>CM019066.1:15867072-16239596 GCA_009667805.1 Leptobrachium leishanense
GTCAATAAGCTAAATAAAGTGCAGTTCCCCGCAGATCGCTGTACAGCGACGATCTGCGGCGGCAGAGAAATTGTCCCAAGAAGTATCAGAGCGCCAAACTGCACCGAAGTGTCAGCGAAATGCCCTGATTTTTGTGCATATTCCATAGCTTTTAAATGTAATTTAAAAAAAAAAATTGTGTTTCAAATAGCAGGATGTGCTGGTTTTATATACAAAACATGTTCATTCTGGTTTTGGCAGCCTCTGCACTCCACCTCTGTCTGATTTTGATCTGGATCGTCTGTAGTCGCACGACAGATCGCACGCAGTGGACAACTCTAGTTGGACCTGGTCGGACGACCGACGTCGTCCATGGTCTGACGAAAAAGTCGGTCGTCCGACTACGGATCCAGTGGACGGCCAGCCTTAGTGTAAATTGCAGAAGAGCGCGAATATGAATCCCGTTGCGCACTTTTTATTAATTTTGGTCCTCAGGGCCCCCTACCAGAACAGGTTTTAAGGATCACCTTGGGGGGGAAATACAGACTGAATCCTGCAATCACTGAGCAGCAAATCATATCACCTGTGCTGTGCTTCGCATATCCTGCAAACCTGGCCTGTAATTAGTGCTCACTGAGGAGAGCCTTGGGAACCACTCCCAGAGCGCGTCATTCTTCTGCAGAGAAGGAAACCTGCATTTGACGGTTTTGATCGTCTTATAGTGAGCACTGTGGATCCGGCCTCCAAACCACAATACAGGATGACAGGAAGTCCTAAGCAAAATAAGGAGAGAGCGTTCCCATGGAAACCTGGGGGGCACAGACCTGTTTAATGCACTTAATGAGGAGCTAGGCGTACATGTGATTATCAGGGAGGTTTTGCTCCCAGACATTGATCCGATCTGTCTCTGTTTCTTACTCAAAAGTTCATACATCAGTATCAATAAGCGCTTTTTGAAAGTGACTCTAATGCTCATCACGCGTTAGGCTCATTTTACAGGGAATCTCTACCCATATAGGTCTTTTGGGTTTTTTGCGCACACGTATTTAGGAGTAATTCCGTATCAAAAATTTTCTCCTGCTTCCTGCCGTCTGGTAGGATGTCAGCTGTAGCCGAAAGAGGTGTCCTACGGCACAGCCCTCTGCACTCTACTCCAGCGTGATTGCACGTCCGCTCGCTGGCGAAGGCCAAACACAGGCCCCAATTACACGCTTCGCCCAAATGCGCAATTTTTTTGCGCACGCGCAAATTAACGCAGTAGTACGCTCCGAGCGCAGTTTTTCAGCCTTCAACTTTTTACGTGCACAAATCCGACGTGCAAATTCGTGCACAAATGCACGTTGCGCGCAGGAATCGGTGGGCAGACTGTTTTTTCACGGGATTCAGCCAATCAGAATTAAGAACCACCATTTTCTAAAGTTAGATTGTTGCGCCTGCCAAAGTCAATCTGCGTATTTGTGCTGCAGCAAAATAATTTGACAAATTATTAATTTTTGATGTCTGGGTATGTGTAGAATGTGTAACTGTACTGTGCTGTATTTTTTTTTATTGCCGAGTTATTTCGTTTCGGCCACAACTATCATATTTGCAGTTAACACCAAGTTTTCAAAGACGTCACGAAAATTCGCGCAAACGTCGCTCGTACGACTTTGCGCGAAGATTGTAATACCATCCGCACTAACGCATTTGCGCTCACAATGTTAAGTATAGGATGCGCGCAGGAACTTGCGCTCACGCTGGGTTCGCGCAGGGTCACTCGCGTTGGACGTAAACGTGCATCGTTTCGGGCAAACATCGTACTACGACATTCCGCGCAAATGGTTTTGTCCTTGCGCAAAAGCGCATTTGCGCACACACAAATGCGCTGCGCGAAGCGTGTAATAGGGGCCATAGAGTGCAGCACAACGGCCCTCTTACAGCTCCAGCACAGCTCCGGCGTTTGCAGCACTCTGCTTCAGAAATCAGAGCCGCGGCTCTGAGAAGCTGGACCTGTCCGGAGTGTCAGGGAGGAGAGTATGACTAACATCTGTAAAGGCTCCGAAAAGGCGGCATCTCAGTCTTCGGGATTTTAGAATTCTGGATCAGGGATGCACAACCTGTGTGTGTATATATTATATATTACCAGATTAACTAGAATCCTCTCAGTACCAGGTGACGCCTGGCACCATACATAACCCTTTCAAGATTCTCTTCAAAGAATATTTCATATCCACGCCTCTCACCTGTCACGTCGTTCATACAATGGAGAACATACTTTCTCTGCTAGTTTCTCATAAATTGCTTTTTCATCCATGTACCCTGTAAATTGTGTGGGGATTACGGCACATGCTGCAGATTGATAGGCAATGCAATGACAGCATGACAGGTACGTTGTCATTAATCCCATTTGTCCGTTATGGGCAGCTCGTGAACTTTTCCACATTTACAGGTATAAACCCTGTCGATTGGCGTTGCAGAAACAAAATTGATTGGAAAAGATGAGGCGGGGGACCTCATGCATGGACGCAGATTGTCGTACCTCGGTTTGCTTCCCTTTAAGTTTTGATTTTTGTGTGTTTTTCATTTGCTCCTGGTGTTGTTCCATGAGGAGAGCCGCCAGAACAAACAGTTTTTTAACACGCAGCGGTTTGGTTCTCTTTTTAGCCTCTTCTTCTGCAATCTGGAAAGAAACAGGTTAAGTATTTATGTTGTAGCCGTAAATCAAGGTGCGCACACAGCCGAGTTAATGAAGCGATCGTTTTATTTTCACAATGAAGCGGTTTCATTGCGTTCAAATACATTCCAAACAACAACAAGACACATTAATAGAGGGGTAAGAAAAGACCAATGGACTGAATAGAGAAAACATCAAAAAAGTTAGATGCTCGCTGTGACGCCATTGTATGAGAGGTGAACACCAGCGATAATTTTGGAGGTGGAAAATCAGAGTCATCAACCTTGGACTGACAGATTTTTTCCAACCACATCATAGAAACATAGAAAATGTCAGCAGATAAGAACCTTTCGGCCCATCTAGTCTGCCCAATTACATGGATACTTTCCCTGGATTTATCTACTATTATTATTGTCATCATTTATATAGCGCCAACAGTTTCGGCAGCGCTTTGCAATAACCAAAGGGGGACGAGATACAGATAAATGGACATAGGATGGAAACACTAGGGGCTCTATTACATTCTTTGCGCAAAAATGCACGGTAAACGCGTGAATTTGTTTTGCGCGAAGCGTTAAACGTTAACGCGTGTAAATTAACGCTGGTATTACAATCCGAGCGCATTTTGTCATCCGTCAAAATATAACACGCGCGCAGAAATCGGTGTGCAGACTGTTTTTTTACGCGATTCAGCCGATCAGAATTAAGAACCACAATTGTCTCACGTTAAGTTTCTGCGCCTGTCAAAGTCAATCTGCGCATATATGCTGCATCAATAAAAAAAACACACACAACCTCTCCATTTTATTGTTTGGGTATGTGTAGAATGTGTAACTATATGTTTCTGTAATTTTTTTGGGCGTTGGTGTATTTGGTTTCGGCCAGGACGTTCAGATTTGCCGTTAACACCAGCTTTTCAAAGACGTTAAAATTATGCGCGCAGACGTTGTCCGTTAAATTTTGCGCATAGATTGTAATACCATCCACATACCAGCGCACAAACGCATTTGCGCTCACAATGTTAAGTATAGGACGCACAAAGTACATTACGCTCTCGCAGGGTTCGCGCAGGTTCACCCGCGGTAGACGTTAACGCGCATTTTTTGCGCAGACATTGTAATACGACGTTCAGCGCAAAGGGTTTTTCCCCTCGCGTTAATGCGTTTTTGCGCACGCGTTAACGTTTGCGCAAGGAATGTAATAGAGCCCTAGGTGTAGTGGGCCCTGCTCATAGGAGCTTACAGTCTAGAGGGATTGGGGTTGAGGAAGACTAGGGGAGTTTTACTGGACAGCAGGATCATTATTGCCAGTGGCTCAGGAATGGTGGGGCCATAGAAGCAGCTTCAATCACGTGTGAGTAGGTGAGCAGAGGGATGAGTTGCATCAGTGATGTGGTACGCTAATCTGAAGAGATGCGTTTTGAGGGATTTCTCGAAGGCCTGAAGGTGAGGGGAGAATTTGATAGGGTGAGGCAAGTCATTCCAAAGGACCGGTGCTGCCCTTGAGAAGTCTTAGAGCCGAGAGTTGGCCGTGCGTGTAGCCTTATGCCTATCCCATGCCTGCTTAAATTCAATCACTGTTTTGGACTCTACCACTTCAACTGGAAGGCTGTTCCATGTATCCACCACCCTCTCAGTAAAATAATGCTTTCTGATGTTACTTTTAAATCTTTGCCCCTCTAATCTAAGACTATGTCCTCTTGTTTTGCTACTTTGTTTCCTTTTAAATATACTCCCTTCCTCTACCTTGTGGATTCCCTTTACGTATTTAAATGTTTCTA
Source organism: Leptobrachium leishanense (assembly GCA_009667805.1). Taxonomy (NCBI): domain Eukaryota; kingdom Metazoa; phylum Chordata; class Amphibia; order Anura; family Megophryidae; genus Leptobrachium; species Leptobrachium leishanense. The sequence goes on from CM019066.1 coordinate 15,871,485, forward strand.
TCATATCTCCTCTGTCTCGTCTTTTTTCCAAGCTATTTATGTTAATATAGGAGGAATGAGAAAATTAAGACTGGCCAAATAAAAACTCAAACCCTATATGCTCTTTGTCATTTCACTATTCGGCCGGAATGTGCGTCAGTAAATCCCATCCAATAAACGGAGATTGAGGCATGAATACTGCAGAGATGCAAAACCAGTGTAAATGGAGACCTGTTACAGGGATACTCTATGGTAAAAACATCCTCTTAATACCCCCTTATCTCCAGCGCTGGGGTGTCTCCCTCCTTCTCCATTCAGACCGTGCTGATTCTTCCTCTAGCAGTGCTGTCAGACGGTTGAATAGTCTCGAGCTTCCATTCAATCAATGCAAGGGCTGGTCGGAAATTTACTGCGCTGAGCGTTCCTGATGTAAACACCGGAGTTGTTCAGCGTGGGCTGGGTGATGCTTCTGGTTGGAGGAAAGCAGTCCAGACCGGAAGGCTGAATCAATCCGAGGAGATAACAGAGTGATCTATTTCAACCGAGCCGATATAGGACTCCGCGGATCCTAATCCAACCGTGCACATTCTTCAGCGACGCAAGTCATTATTCAAAAAAAGCATAATGGCTTCTAAACTCTGGTGTTAAGTGATTTAAAAAACACTTAACAGTTCAATTTCAATCGCCTGAAAAAAATCTAAAACTTTACTCGGGTGTCACGATGAAGAGGACGGCACGATACACTCTCTGCTCGCAGTAAAACACTGGAAACACATAGTTCCTACTATTCTTTAACAGGTCCTTCCGTCGTTGCTGTTTGAGCTCATGCAGGGCTCAATCTGGGTCATGGCTCCATGGAGTCCTATGGATTCCTGGAGCCGATATCTGCGTACGCCAGTACTCAAGTGTAAGCCAAGGTAAGAAAAAGCAGCCAGTGCTCATTGAATAGGTTCTCAAAATGTAGCTCAATGCTTGCAGTGTATTCAGCGATCACTAGAGGGCAGAACTGCTTCACAGATGTGGATAAGAGCAAAACCCCTCTCAGCGGCCTGGATAGAGCACAATAGGGACGTCTATTGCATTTTGGCGATTCCATTTTGAAGAAAATACTGTGAATTCACTATGTAGCGAACGATCACCATATTTTGCCAAAATTTGAATCAACGAAGCAGTTATGGGACATCGGCGAAAAAACCGCCAAAGTGTGCCGTTAACTGCTGAATTGTGCCCAATTGCACCTTATTGGCATTGGTGAATTCCACCGAGCTGAAAAAGAGAAAAAAAGGAAGTCCCCTATTCTCCTAACAGGAGTTTAAGTCAATAAAAAATGTGGTAAAAATGTGTCTAAATAATAAAAAAGGATCCTTTAAAAAAAATAAAAAGGTCTGTTACAAAATATCAAAAATAAAATGTTGTCTAAAAATAAAAAACTCACAAAAAAATAGGGGGGATTGCAAAAAATAAGAAGAATTAAATGGTCTTTAAAATAAATATATTCCATTTATTACATTGAAACCTATAGGATTCGCCTGTTTAAACCTGTCGAATTGAAACACTGAAAATCAGGGCCTGTTGCTGCAATTTCGATGCAATTCAGTGTTCTGTGACTAGAATTAAGACAGGATAATCTTCTATGGGACAATTCCGTTGCCGCCGAACGCAGATGAATTGCGGTGTATTTCACTGTCAATTCTCGTGTAGTTGGTGAATTGACAGCTTTGTGAATAGAAAAATTGCCCTGAAATTCACCGTTCGGTGCAATTCTGGGGCCAATTTGGAGGTTAGTGAATAACTCCTAATGCCTGTAAAATGCACGGTGCGATATCGGAAAGGGATGGCGGATGTTGCCTAATATAAGTAAAAACCAGCACATCATATCTGTGCACAATAAGCACATCACACTTTGAAAAGGGTAAAATTCGTGAATATGGCCATTTACACCAGGCGTGGTGAAGGTTGTACCTTGAACATGAGTTTGGCCGCATCGAAGAAATGGTTGGCTTTACGGTAAAGCTCGATGGCGTCCAGGGTTTTATTCTTCTCTAACAGGTGAGACGCGTACTTGGCCAGCAGCGAACCGATCTCCTTCATGTTGTGATTTTTTGCTAATTCCACAGCTTTATTCCACTAATACAAAACACAAAATAAATAATTTAAAGAGGCATGAGAATATAAAATAAACAAAATGTAACGCGTAAATGCAAACACTAATATATAGCTGAAAGAATAATAGAAATTATCAAACGAATTGTCTCAGTTCTAGCATTCCTAGTCACCTTGTCAGTAAGTTATGCAGTGGTTTTTTATTTACTATTTTTTGCAGTATTTTCAGATAAATGACAAGTGTGGTGCCAATAGCTGGAAAAAATGTGTTCTTTTGATGGTCATTCACAAAAGAGTTTGATTCCCCTTCAAATAGGCATTGAATCATGTTACATTGTTGTTCTATACCACTACATCAACTGATACTCCATCCATCAACTGATACTCCATCCATCAACTGATACTCCATCCATCAACTGATACTCCATCCATCAACTGATACCGCATCCATCAACTGATACCGCATCCATCAACTGATACCACATCCATCAACTGATACCACATCAACTGATACCGCATCAACTGATACCACATCAACTGATACTACATCCATCAACTGATACTACATCCATCAACTGATACCGCATCCATCAACTGATACCGCATCCATCAACTGATACCGCATCCATCAACTGATACCACATCCATCAACTGATACCACATCAACTGATACCGCATCAACTGATACCACATCAACTGATACTACATCCATCAACTGATACTACATCCATCAACTGATACCACATCCATCAACTGATACCACATCCATCAACTGATACCGCATCAACTGATACCACATCAACTGATACTACATCCATCAACTGATACTACATCCATCAACTGATACCGCATCCATCAACTGATACCGCATCCATCAACTGATACCGCATCCATCAACTGATACCGCATCCATCAACTGATACCGCATCCATCAACTGATACCGCATCCATCAACTGATACCGCATCAACTGATACCACATCAACTGATACCACATCAACTGATACAGCATTTTAATGACCAAGAGAAGACTGATAAAGAAATGGTTTGTTGATAAAATTATTTACAATCTCACGTAGCACCTCGTAATGTTTTGTTTACAGCAGTGTTTCTCAACTCTGATCCTCAGGTCTCCCCTAACAGGACAGGTTTGCAGGATATCTGAAGCACAGCACAGGTGATATGTTTTGCTGCTCAGTGATTGCAGGATTCGGTCTGCATTTCCCCAAGGTGATCCTTAAGGCTAGGGTCAGACGAACGCATTTTCACGTTGTCTGTGAAAAAGTGCGTTCGAACGAATGGACTTATATTTTCACGGAGTACGTGATAGCGGTCATACGATGCGCATTTTTCGTCCGTGATTTTGTACGGATCATCAATAAAACACTTTGTGCATCTGGACGTTATATAGGCTGGACATTAGTAGCGTCTGACGTCTCCAAATCACGCACACACACCGCTAGCGGACGCAGCGCACTCTGTACGTCTGTACTAGCGGTTTTACGTTCTCGAAAAAATGCGTTCATTTTCCACTTGCGTTGCGCAGCCGGACTTTCGTGCGACCGTACGTCGTATATTGGCTGTCATTGCCCGGCATTTGCTGCTAGTGCGGCCGTGATTAAGTGCGCCTGCACGCGCGTTCGCACTGCGCTCGTCTGACCCTAGCCTAAAACCTGGCCTGTTAGGAGTACTTGAGGACTGGAGTTGAGAAACACTGCTTTACAGGGTACACCCCACTTGTACACAGAGGCGCAATGGAGGTCTAAACAAAATTATTAGAACACAAAAATAATCAATCACATGCTTGTGCAATCACAGTGTATGCATCAAAATATTGCTCAAACCCGGTTTTTGGGTTACATGTAATACACTGCATTACCTGGTTTAAGTGCACACAGGTGTCTACTGCAGCTTTAGGCAAGTTGCACTTCAGGAAGGCTGCCACGGCTTGCTCGCACATCCCCACTGTGACAAACATGTGGGCGATATCCTGCACGATACAAAAACATCTATTCTCCATGCATATTCCATGTAGCAATGTCCTCAAATCAATTAGGCTGCTAGAATTAGACACTTTGTGAGAATATCAGAATCCCTCCGCACTCTATCCCCCAGAAGTGTTGATATCAAAGTGACACAACCACTTCCATAAACTGTAACTAGATTATTTGTGCATTACATATAAAACCACCTTCTAAAACACTTTATAAAACACATGCTGCCATTTTTTTCTTTCTTTCTTTGGAGTAATTGCATTGCATGTAAAAAGGAAAAATAAAGTTCGTTTTTTTTTATCTCGTTTCCATTCTGTGGATTTTTCCCATGATGCAACATTTACTAAAATCTGTGCAAACGTTTTACTTTACTGCTGTTGCATTGCTTCTGCAGTATTTAACAGTTAATGGGTCGAGTAGGGAATGTTTAGATATGGCTGCAGCAGGCTATTGTGTTGGGTATGCTACCTGTGATAAGAGCTGGCAGCTGAATAAAATAAGACAGGGAGCTTAAAAAGGCTTGTAATCTACCCCCTGGCGATGTCCTTTGAATACATCCCAAAAAACACAATGATTTGAGCCAGTGATTGACCAATAGACTCCATTCTATGGCCAACGCCACACAATGAGGAGCAAGTGATGAAAAGATACTTTGGGGGGAGGGGCATTTAAAACACAAAATATCACACAATGGATGCACCCAGTGACACATATAGAGTAAAATATTTTCTTAACTAAACAAACAAGAGAAAAACAAAGCACATGTAAGTTATCAGCAACATCAAATAAACACAATGAGGACATTTCATTTTTTGGTGGTAGTGGCCCATTAAACATGTTTTTGGCTTGGTTAGAAAGAACGCAGCATAGGACAGCATTTTCCGTTAGGAATTATATACCAACACTAATCACCGTGGAAACATTGGGCTTCGCCTACTCCGTTGACATACGTCAGCCATTGCGAAACTTGGCACCACAGTTGTTTCAGAACAAGTCCCTATCAACACTGAGCATCATGGAGCAAGTAGTGTCGAAATGCCTGAGGAGCCCGTTTAGCCATCTCCTTTTACTGATAGGTTGTGTGGTGAAAAACAATCCGGCCACCTATTCTCTGACCTTCGTGATGGCACAGATTCTGCAATGGCATTTGTTTGTCACTTACAGGAAGCAGCTTGTTGTTTTCTGGAAGTGAATTGGCCAACATTTCCAAACCATCATAATCTTCCAGCATGTAGTAACACTCTGCCAGGCGCTCCTGGTTCCTTCCCTGCACATAGTATTGCACAGCATTTAACCTGTGAAGAAAACAGACATAGCAAAATTTTAAAAACTCGCACAAAGAAACGCTGCCGATTCAGAGGTTACAAGAGGTTAAGGACCATCATCCGCGCAGGAGATGTTTATAGGCAACTTAAGAAGAAACCAATCACAATATGAAACAACCGGATTCTTCATAGATCACAATACAGCTAAAGTAAAGAGAAAAAAAAAAGAAGAGTATCCCCCAACTGCTTTCTGTAAAGTGTGAGAATAAATAACAGGATATTGTAACTAGTGAGGTGTTTCGGCATCAGATGATACGTGTAGCACGTTTAACAGATGTTTGCAACTGCTGCAAGAGAATGTATAAATGAAATCTAACTTTTATTCTATAGATTGGTGTTTCCCAAACCTATTCGTCAGGTACCTCAAACAGGCCAGGTTTGCCAGATATCTAAAGCGCAGCACAGGTGATATGATTTGCTGCTCAGGGATTGCAGGGTTCAGTCTCGTCATTATGCAGCACAAACAGATAGTATTGATATTTTTTGGAAGCTGCTTTGCTAATAATCTCATTATGATCAATACAAACCCCCATAAGCAGGAGATCTGAACATTTTATCATATTTACTGTATTTGGCTCAAATGACATTTCTGCCTGTATGCTGAAAATGCAGACCCTGTGTGAAATTGTGCAAGATATGGACACTATCTAGAGTTTAGAACTTTTCATCCTAGCATTATGATTGCATGAAATAGACCAGTGTCTCACAACCCTGGTCCTCAGGGAGCACAAACAGGTCAGGTTTGCATATATCTGAAGCACAGCACAGGTGATATGATTTGCTGCTCAGTGATTGCAGGATTCAGTCTGCATTTCCACAAGGTGATCCTTAAAACCTGGCCTGCTAGAGGGTCCTGAGGACAGGGCTGCTCTAGATCATTAAAATGAGAAGTCCCTGATTACTTGTACCATTTCTGTCGGTCTGCAAAGTAATCGCCAATGGCATTGTAGGCCTGTGCAAGCAAGGCATCATCCGAGTCACCAGAGCCTGTGCGCAGGAGCTGTAACACTCGGAACCAGTCCCCCAGTTTTATTCGGAGGCCAATAGCGAGATTTCTGAGAGAAAGAAAGACAAAAAAAACGCTCATTACGGAGAGACTATTAGTTCATATTAACATGAAAGAGGCCAGAAAAGACGTAAATAGATTTCGTATTGTGAGATTCCTGTCTGAACAGATAATATTCTCACTTAAGAGCAAGGCATGACCTCTGTAACATCCCGATCTTAGAGCATACATTGTCAAACTCACCCTCCCCAGGTGTCACCAAACTACAACTCCCATGATTCTCTGATTCAAAGATTTCCGGGAATTCCTTTAAAATGGAGGGAGCTGGAGTTTGACATCCCTGCTCTGACACTCTCCCCATATAGCCCTCCCCCCAAAACTATAAGTGATCTCAGACACTCCTCTGAGTGCAAAGTTTATGGGAATTTTACAATACAAATATGGAGTAATTATTATATTAAGTAACACATGACAGGTAAAAAGATCCATAAAAATGCCATCATCAAGAACATCTGGTTTGAATGCAGGAGTACTAGCTGATAGGAGCGTTGTAGACATGTAGAATCACGTAAAATACATAGGAACCCCCTGCAGGGACGTTCAACTATACCTACCATTGTATCAGAGGCAAATTAAAAAGGAGTAATGACAGCGTCATGATGTAATAATCTGGAGGAAAGGAAGACTAAAAGGGAAGAATAGTGTGTGGATGGGGGGGAATGGTGTATGGATGGGGAAAAAAGAATAGTTCATAGATGGAGGGAAAAAGAGTAGTGTATTTGTAGTGATCATGGATGGATTGTGTCATAAATCATCATATAACTTTCATCTAAACTTTACCCTAAACTAGGTGCCCTGTACAGAAACAAATCCTGCCTGAGCCCCGCAGTAAGAAAGCAGATTGTACAGCAAATGCTTATGCCGGCTATTGAATACGGAGATGTAGTGTATGCAGCCGCCCCGCAAGCACTCCTTCATAAACTTACTACATTGTATACAGTTGTGTTCAAAATTATTCAACCCCCACTGAAATTGAGTGTTTTGGCCAGTTTGACATTGATTTTGATCATTCAGTCATCTTGCTTACAATTAAATCAAAGAGGCACGTGTAGGTCAGACAAATATAACATAACATTTATAATGAAATAACCACAAATGTCTTTTCTGTGCTCACATCATTATCAGTTTTATTCAACCCCCAAGCGACATTCAATCTTAGTACTTAGTACAACATCCTTTTACAGTTATAACAGCTTTTAAACGTGAAGCATAGCTTGACACAAGTGTCTTGCAGCGATCTACGGGTATCTGCGCCCATTCGTCATGGGCAAAAGCCTCCAGTTCAGTCACATTCTTAGGCTTGCGCACTGCAACTGCTTTCTTTAAGTCCCACCAGAGGTTCTCAATCGGATTTAAGTCAGGTGACTGCGATGGCCACTCCAAAATGTTCCAGCCTTTAATCTGCAACCATGCTCTAGTGGACTTGGAGGTATGCTTGGGATCATTGTCCTGTTGAAAGGTCCAATGTCTCCCAAGCCTCAGGTTTGTGACGGACTGCATCACATTGTCATCCAATATCTCCTGGTACTGAAGAGAATTCATGGTACCTTGCACACGCTGAAGCTTCCCTGTACCTGCAGAAGCAAAACAGCCCCAAAGCATGATTAACCCCCTGCCATGCTTCACAGTAGGCAAGGTGTTCTTTTCTTCATAGGCCTTGTTCTTCCTCCTCCAAACATAGCGTTGATCCATGGGCCCAAACAGTTCTAATTTTGTTTCATCAGTCCACAGAACACTATCCCAAAACTTCTGTGGTTTGTCCACATGGCTTTTGGCATACTGCAGTCGACTCTTCTTATTCTTTGGAGACAGCAAGGGGGTGCACCTGGGAGTTCTGGCATGGAGGCCTTCATTACGCAGTGTGCGCCGTATTGTCTGAGCTGAAACTTCAGTACCCACATCTGACAAATCTTTTCTCAGTTCCTCAGCAGTCACACGGGGACTTTTCTCCACTCTACGCTTCAGGTAGCGCACAGCAGTCGAAGTCAGCATCTTCTTTCTGCCACGACCAGGTAGCGTTTCAACAATGCCCTTTGCCTTGAATTTGCGAATGATGCTTCCTATGGTCTCTCTTGGTATGTTTAACATCTTTGCAATCTTCTTATAGCCATTGCCCTTCCTGTGAAGAGTAATCACCTCTTCTCTTGTCTTCCTGGACCATTCTCTTGACTTCACCATGTTTGTAACTACACCAGTAAATGTCTAGAAGGAGCTGAGTATCACAGTCATTTTAAAGCTGCCTAATTGGTGCTTATTATGCTTTATTGCTGCTTCGTGACATCCACAGGTGTTTTCAATACCTGATTGAAAACACTTGAATGAACCTCTGTTCTTCAGAGTGGTAGTCTTTAAGGGGTTGAATAATTGTGTCAATGAAGAATTCACAAAAGAAACATTTACTACTGTATTACAAAACCAATTGATGTCATTTTAGTTGCATATGGTTCTTTAAAAAGTCCTTGTAGGATTTCATTCTGAATACAATTACAAATGTACACTAAATTCCCTAAAACCCTTTACAGCATTGGGGGTTGAATAATTTTGAACACAACTGTAACTCATTCTGTTGCCTTGTGCTACAATGTAACTACATGACCCACCATTGTGACATGTTAAAAGAGCTAAACTGGCCGTCGCTGGAATCTAGACGCATCCTTCACCTTTCCAGCCTGGTGTTTAAGAGGTTTTCTGGGAAGCTGCCACCCTACCTGAATAGCCTGCTTCCCCCGGCAGTTCCCTCATCCTATAACCTCAGATCCAGGACCAGCACCTTACTTGCAATACCACAATACAAAAAGAAAGTGTCTCGATCCTCATTTTCCTACAGAGCACCGCAATTAGGGAATAACCTCCCAGACACCATCAAATCTTCCCCCAGTCTAAAGTCACTCAAGAGCTCCTTATTAACATACCTCAATACGGAATGCACCTGTAAACAAGTAACGTATTGACTATATTTCCTACATATTTATTTTCTGTGTTAATCTGTATATTTGTGTTGTTTTTAATATCTTGCATTTATTACTTTGCATTTCTGTAACGACTGTAACATTTCAATGTTCTTGAACCCAGGATATACTTGAAAACGAGAGAAATCTCAATGTATCCTTCCTGGTAAAATACTTTGCAAATAATCAAATATTGAATTATAAGTAATTGTTATACCAAAGAGGGAACACTAGGGGCAGTGTGAGACTTTTTGCCCTGTGTGGCTAGCTGTGACATCATTAAGGCAGCCCACTCTAGAGTTGTTACCTCCTATGGTGACTCCCACTGGGAATACAGGTGTATACATATTATTGGTGGGAGGTATGCCACTCGGGGGCGGGGGGGCAAGACTCCAGTCCAACCTTCTTTTCATTCAACCAGGAGTTCCAGGAAGGGATCAGTCCTTTTTGTGATTTGGCTTGGACTTGAGAGCACACGGCTATGCAATGTGCTATGAATATCTGTATGGGTTAATGACTGTTGCCCTTGTTGATCCCTTTGTATGTCACTACCTTGCTGAGTCTTTGTGGTATTGCAGTGTCCAGGGTTTAGTTTGATAATGTTTTATGTTTATCCTTTTTATTTTAAAGTAAATTCTTTATACCCATAACTATGTCGTCACTCGCTACTCAATGTCTCACGCTATCGGCTGGTATTACCTTTTTAAAAATAACTTTTCACAACAGTATTGATTGGGGAAAAATAAGAATAGTGCATAGGTCGGAGAAAAGGATGAAGAAGAATAGAGTGTGACTCGTGGGAAGAAAAAAAAAGAATAGCGTATGGATAGGGGTAAAACAAAGAAGAATAGCATATACAGGTGGATGGAGAAAAGGAGAATAAAGCATAGGGGAACAAGAAGAAGAGTGCATGGAGAGGGAATAAAATAATAGTGTATGGATCGGGGGGGGACAGAAGAATAATGCATGGATAGTAGGAAAATAGAAAGAAACGACAGGGAAAAGGATGTGGTAGGAAGCACTCCACACTCACAGGGAGGAGAAAGGAGGCAGTTTCTGTCCAGACACTCCTACCCTACCCTTCATCTTCCAGTTGACATGATGAACTGTATGACTGTGTGTTTTTTTTAAGTAAATTATTTTGCTCTACATACAGCTGGTAACGTGTCCTCACCTCCGGTCCATGTCCAAGTACATCCTTTCTGCCTCTTCAAACTTGCCAAAGTAGGCCGAGACCTCAGCCCGTTTCATGGACTCGCTCTGTAAGTTGCCCAGCCGTTTGACGAACTCGATGCCCTGGTAGTCTTTGCAGCGTACGAACGCTTGCTCGGCAGTCGGGAGGTCCAGTTTCTGGAGAGCGGCTTCAGCCAATAAGCGCCTGCGTGAAAAGGTACCGTAAATCAACAATATTGATATCTATGCACTTTTTGATGTAGTGGTCACATGCCCCGCGCAGACACCTATAAAGAACCATTAAAGATGAGCGTTTATGGATACCGAGCACGAGTTTATTGATACATACACATCTGACTCGACGTATGGTTAAAATCAGATTTTCCCATCATTATCTTATGGCCTGCAGTGCACCTGGGGTTTAGGGGTCTTTCCAACAAGGAGGGCTTGTGTTGTATTATTTGTTTTCTGTACTTATGTAAAGGCCCGATCTGTTTTCATAAGCTCCGCTTCGCATGCCATTCTTCTGACAGTCTAGACCGTCCTGTAAAAGCTGAATATCCCTCACATTCCACACGGAAACGCTGGAAGTAACACAGACAGGACAGATCCTCTCTGAGCTCTGGATAGCATGGGGGTCACTGGAATTATCAGAAAAAACACCATACATTACACTGGAAATATTCGAATATCTACTGTCAATATAACTGGCCGTCTACTATAAAAGTGCGGCAAAGCGAGAGACGAGATATGGTAAACAATTAATGGTACAGCGCAAATCCCTCACAATTTACCTGCGGAAATACAAACATATGAAAGAGAGTCCAATGCATGGTCTGTCTATAAGATGAAGATCAAAGGGTTATTCACAGAGATCTGAACTTGCCCCGAAAATGCACCGAACAGTGAATTTCCCCGTACAGTGCAATTTTGTGGCGATTCGGCTATTCACGAAGCAGGCAGTTCGCCAAATATTGGCGAATTGCCAGCAAAATATGGTGCCTGTTCAACGGCAGCGAAATCCCCCATAGAGAAGCAATGGTTAATCTATTCAGAGACACCGAACAGCAGAGAAATGTCATTGAAATGCCCTGACGTTCCGTGCTTTCATTCGGCAGGTTTAATTATGCGAACCCCATAGGCTTCAATGTTAAAAATATTACTGTTTATGTTTTTATTCAATATCTATTAAACTGTTCTTTCTTTTAATCTGCAGCAAAAAGTCTCTTTAGTAACCTATTTTTTTTCTAGGATGTTTCAGGCATTTTTCGGCAAAATGTTTCTTTGTAAATAGCGTTATGTTTTTCTTTTTTCTGTAACAGCCCTTTTTATATGTAAATGCCAGACATTTTCATCCAGTAGTTTTTTTGCAAACAGCATTTCCAACTTGACACTTTCAATCGTGTTTTTTTTTACCCTGTTCGTCGGCTTGTTGGCTTTATAAGGTGGCTGGTCGGGGCTGTGTTCGGGGTTTGTTCAGCTGTCTTGCAGCGGATCGTCAGCATTTTCGGATGCATTCGGCTTTTTTCTGGCTGTTTTGTGGTGGGTTGTCTGCTTTTTTCTGGCTGTTTTGTGGTGGGTCGTCTGCTTTTTACTGGCTGTTTTGTGGTGGGTCGTCTGCTTTTTTCAGATGCGTTCAGCTTTTTTTCAGCGATTTTGCGGCGGTTTTGCAGCTGTTTTTTGGATGCGGTCAGTGGCTTTTCCCTACCTTCAGGGACCCTGCATTAATACCTGAATACACCGCAGGGTCGACGAACTGGAATCGCCCTGTAGTGCAGGGAACGAAAGAGCACATAACCCTGCTTGTCATCAACACATGAAAGAAACAAAGAAATGTCCATAGTTACATGTGCCGAAAAAAAAAGACATGTGTCCATCAGGTTCAGCCTTTCACACATCACCTACTGCTGTTGATGCAAAAGAAGGCAAAAAACCCAGTGTGAAGCGCTCGCCAATATGCAACACACTGAGAAAAAAATCCTTCTTGACCTCAGATGGTGTCAGATTTCTCCTTGGATCAAGAAGCTTTTACCCACATATTAAATATTATAACCCTTAATATTCTGTGTCTGCAGGAAGTCATCCAGTCTCATTTTAAGTCTTTACAATCACTGACCCAACCACCTCAACAGGCAAAGACCAACATTGTGCAGTATTTTCAACAATCACTCTTTAAGAAGAAAGGAGAAGAAGAATTCCACTCACAAGTTAAAGCGCCCGCTACTGGCTCTACGTATATGCGCAGGTAAGCCTTTGTGTTCCGTTTTCAGGTACCTACACCCCTTCTTCCCGTTACTTTACACCTCTTTTCATTCACCAGTTTTCCATATATGCAGGAATAGAGGAATAAAACACGGGGTTTATTACCCCACCCCCCAGTGTTATTCTGTAACGCATAGACAAATGCCCGCTTACCCCAGCATGAGCCTTCCTACGCGCGATGGCTTGCACATATGGATTTTTAAAAGAAAACCCAACAAAACCGCTCCAAACGATATGCTGCAATCTTGCGGTTATTTGACCATAAAAACAATAAAACAACATAAATGAAATGACCAGAACGTGTTTCGACGGTACATGGCTTCATCAGCTGACATGGAAGACAAAAGCTCACCTGAGAATATACATAGAGCCAGTAGCGAGCTCTTTAATTTGTGAGTGGAATTCTTCTTCTCTTACTTTTTAAAGAGTGATTGCTGAATATACTGCACAATGTTGGATATTTCTTTGTTTAGATGACAAGATCTTCATCATATAGATAGACCATACGGTTGGACCCTTTCATAAGTATGCATTTCCACAGGCGAATTATGAGAGATTTGCGCTGTACCATTACTTGTTTGCTAATTATTATTATTATTATTCTTTATTTATAAAGCGCCAGCATATTCCGCAGCGCTGTACAATAAGCACAGTATAGACAGGGTTACAATACATTGAACAACATTTGACAAACAGTACAGGAGGAGATGAGGGCCCTATTCCCGTATCACATCCTTATGTGATGGGCGGTTGGGGAGACCTTCACGGTGGAATATCCCGGTTGTGTTGTACATAGTTTGGGGGGGTGAGTGGTATTGTGGGCACTTCACCTTGCATCCGTGTGAAAGAAGAGATGAGCCCCCTAAATGATAGCACCCCCAGGTGTACAGGTGACCAGGCCTCACAGCACTGGACGGCAAGAGTCCAGACCCAAAATACAAATGTGCCAATATGTGAGCAAGCGCACACCAAAGTTGCAGCTCAGAATACATCACAAATTGAAAATATAAGATAATGGAGGTGATCCCTTATCTGAGCCCCCATTATATACCATGTAGTGAGATAACAGACCAGTCATCTGAAAGATGGGTCCCATACAGCTTTATGCACCCGCTCTCGTCCAAATCCTCCACACTGCCACAACACTAAAGGTGTAATACACCAAGCACTGGTTTAAAAATCACAGCTGTGGCAACTATGGTGACAATTGGCTATAAAGAGAAGGAAAGTTAAACACCGGCAGAAGTTCCTGCAAACAATGCTGAGCAATGTCACTTATTCTTCTGTAAAAAGTGTAAACTGCGGCTATTCCCCATTCACCGTTGTTTCACTTGCGCTTGTGACAACAGTGTATACGTTTTAAAGTGCCAGACTCCATAGACCCAACATAAAAACTACGGTGAAAACAACACTGGACAACTTCATCTGAAACACTGGTGGAAACGACAGCGAAAACGATGCTGAATTCTCTTTAGTTTCGCTGTACTTGACCCAACAACGACATTTGCTGAAGGAAAACCATTGTCCTTTCAAAGGAAGCAGGGTGCTTAGAGACACAATCCCTTCGAATTAAATATACAGTGGAAGCAGAAGAACTGCCTAACCCTGAACCATGCACCCAGGTCAAAGAGGTAACCTACAGTACCATGTTGGTCTTTCACTGGTCAATATAAAAAGCGCTGCCTCAGCTCTATCATGGTGCCTTCTGCACGGAGAACTCACCATCTCTGAGACGGTCTTGCCTCATGGGGTTGACCCCTGAATACGAGGTATACGTCACTAGTTACCAAGGTATATGGGAGCGCATGCAAACATATATACAAAACAACAGTAAATATGGTGAATAAATATCACCAAAAAGATGGTTGGTTTAGACACAAGTGAATGGATAGTCCGTAGGTCCTACAAAAAAGAAGAAGAAAAGACCATCACGTAATATGTACTATTAGATGAATAGGTACACGCAGCTTGTAAATAGCACTCACAAACGGGGAGTCTTCAAGACACCAAATGTACGCCTTTAAGTCTCTTATGGGGGACTCTTCCCACGCATCGATTCCTTCTTCTTATAGTGATGAATATATCTCAAAAAGAGAGAGGAGTACATAGTACAGTTCTGCGACTCAAAAAAGAGAGCATTGTAGACAAAAGAGACACACTCACATGTTCAAGAACCTCCTTTTAGGTGGTTCAGTATGGGCGCTTAGGACCTTTAATCACCTGAGGGGGTCCCACCTCGTAGCTCCAGATCGAATCCAGATTCTTCCAAACTCGGTGTTATATTCGTATCTCCTGTTTCACTTAGAATCAAATTGTCTTGGGAGAAAGAAAATGAATAAAATGGGGGAGCTAAATTGAATTACTAAATTTTCCTATTTCATAACGGAAAGTTTGAATTTTATTAAGGACACAGAGGCGAATATTTGCAGTCTCTTTCTCGCTTTATTTAAACAGCAGCAAGAAAACCAGACAGAAAAGTATAGAAAACTAGACAAAAAAAGATAGTACCAACATGGTACATTCTGCAGCACCCCTCCCATAGCGCAGTATGGTACGTCCAGAGTCTATATAGGTACCCCCCCCCCCCAACGTCCATTAAGCCTCTTTCTTGAAAACAGCGAAGACGCCAAGAACTGAAGAAATCCAACAGGAACTAAGAACGGATGAAGATGGATCATCCAGTAGAAGAGGATCCAGCAAATCCAGTAACTATTTGTCACGAGGCGTGTGCGGTTCTGGTATGAGCCCAGCAGGCGGCGACACAGAGGGGAGGCCAGACAGGAGTCACGCAATGCGCAATGCAGATTCTTTAATAAAACATAAATGGTCCTTAACTGGATCAAAGAGGTCAGAGGGTGATCAACAACTGTAATCCACGGGGTAGACAGATGGGTCCTGGATACGTAGGATAAGCTGGTTCTGGAAGAGCAGGTTAGCACACCACCAAGGGCCCTCAGTCAAGGATAACAATAATGCAGACCCACTGTTGGCTGGGTCTCTCTGCCTTTTAAGGAGGCTTAAATATGGATAGGCCTCAGCTGGAAGTCCAGGGCTAGACAGGAAAACCCAGGCTGGATCTCCAGGAGCCTGGACATGGTGCTTAGCCTGGGCAAAACCTGGACTGGAATCCAAGAATGAAGAAATCCAGGGCAAAGTTCTTAGATCCAGGTTTGCTAGACAGGTACACGGGGTGGACCGTGACAGTACCTCCCCCCCCCCTGACGGGTGCCCTCCGGGCACCGAGGCTGGAACAGGGGATGGAGCACAGATCACCACCCTCCAACATACCCAGAGTCTCTGCACTGAGCACCCCATCCTAGGCAACTGGCATCTGACTCGATCACGAGGGTAGGAGCCGGGAAATGAAGCGGACTCCCGTTCCATAGGTGTAGATCCGAAATGCACCATCGGAGATCGTTGATCACATCTTCTGTGATTTCCACCATCGTGTTGTAGGAGAAGCCCGACTGGAGAAAATGGAAATGGCTCGGAAATGTAGAGGAGCCGGAAACACTGCATGTCGTGTTGCTGACATGAGACTTATGATGCGTGCTATCTGCCGCAATGTTGTGGACCGCTGGCGTAGCAGGGTTCGTACTTCTTTCTTGATAGAAAGGACCTTGGAGTTCGGGAGGCTCAGTGTTTGAGATGTTGCATCTAGAATGAAGCCCAGGAACTTCAGCCGATGTGATGGTAGGAGTACTGATTTTTCTACATTGACTAGAAATCCTAGTCCCTGAAGTAATTGAATGGTCCATATTAAATGTTGTTGTAGAGTGGTGCGTGACTGAGACATGATTAGAATGTCGTCGAGGTATATAACCAGACAAATCCCTATCGATCTGAGGTGAGCCACTACCGGTTTCATCACCTTGGTGAAACACCATGGTGCTGATGACAGGCCGAACGGAAGACACGTGAACTTCCACATTTTTCCATTCCAGGGGAAGACAAGAAATTCTCAAAAGTCTTCTCAAATGGGAATGGTCAAATAGGCATCTTTGAGATCCAGTTTCACCAGCCAATCCCCCGGTATTAACAACTTTTTCATTGTGTGGATTCCTCCCATCTTGAAATGGCGGTACGTAACCCAACCATTCAAGTCCTTTAAGTTTATCACGGGGCGATAGCCACCCCCTTTCTTGGCAACTACAAAGAGGTTGCTGACAAAAATATGGTCATGTGACAGTTCTATTGCTCTTTTTTCCAGAAGGCTCAGAAAATCGGTGTGTACTAGTGTGTGTAAATGTGATGCCAGAGTCAACGGGTGTGGTGGTGACGACTGGATTGGAATGTCAGTGAATTCTATAGCGTATCCCTGAAGCGTGTTTAGAACCCATGAGTCTGACGTTAGTAAAGTCCAATTGTGTAGAAAAAGTCGCAAGCGCTCCGCGACCGGTACAGATGCATGAGGTATGACTTGTGAGATTACCTGATGGGCGGGGGAGATAACCTCTGCCTCTAGTGCCTCTGAATCCGCGTCCTTGCCAGGGACGGGCTCTCATGGGGAAGAAGGATCCTGTGAAACCAGTGCCTCTTGGTTTAGTGGTAGATAGGGAAGGCATATTTCCAGAACGGGAAATGGTATTGGGAGTGTTTGCCCGGCCGGCAGGGCACCCTCTGATTCTGCCAGCCCTTCCAAAAACACGCGAGGTGTTAAAAACTTTTTTAATGGCGATGTCTGCTTTATCAATATTCGCAAAGGAATTTGCGTATGTTCCCATCTCTTTTACAAATTTATCCCCAAACAAGAGGCCTTGAGCCTCACTACCCAGATCATTAGGGGCCAGTGTAGTGAATTGGGGGTCTACTTTTAACAAAATTGCCTTACGGCGTTCTGCCGCAACAGCGGCGTTGGCGTTTCCGAACAGGCACATAGTACGTTGAAGCCAACCTCCTACTTCTTCAAGGTCAAGAGAAACCCCTGAAAGTTTAGTTTCTTCTATCAATTCAAACAAGCAGGCTAGGGGACCCGACATGTCTAGGACCTTGTCTTGAATCATTCGTAGGGCATGATCAATTCCCTTTTATACATTCCACCCTCTGGTACCCAAAATTTTCTCGAAATGTTCGTCCACCACCGGGGTGAGGCAAGTCTTGCCTACCGTGATTGGGCGAGGACATTCAGCCTTAAGAGTCGCCCTAGAGGGACTGTCCAAAGGGGCCCTGAAATTGGCGTCTATCCATTTTGCGACATGAGGTAGAGGGTACCAGTCGGTTGAACGTGGGTGTGAAATACTTTTAGGGTTAAATAATGGGTTGCCCTGTGGGTCATAAATCACCTCTCTAGGTGGTGCGCCGAGGAAGGTAGTGGGAATGTCCCCTTCCAACTGATCATCATACTCAGGGGCATGAATCTCAAATGGTTCCTCATCTGCATGACCCTTATCCCCCTCATCCTCTGCCTCCGAGTCAGGGTAAGCAGGTAGGAGAGAGGTACTATGTTTTAATTTTTTTAGGGAGGCAGACCGTTGTGCACGCCTCACGGTCAGAGGCTCTTTTAATAAGAGGAGGGTTCCCTAGGTCAGGCAGTTGAACGGGGATGCCAGCCCCTCTAGCGCGCTGATGGTCAGGCGAGGTCTCAGACAGGTTATGGAAACCTGCGAATCTATGAAGAGCATGAGAGCTCAGATTAAAATGTGGAGTATGGGAACTCAAATTTAAAATAGGAGGACCATGGGAACTCACAGAACGTAATGGGGTATGGGCGCTTGAGGACACAGTCGGGCAGGGGTTAACTGAGATTGGAGGCATGAAAAATTGCGGGGCAAAAGATGTGGAAGGGGTTGGAGCAGATATGTTACGTTCTGACCAGGCACGTGTTGAAAGAATCCGACATGCAGGATACAGCGGATTGGATTCGTGAAATGGAGGCTTCCATGGCCGCCATACGCCTCTCTGGGTCATTCAAGTGTGGTTGGAGAAGTAAACCCCCCATGTTGTTCTACGAGGGCACCTTGGTGGAGCGGGCTGCTGCCGGAATCAGAGTCCCGGCGATCGGAGCGAGTATGCTTGCTGAACGACATCTTTTAAATGAAAAAGTTTTACTTTTAAAATGGCCGCCGAGCCAAACTGCCGTGCAAAATCTGTTGTGAGACAAGGGCGGGGCCTAAGCATGAGGAGAAATTACAACGAACAGAGCGTAGGCCGCGGGAGGTTAATATCAGGACTGTAACCACGCGGTCACATGACCTAAAACCCGGCGGCCAGACACTCGCACAGATTTAAGATATATTACATTAAAATAAGATAAAAATAGTGCCCCAGATTCCCTTTAGCGCAGAGAGTCTGGGGTGAAATTAAGAGTACTTAACTGTCCACTGAGCTGAGTAGCAAGAAAGAGGCTTAATGGACGTTGGGGGGGTACCTATATAGACTCTGGACGTTCCATACTGCGCTATGGGAGGGGTGCTGCAGGATGTACCATGTTGGTACTATCTTTTTATTGTCTAGTTTTCTATACTTTTCTGTCTGGTTTTCTTGCTGCTGTTTAAATAAAGCGAGAAAGAGACTGCAAATATTCGACTCCGTGTCCTGCCTTAACATTAAAAGAATTTATTACACATAAAACATCGAGACGCGTTTCGCCCGCTAACTGCAGGCCTTATCAATCGAATCGAAACGTGTCTCGATGTTTTATGTGTAATAAATTCTTTTAATTTAACTCATTTTAGCTCCCCCATTTTATTCATTTTCTTTCTCCCAAGACAATTTGATTCTGTCTAAGTGAAACAGGAGATACGAATATAACACCAAGTTTGGGAGAATCTGGATTCGATCTGGAGCTACGAGGTGGGACCCCCTCAGGCGATAAGAGGTCCTAAGCGCCCATACTGAACCACCTAAAAGGAGGTTCTTGAACATGTGAGTGTGTCTCTTTTGTCTAAAATGCTCTCTTTTTTGAGTCGCAGAACTGTACTATGTACTCCTCTCAGTGGCGTAGCGTGGGGGGGCTGGGGGGGCCGTGGCCCCGGGCGCAGTTTTGTTAGGGCGCATTCGCGCCCCTAAAACTGGCCCGGGGGTTGAGGGACCCAGATGCCAGGCAGCGGGAGCGCCTGCCCGGTCTTGAACAGTCCGTCCTGTGAAGTGGATGCGGCTGTGTGCGTGCACAGCCGGTCACGTGGTCCGGCTAATCAGGTGGTACTGAGTCTCTCTGTACCACCTGACTGGCCGGACCGCGTGACCGGCTGCACACGCACACAGCCGCATCCACTTCACAGGACGGACTGTTCAAGACCGGGCAGGCGCTCCCGCGCTGCCCGGCATCTGGGTCCCTCAACCCCCTGCCGGAGCTGGGGCAACAATCCAGGTGAGAGCTGGGGGCAAATCCATCACCTGGGGGCAAATCCATGAGCTGGGGGCAAATCCATGAGCTGGGGGCAAATCCATGAGTGAGCTGGGGGCAAATCCATGAGTGAGCTGGGGGCAAATCCATGAGTGAGCTGGGGCAAATCCATGAGCTGGGGGCAAATCCATGAGTGAGCTGGGGGCAAATCCATGAGTGAGCTGGGGGCAAATCCATGAGCTGGGGGAAAATCCATGAGCTGGGGGCAAATCCATGAGTGAGCTGGGGGCAAATCCATGAGTGAGCTGGGGCAAATCCATGAGCTGGGGCAAATCCATGAGTGAGCTGGGGGGCAAATCCATGAGTGAGCTGGGGCAAATCCATGAGCTGGGGGCAAATCCATGAGTGAGCTGGGGGCAAATCCATGAGTGAGCTGGGGCAAATCCATGAGCTGGGGGCAAATCCATGAGCTGGGGGCAAATCCATGAGTGAGCTGGGGGGCAAATCCATGAGCTGGGGGCAAATCCATGAGTGAGCTGGGGCAAATCCATGAGCTGGGGCAAATCCATGAGCTGGGGCAAATCCATGAGTGAGCTGGGGGGCAAATCCATGAGCTGGGGCAAATCCATGAGTGAGCTGGGGGGCAAATCCATGAGCTGGGGGCAAATCCATGAGTGAGCTGGGGGGCAAATCCATGAGCTGGGGCAAATCCATGAGTGAGCTGGGGGCAAATCCATGTGTGAGCTGGGGCAAATCCATGAGCTGGGGGCAAATCCATGAGCTGGGGGCAAAATCGATAACGTGTCCACAGGTTGGGGGGGGCGCACAATTCTTGGCTGGCCCCGGGTGCTGACAACCCACGCTACGCCACTGACTCCTCTCTCTCTTTTTGAGATATATTCATCACTATAAGAAGAAGGAATCGATGCGTGGGAAGAGTCCCCCATAAGAGACTTAAAGGCGTACATTTGGTGTCTTGAAGACTCCCCGTTTGTGAGTGCTATTTACAAGCTGCGTGTACCTATTCATCTAATAGTACATATTATGTGATGGTCTTTTCTTCTTTTTTGAAGGACCTACGGACTATCCATTTACTTGTGTCTAAACCAACCATCTTTTTGGTGATATTTATACATCATATTTATTATTGTTTGTATATATGTTTGCATGCGCTCCCATATACCTTAGTATATAATTTATAGTAGCTAGGAGTGGAGGATACACTCATCTGGTGAGCTGCAATTTAGATTGACTTATTCAGACTGACCTTTAAGTATCTAGCGCCTATACACTTACCTTTTTAGGTTTTTTTTATACGTCACTAGTTAACAAGTGAAGAAACCAAATTCCTGCCATCTCTGTTAATTGATATTTTCCAAGCAGGGCATTTCATGTAAATGTTGCACGTTCTCTGTTAAGTGGCAACAATTCCCTTTTAATGGAAAAACTTGACTAGAGTCTCCCTAAGCCACGTCCACCGGACACACGAGGCAAATATTTACCAAAGGCGAGGATGAGGGTTATCCTCAATAAACTGAGACGCGTCTTCGATCCCCACTTTCTCAATCAGCGCCCGGCTGTCTCGCAGGGAGCGGATTTCAAAGTTGATGATGTAATCTTTATTCGGGTGTTCGGGATCCTGAAAACAGCAAAAAATATAAAGAGGTTTGTGGCCATCGCAAATCACCGTCAGCTTATGAATGTCCACCACCGAATGAGCAGAACGTACATACCTTTAACAATTCATCCAGTAACACAGACTTTATTTCCAGGTCTTCAAAGTTGCATATATATCCGGATGTCTGGATTGGTTCCTGGGGAAAACGGCACGAGTTTAGAGAAAATAAATTACCTCAAAAACGCTACACACCTTAACAAAGTGAATCTAGAGTGAACAGACCCACCTCACATGACACAGGAGATTAATGATCAAGAGGACCACAGCACCGCAAAGGTAAACCTCTATACTAACATGGGTAAATAATTATAGTCACTGAACCAAACCACCCTCACCTTGTGTCCTCTGCACCCAGTAACCAAGAGCTCACTGCACCAAACCACCCTCACCAAACGCTCACTGCACCAAACCATCCTCACCAAACGCTCACTGCACCAAACCATCCTCACCAAACGCTCACTGCACCAAACCATCCTCACCTTGTGTCCTCTGCACCCAGTAACCAAGAGCTCACTGCACCAAACCACCCTCACCAAACGCTCACTGCACCAAACCATCCTCACCTTGTGTCCTCTGCAACCAGTAACCAAGAGCTCACTGCACCAAACCATCCTCAACTTGTGTCCTCTGCACCCAGCAACCAAGAGCTCACTGCACCAAACCATCCTCACCTTGTGTCCTCTGAACCCAATAACCAAGAGTTCACTGCACCAAACCGTCCTCACCTTGTGTCCTCTACACCCAGTAACCAAGAGCTCACTGCACCAAACCATCCTCACCTTGTGTCCTCTACACCCAGTAACCAAGAGCTCACTGCACCAAACCGTCCTCACCTTGTGTCCTCTACACCCAGTAACCAAGAGCTCACTGCACCAAACCATCATCACCTTGTGTCCTCTGCACTCAGTAACCAAGAGCTCACTGCACCAAACCATCCTCACCTTGTGTCCTCTACACCCAGCAACCAAGAGCTCACTGCACCAAACCATCCTCACCTTGTGTCCTCTACACCCAGCAACCAAGAGCTCACTGCACCAAACCGTCCTCACCTTGTGTCCTCTACACCCAGTAACCAAGAGTTCACTGCACCAAACCATCCTCACCTTCTCTCCTCTGCACCCAATAACCAAGAGCTCACTGCACCAAACCGTCCTCACCTTGTGTCCTCTACACCCAATAACCAAGAGTTCACTGCACCAAACCATCCTCACCTTGTGTCCTCCACACCCAGTAACCAAGAGCTCACTGCACCAAACCATCCTCACCTTCTCTCCTCTGCACCCAATAACCAAGAGCTCACTGCACCAAACCGTCCTCACCTTGTGTCCTCAGCACCCAGTAACCAAGAGCTAACTGCACCAAACCATCCTCAACTTGTGTCCTCTACACCCAGTAACCAAGAGTTCACTGCACCAAACCATCCTCACCTTCTCTCCTCTGCACCCAATAACCAAGAGCTCACTGCACCAAACCGTCCTCACCTTGTGTCCTCTACACCCAATAACCAAGAGTTCACTGCACCAAACCATCCTCACCTTGTGTCCTCCACACCCAGTAACCAAGAGCTCACTGCACCAAACCATCCTCACCTTCTCTCCTCTGCACCCAATAACCAAGAGCTCACTGCACCAAACCGTCCTCACCTTGTGTCCTCAGCACCCAGTAACCAAGAGCTAACTGCACCAAACCATCCTCAACTTGTGTCCTCTACACCCAGTAACCAAGAGCTCACTGCACCAAACCATCCTCAACTAGGGATGTGCGTTTCGGGTTTCGGAATTTCGGAATTTTTACGAAATTTCCCGATTCGTGTTTTCGGATGCGGCCGATTTTCCGAAAATTTTTAGATCCGAAAATGGCAGATCCGAAAAGTTTTCCGAGCCGAAACGAAATATTTTCGGAATTTTCGAATGTACTTGAAATGTGTCAAATCGAAATTTATTGCTTTGAAACGAGGAGAACAGACGTTCCGAAAAAATGAAAATTTCAGAAAATACGAAAAGTCGATACAAAAAACGAGCTAAGTGACACGAAAATACGAAAAATGGTCGAAATTCCGAAAAAAAAATGTACACGGAAAACGAGTCGAGCCGAACCGAATCGAATCGAAACAGAAATCAGTCGAAACGAGCCGAATCGAAAGGTTTAAAAATCCGAAAAATCGAATCGAACCGAAAAAAAAATCGGTGCACAAGCCTATCCTCAACTAATGTGTCCTCTGAACCCAATAACCAAGAGTTCACTGCACCAAACCATCCTCACCAAGAGTTCACTGCACCAAACCATCCTCACCAAGAGCTCACTGCACCAAACCATCCTCACCTTGTGTCCTCTGCACCCAGTAACCAAGAGCTCACTGCACCAAAACATCCTCACTTGACATTACAGTTTGTAAAGCGCTGTGGAATATGTTGGCACTATACAAGTTGCAACCAATAATAATAAAGGTTGTATGTGTGTATTTACCTCAGGATCCAGATTCCGGAACACATACATCCTTGTTTTCTCCATCATTGCAAACAGATCTGGATTGTCATTGGCCCATTTCATGTCCCACACATCCTTACGCTCAAAATTCAGCTTCTCTCCAGCCAGAGGCTGCCCCGCTTCGTCCGTGTATCGCGCTTCCAGGTCAACCAGAGTCAGCACTCCGGAAATGTCAATGATAGCCAGGCGGCTGCAGGAAAGAGAAGGAAAGATTTTACTGGAATATGACAAAGAGACACACAAGTGACAAACCTGTATAATCCCACCGAAACAACACAAACAACAGCACAAATAAAGAGCCTGAGACGCAAAACATTTACACTGAAACTGAGTGAGTCTCAAACGTACACACAGCATTAGGGTTGCCTGGTCGGCCATGTTTTCCGTGGACACATATTACTATTTTAAACAGACAGAAGGCTCAGGGAAGGATCAGCCCTGTAACATGTATAATTCATATGTTACAGGAGGAAAATCAGTTACCATCGAATCATGCCACCTGGGATTCCTCTGTGATTTCTTACTCGCAGCCTATGGATTGTGCATGCTACATGGTGGCAATTTTCATGCACTGCCCATCAGCATGAATAGACTATGTGTGTCCAGGAAATCATGGCCGATCTGGCAACCCTACACGATTCACAAGTAGCAAACCCAAAA
This sequence comes from Leptobrachium leishanense, assembly GCA_009667805.1. NCBI lineage: Eukaryota > Metazoa > Chordata > Amphibia > Anura > Megophryidae > Leptobrachium > Leptobrachium leishanense. Next base: position 15,896,444 of record CM019066.1, read on the forward strand.
GCAACCAATGCAAACCATTTGAGCAGGGATAAACCGTCAAGATCAGACACACTCGGCACCAGAGGAAATAACAAGGAGTACATCTAAGTGAAAATATACATTTTTTCTAAACATGTCTATTCCCATCATATGAGGCAAACCTTACGGGGGGAATAATGGAAGCCCTTCAGTAAGTAACTGAAAACGAGAGAAATCTCAATGTATCCTTCCTGGTAAAATACTTTATAAATAAGTGAACTGGATATACTGTATGTGTATTTAACCCTTTGAGGTGAGTTAAACAAGTGCTGCCGTGGGGCTTTTAAAAAGATACACTGAAATATATGACCTTTAACACATATATTTTTTATGCATGGCATCTCAAGCTCCAGTCCCCACAATGCTGGCCTACAATTCCCAGAGTTCTTTGAAGCATTGCAGTGGTCTTCCAACAACATCTGGGAGTCCAGACTTAGGGATCCTTGTTTTAAAGCCTCCTTTTCCTACTCAACAGATTTCTTCCCTGTGGACTCTTGAAACATTGGGGGGGGGGGGGGGGTGAGATCCCTGCTCTACAGGATCATGGTGGATAAGTGCAAGATAATGCACCTGGGGCATAAAAACCCAAGGGCTGAATATAGAATATTTGATACATCTGAGGGTTGGGATTTAGGGGTTATTATTTCAGAGGATCTAAGGGTAAGTAGTCAATGTAATAGAGCAGCAGGAAATGCTGGCAGAATGCTTGGTTGTGTAGGGAGAGGTATTAGCAGTAGGAAAAGGGAAGTGCTCATGCCACTGTACAGAGCACTGGTGAGACCTCACTTGGAGTACTGTGTGCAGTACTGTATAAAAGAGATGGTTTGCATCTTACTCATAGGGGAACATATGTTCTCAGTGAGAAGTTCAAAGGTTTCGCAAAGAAATATTTAAACTAGGAGGGGGGGACAAAAGGGTAAAAAACAATCTGCCTGATTGTCCCCCAAAACTAAATCGGCGGGTGCAATCAACATGCGGGGAAAAAAAGGACAAGCTCAGAGTTGTGTCTATAAATGCTCGCAGTTTAGTCAATAAAATCAATGAACTGGAGGCAATGATGGCAGCTGAAAAAGTAGATTTAGTTGCGGTTACTGAGACATGGTTCAGTGAGAAAAATAACTGGGACATAACAATACCGTGGTACTCTTTATATAGAAAAGACAGAGAAGGTAGGAAAGGAGGAGGAGTGGCCCTGTATGTGAAAAACAACATAAAAACGAACAAATAAAAGTGAGCGAGGTGAACATAGAGTCAGTTTGGGTTACGCTAACATTTGGCAATCATACAGTAGCTCGTGTAGGTGTGATCTATAGACCCCCTGGACAAGTAGAAGAGCTAGATAATCTGCTGCTTGAGGAAATAGCCAAAATGGCAATGAAGGGGGAAGTTATTATCATGGGGGACTTTAATCTTCCTGATGTGAACTGGAAAACCAAAACTGCTGGGTGCACCAGGAGTACAAATATTCTAAACTCCCTACTGGGATTATCTCTAACACAAGTAGTTGAGGAGCCGACCCGTAAAGAGCCATATTGGATTTAATACTCACAAATGGAGGTTTGGTATCGGACGTTGTTGTAGGTGAAAATTTGGGATCTAGTGATCACCAGTCAGTATGGTTTAATATAAGAACAGAGATGGAGCCACACCACACAAAAACAAAAGTTTTAGACTTTAAAAAAACAGATTTTTCTAAAATGAGACTTTGTGTGAAGGAGTCATTATCAGACTGGAGGAGTTTAAAGGATGTCCAGGAGAAATGGGATTATTTAAAAGAAGCATTATTGAAGGCCACAGGCAATTGCATTCGACTTGTTAACAAAAACAAAAAAGGGAAGAAACCACTGTGGTACTCTGCAGAAGTGGCCAAAATAGTGAAGAACAAAAAGACAGCATTCAATAATTATAAAACAACTCAGAGTGAAGAAGATAGGCAAACCTATAAGATTAGGCAGAAAGAGGCAAAGTAATTTATAAGAGCTTCCAAAGCACACGCAGAAGAGAAAATAGCTCAGTCAGTAAAAAAGGGGGACAAAACATTTTTTAGATACATAAACGAGAAAATAAAAGTAAAACAAGGATTAGTTAGATTAAAAACAAAGAAGGAAGGTATGTAGAAGAGGATAAAAGTCTCGCTGACTGCCTCAATGAATATTTTTGTTCAGTCTTTGCAGAAGAAAAGGAAGGAAAGGGACCTCAGTTAGGAGGAAACACTAACGAGACAATTACATATCAGTTTACAGAGGAGGAGGTTCTACAGCAGCTGTCTAAAGTAAAGACAAATAAATCAATGGGCCCTGATGGGATCCACCCTAAATTATTAAAAGAGCTCAGTGATGTAATAGCAAAACCGTTAACAGATTTATTTAACCAATCCTTGCTAATGGGAGTCGTCCCAGAAGGCTGGAAATTAGCAAATGTTGTGCCCATTCACAAGAAGGGTAGTAGGGAGGAATCTGGGAACTATAGGCCAGTTAGTCTTACGTCAGTAGTGGGGAAATTAATGGAAACCATGTTAAAGGAAAGGATTGTTGAACATCTAAAAACACATAGATTACAGGATCAGAAACAACATGGGTTTACCTCAGGGAGATCATGCCAAACTAATCTTATTGATTTTTTTGATTGGGTAACAAAAATAATAGACACAGGTGGTGCAGTAGACATTGCTTATTTAGATTTCAGTAAGGCTTTTGATACTGTTCCGCATAGAAGGCTTATCAATAAATTGCAATCTTTGAGCTTGGATTCCAATATTGTTGAATGGATTAGGCAGTGGCTGAGTGACAGGCAACAGAGGGTTGTGGTAAATGGAGTTTATTCGGCGCAAGGTCTTGTTACCAGTGGGGTACCTCAGGGGTCAGTACTTGGACCCATTCTATTTAATATTTTTATTAGTGATATTGCAGAAGGTATTAATGGACAAGTATGTCTTTTTGCTGATGACACAAAGATTTGCAACAGGGTTGACGTTCCTGGAGGGATCAGCCAAATGACAAATGATTTAGGTAAACTAAAAAAATGGTCGGAGCTGTGGCAATTGAGTTTTAATGTGGATAAGTGCAAGATAATGCACCTGGGACGTAAAAACCCAAGGGCTGAATATAGAATATTTGATACAGTCCTAACCTCAACATCTGAGGAAAAGGATTTAGGGGTTATTATTTCAGAGGATCTAAGGTAAGTAGTCAATGTAATAGAGCAGCAGGAAATGCTAGCAGAATGCTTGGTTGTGTAGGGAGAGGTATTAGCAGTAGGAAAAGGGAAGTGCTCATGCCACTGTACAGAGCACTGGTGAGACCTCACTTGGAGTACTGTGTGCAGTACTGGAGACCGTATCTCCAGAAGGATATAGACATCTTAGAGAGAGTTCAGAGAAGGGCTACTAAAATGGTGTACGGCTTGAAGGAGAAAAGTTACCAGGAAAGGCTTAATGATCTTAACATGTACAGCTTGGAAAAAAGACGAGACAGAGGAGATATGATAGAAACATTTAAATACGTAAAGGGAATCCACAAGGTAGAGGAAGGGAGTATATTTAAAAGGAAACAAAGTAGCAAAACAAGAGGACATAGTCTTAGATTAGAGGGGCAAAGGTTTAAAAGTAACATCAGGAAGCATTATTTTACTGAGAGGGTGTGGATACATGGAACAGTCTTCCAGTGAAGTGGTAGAGGCCAAAACAGTAATTGAATTAAGCAAGCATGGGATAGGCATAAGGCTATCCTAAACAAAAGATAAATCCAAGTAAAGTATCCATGTAATTGGGCAGACTAGATGGGCCGAAAGGTTCTTATCTGCCGACATCTTTCTATGTTTCTATGTTTCTACTGGAACCGTATCTCCAGAAGGATATAACATCTTAGAGAGAGTTCAGAGAAGGGCTACTAAAATGGTGTACGGCTTGAAGGAGAAAAGTTACCAGGAAAGGCTTAATGATCTTAACATGTACAGCTTGAAAAAGACGAGACAGAGGAGATATGATAGAAACATTTAAATACGTAAAGGGAATCCACAAGGTAGAGGAAGGGAGTATATTTAAAAGGAAACAAAGTAGCAAAACAAGAGGACATAGTCTTAGATTAGAGGGGCAAAGGTTTAAAAGTAACATCAGGAAGCATTATTTTACTGAGCGGGTGGTGGATACATGGAACAGCCTTCCAGTTGAAGTGGTAGAGGCCAAAACAGTAATTGAATTTAAGCAGGCATGGGATAGGCATAAGGCTATCCTAAACAAAAGATAAATCCAGGTAAAGTATCCATGTAATTGGGCAGACTAGGGGCTCTATTACAAAACTGGTGTAAATTTAGCAGCTCCATAGGCTATAATGGCTCTGGTAACTTTACAACAGCTCTGGTTAAGTTAGTGCCAACTTTGTAATATTGCCCACGATGGGCCGAAAGGTTCTTATCTGCCGACACATTCCATGTTTCTATGTTTGATACAGATTGAAAAGTTCTACACAATGTCTGAGCAGAGACAATTATAGTCACCCACCCCTGTCCTCTGCGCAGGGAGAAGAATAATGCAGAGGATGTGTCCCACTTGTCCTTAACACCCAAGGGGTTAAATGAGGCCTTACACTGACACAGAATACATACTTGGAATTGCAGTTCAGGCTCATCTGATACGCGCGGTATGTTAGATTATACTTCTGAACCAAACCGACATTCGGCATACTGTATCTGTGCACGGCTCCGGATTCACGGCCCTGTACACAAAGAATGAAAATCGAGAGTGTCAAAATGTTGCTATGTATTGAAGATAAGAGCAGGACAAGTAGCCAAGTTACAAACATGTCAACACCAATACTTTATATACAAATGATTGGGTATACAGAATGGACCATTTTACACTTGGGGGTAAAAAAACAGACATATTTTTGAAGTAAGCAACCTTGAAAGGGTATTGGATGTACTTCAAAACGCAAACCATTAAAAACAAGTACATGTGCTCACTGGAAAGTTAGAAAGAAAAATCTGACCCCCATAAAAACCAAACAGATTTAACCCCTTCACTACCAAGTGGTGTTCCATAGACAATCGGGGGTTTACGGAAAACCGGTTTAAACCCTTAACCATATCCTCGCCACAATCAAACTTTCTAAATGCCATGAAACCATAATTACAGTGCATTGACAGACTGTGTTACTTGACAGAGAGAAGGCCCCCTCTATTGGTGAATCTCATTAATGCAGCAGGGACTGCTGGAAGTCTCCACAGAAGACTCTCGAAGTCCCAGCACTTCAAAGAGTTCCAGTTTGTGCAGTGATGTCCGATGTATTGGAACATTAGGGACATATTCCGGAACCCATTTGCACATGAGTTTAGTTTGCAATAAATGATATTTGTTTGCAAGCCTCCAGATTTGGACCAGATGGAGTTAACCCTATAGTGGTAGTGAAGGAGTTAATAATATCATGTTATCTCATCATAATGGCTGAACAGCAAGAATACATTCATAGACTTTAAGCCGCCCTTACACCTGTTAAGTAGGGATCGACCGATATTAACCACTTAGGCTGGGGTCAGAGGAGCGCACTATGTGCGTCCGTACTGACATGCTTCCCAGCGTCCGTCGCAGCATTGTGATGTCTCGACGAGGCCGGCCACATGCTGTAAGGTGCGCACTAATTGCGTGCCCTACAGTGGACGTGCTGAAAGCCTCCCCGTCGAAACGCTATGACACACGGTCGATGGGGCTGCAAAGTGTGATACTCCATAGGAGGATTGAGCCTTGCAGCGCTGAGCGCACTGACTGCACTCAGCGAAGTGACCACAAGACCATCAGAGTGGAAGGAACGTCCACTCTCACGGACATTCCTGCCGCTCTGAAAAACGCTCGTCTGATCCCGGCCTTAATGAAATATCAGTCCTACATACAGCGATATTGCTGATATTGGAAGTCACAATTACCAATATCAGTAGATTTAAGACCAAGACTTCATTAATTGGTTAATGTTGACAGAATATCAGTTGATCACTCCTGTTATGGTCAATCTGCACATCACACTGAACCTGCCAAAGTTATTCAACACAACAGTAGCATGACATTGATCTCTTACCACAATTAGGACTTTATCGGATGACGTGATGCAACAGATGGGATCTCTGGTCACCTGAAAAACACAAATAGTTTACACTGAAATTTCCTGCATTATGAATGAACACACACAGACAGCAGGGATTGACCTCCGAAAACCCACACGGCAGCAGTGAATACAACAATAATGAGTGCATCTACGTGACCGGCTGGATGGAGTAGCGGTAACATCACTGCTCTATAAGCATGAAGACACAGGTTCGATCCCAGCCAGTGTGCCTCTCCAGTAAGTGTCCTTGGGCAAGACACCTAACGGTACATACTCGCCACCCAGGACACACTTGAAAATGTGAGAAATCTCAATGTGTCCTTCATGGTAAAATGCTTTAAAAAATAATAAATAAATAAAATACACATATTCTCTCAACATGTCTATCCCCATCATATGAGGCAAACGTTCAGGAGGAACGTTACTGAGCTGGAGGTAGGTTCAGCACATGTTTCCACAGGGCTTTTAAAATGATATATTGACCTTTATCTTTTTAAGTGTTTTTTTTTTGTTTGTTTTTTAAATGAATGAATTAAAAGCAGGCATCTCAAGCTCCGGTCCTCCAGATGTTGACCTACAATTCCCAGAACTCTATGACACAAGGTAGTGGTAGTTCAACGAAAGGTTGAGAGGCCAGACTTTGAGATCCTTGATTTACACCTGGCATCTCAAACTCTGGCCACCCAGATGTTTCTGAACTACAGCTCCCATGATTCACTGACCATTTATTGCATTCGAGGACTTCTGGGAATTGTAGACCAATAACATTGGGGAGGGTGGAGTTTGAGATCCTTATTCTACACATTGTAATGTGTGGGAATATTGCATTAATGTAGTAAAGGGGTCAGCAACCTTGGCCCTGCAGCTGTATTGGAAATACACTTCCCATGAGACTCAACCAAAATAATGAGTACCCGAGAATCATCGGAAATGTACTTCCAAAACATCTGGAGGGCCAGGGTTGCTGACCCCTCTTGTTGTGGCAAGTTAGGTGTGTCCAACCTTGACTGTTTTGTACTACATTTCCCACAAGGCTCTTTTGACAGAATGAGTGCTGACCATCATGGGAAATGTAGTTCTGACACATCTAAAGGGCCAGTGTTGAGAACCTGTTTCACATAGGATTAGAATCACATGCTATAATCTGCACGCTGATCAGATAGGACACAATAATATGTTGAGAGTATTTAATAGCCCATATTTTGGATCCACGGTGCAATACCCTCGCACAGTATCCAGTCCATGTAGATTAATGCTCCACTTACTGCCGTGGCCTTTGTGTAATCCAACGTCCCTTCGACCGATGCAGTTGGAGCGTCATCAATGTGAAATATCCTGAAAGAAAGCAGCGACACTCATGGACTTTTGAACCAGCATGGAATTAAAAGGAGTGACACTCCTGTGATCGTACGCACCGCTCACGACCTTCCTTTCTGGTCCGGGTCACCTGATTAATCTCCATTGCTGTGAGCTTCTTTGCCACTCGATATTGCCAGACGTAGAAGGCCTCCTTGGAGGCGGCGATGACGTGGGTGTTGGTGGCAGTGACGAACATCGGCACTGTGAAAATAAAGAGGGGAAGTGATTAACTTATCCCCTATTAATAGGATAAGGTAAATGTTGTCCAAGTGGGGATCCTCAAAAGATTTCTGTGACCTCTAATCCAATCCCATAGGTTTATATTGTTATAGTTTTTCTTTCATGGTTTGGGCCTCACGTGGTGACAAAAATCAATGGTTCTGCCCTACTCACCACTCAGAATATTTGATTATATTATTAAACATGTTGTATATAGCAGGTTAAGCTCCTCTTATATGGAATTCTAAACTCTAGAAGACTGTAAAAAACAAATTATTTGGAGCCGTAAGGATTCTGGAAATTCTGTGTCTATGGGTGCGCCATACGGTGACTGTCACTCGGGAAGCCCGGCTGCCGAGCGCTGCAGCAGATCGCGACACACACTGGGAGCTTCTGGGCAGCCCCAGCGTGTGACATGCTGCCTGTAGCCTCGCTGAGTCCGGGTGTCATGTCTGTACAGAAACACAGCACGGCGCAGCTAAGGCTGCGGCCACACAAGCGCACTTGAGAGCGGAGGGAATGTCTGTGAATGTGGACGTTCCTTCCACTCTGACGCTGGTGTGGCCACCTCGCTGAGCGCAGATAAAAAAACCTGTGTTTTGTTTCACATGGAGCCACAGGGGACGAACACAAATGACAACCATTTTCTTGTTATGTTTTATAGCGTGTGTACCCGCTGGTGGCTGCAGCAGGAAGGGGACTGCAGCTTTCCCGCAATGATCTCCCAGACTCTAAAATCTGGAAAAATCCAAATCCCCAGCATTCCAGATAACAGATGCCAAACCTCCATGTCTTTCCTGGGTTTACTTAGATACTAGGAATGAACGTGATTTTTGGGCCCCCAATCCAGGTTGTGAGGCATTCAAGATCGGCCGTAACAGAGTCCAGATCCGATAACGCACAACCCACAGCCGGACCAGCAGCTTCCTCCCGAAAAGGGAATCACAGGGCCCCGAGCATTCAGGACCCTAGCGGCCACTACGGGGCAGGCTGCTGGACTTTACTACAGGTACGCTAAGGGGAGATTAGTGAATGTAAATTTTCCCCTTTAGCGTCCCCGTTTTATATGTAGGGAGTTGATAGGGCACTTAAAGTACACCTCTACTACCCAGGATCACGTTCCCTGCAATGCTCCATCAGTGGATGAATTGGTTTTAAAGATTAGCGTGACACCTCATCCCATGATGAGATCCTGCAGCTTCGGCTGAGCAATTTACTAGTTTTTCAAAATTAAAATCGAGTTTAAGGTCGACCTCGATTTTACTTTTTCAAAATTCGAGGAATCTGGAATGTTTTAAATGGTGGCGCGTCTGTTCGAGTATCGGTAGAGCAGAGCTGGCACGTTCGACAGGTGCCGACAAACGCCGGCATGTGACAGAACTAAAATCCAGAGGATCTTCACAGTGCGGCTCGTCCTGCTGCTCCTCTGGTTTTATGTGTTGCGATGCTCTGGCGATTCGCAAACACTGGCGCTCGTGAGAGTCTTTTTAGAATTGCGGATACAAATCCTCCTTTCTGGTAACACTAAATCTAAACCATTGGCTGAATTGTGAATGAAGTGAAATGATGCGCGGAGGAGGAGAGAAAATATACACATTGATGTTTGCATTCCACCAGGTCACAAAAAGCCTTCTCTCCGAGCTCTGGGAATGATCTTCTCCAGATTAAAAAAGAGAGGAATGTTGCAGGAGGAGTATAAAACAGACAAATCCTGAACGCTTGGCTGTATTCAGCGCAGAACGATGAAAGGTCCGTTTGTTTGGCGTGCCGATGGAGGAACTAGAAGGACCATTACGCCTTCCGAGAATGTACATAGAGCTACTATTTGCCTTCTCACAGCTGGGAGACTGCAGCTCTTTCAGGGCATTATGTAATAACACATCACTTTATGGTAAAGCGTGAAACAACCTGCTGATTTATCACAAAACCCTGTATAAATCACCGTATGTGAAGCAGCCACTTGTCAAACTATATTGTCTTCATGTCCAAAACCTTGTTGCAACCTTGTCCAGCTTTAAAGAGCCGGCACGCTGAGAGAAACGGGAATATTTAAGGGGTTATTCACTAAGCAATGTTGTGGCAGCAAAGTTCACAGTAAATGCAACAATGGGAAAAAAAATATATATATTTTTACGCTGTACTTCGGCTGTCCATCAAACAATGGCAGGCAAAACTGTTCCGAACAACGGCAAACAATGGCGTCTCGGTTACACCTCCGTAAAACAAGGAAACCGCAGCTTCATTCTGCGCCACCAGTGAATATACTTCGGCAACTTTAAAGTAGTGGCCGCAATGAATTTCCGAAACACTGAAAACCACAGTAAAAACACTTCAACTGAAACACCAGTGGACAACATGGTGAAATCTATGAGTGATAATGCAAAAACTACAGTGGAAATGCCAATATTATTATTATTTATTAAGCGCCAACACATTCTGCAGCGCTGTACAAGGTGTAATGGGTACAGACAGGACAACGCTACAATACATACAGGAGACAGGTCAGTATTCCTGCCAGCAGATACATGAGGATATGAGGGCTCTATTCCCGTGGGAATTTACAATCTAGATGGATGAGGGGATTAGAAACAGGAGGGGGGGGGGCTGCAGTGATGAGTTAATGCAGGGAGAGATGAGCAGTGTTTTTGGGTCAGTCGGATATCTTGTTACGGAGTCGGGTGGTAGGCTTCCCTAAACAGAAGGGTCTTTAGGGAGCGTTTAAATGAAGCCAGATTTGGGGACAGTCTGATATTGTGAGGAAGCGCGTTCCATAGGGTCGGCGCCGCACGAGAAAAGTCCTGCAATCTGGCATGTGAAGAGGTAATGATGGAGGATGCCAGGCGCAGGTCATTGTTGGATCGTAGGGGACAGGCTGGGGTGTATTTGGTGATTAGTGCGGACAGGTAGTGAGGGGCGGTGTTAGTGAGGGTTTTGTAGGTCAGGGTGACTAGTTTGAATTTGATTCTGCTGTGGATGGGGAGCCAGAGTACGGATTCACAGAGAGGAGCGGCAGAGACAGAGTGATGGGTGAGATGGATAAGCCGGGCTTGATTCATTACTCTTACCAATATCAATGTATTTAGAGTCCAATGGCGTCCCGATCGAATTGCACAAAACCAGAACGTACTGGAACAGAGAAAAACACAAGGAATATTTATAGAGGGAGGCCTAGACACAGGCATGCTGTACAAAACACAATACATATACACTATAGGGATAACCGTATTGGGACCCCTGACCCTTTCACCAACAGGGGCTTCTATAACTACACATAGGGCTAAACTACAATCTCCACGCTAAAACGGGGGTGGTAGGGAGAAAAAGCGCAAGGTACCAAACGCAAACAGGTTACTTAACCTGTTAGCATTTGGATTGTAATATGCGGTAAACACGCAGGTAAGCATTAACGTTAGCGTTAAGATTGTAATGTGACCCATAGACATTAATAAGGAGTTTGTCCCCACTTTGCAGCTAGAACAGCTTTCACTCTTTTGGAAAGGCTTTCCACAGGATTGTGGGGTGTTTCTGTTTCCAGTTCACCCTAAGGCCGGGGGCACACTAGGCGTTTTCTTTAACGCCCTAGCGTGCATTAAAGAAAACTAACGCACCGGCGTCCACTCGACACCCGCCTGCCCCCTCCACAGCACTGCAAAGCGCGATCCTCCTATGGAGGATCGCGCTTTGCAGCCCCGTCGACGCACTTCCTAGCGCATTGACAGTGATCATCTCTAGGTGCACACATGCTACAGGCGCACTAAGTGCGTGCACGCAAGCATGTGACCGGCTCCGTCCACAGCATCACAACGCTGCGACCGGCGCCGGTAAGTGCATCATAACGAGCGCTAGTGTGCACAAGAAGACGCCTAGTGTGCCCCCGGCCTAAAGGTGTTGGATGGGGTTCAGGTCCAGGCTCTGTGCAGATCTTCCACACCAAACTCATCCAACCATGTCTATAAGGGTCTTGCTAGCAGCAGCGAGCATTCTGGGGGAAGGATGCGTGTGCAGCACCAATCCATCGTTCTGCACAGGTGCTGCATAACTTGTGTACAAAAGTATACAACTACTGTGACATATGCCATTTCCGTAGTGCAGGGATCTCAAAATCTGGCCCCCCCAGATGTTTTTAAACAGCACCTCCCATTATTCTCTGGCTATTTATTGCATTCAAAGAATTCTGGGATTTGTAGGCAATAAACATCAGGGGTGCAGAGTTTGAGATCCCTGGCGTAGTGTATGCTGCGCAATTTATGTGCACTACACCAATTGCATAAGAAGCTCCAGGGACTTCTGCATCTCAGAAGCACCGAGCCGACATGGAAGAGCAGTGCTCGCCAAGGGAGAAAAGGTGAATATTTACACCTACATTAAAGCATAGATTAAAAAACAATTGGGAAAATATTTGGGAAAATGCTGTCAGCAGCGTCTGCCCAAACATTTAATAGAGAGAAAGGGGTTTTAATAGAATATTTAAATAAGTTCGTACGGTCACTTTCCACATATTTACACGGTGTGAACCCATATGTGCTCTCCAAAATCTGCTAATGTGCACCACCGCATACCATGGCAAGATAAAAAAGGTAAAATTGGGAATAAAAAAAGGAACCAAAAGGGAGGAGGGGGATTGAGGACATATCCTGACTGGTATTTTGAGAGTTGCGCTTTAGTGGACCTGGAAGATCGATATAGAAATCTATTTACCGTTGCTCCATTTGTCTCGCTTTCATTTTCTTCCTGCAAGAAGGGAAAAAAAATAATAACATGTATCATTTAAATTCATTTCTTTCTGCTGAGTGATAGATCAAAAAGTCCTTTGTGGGGAGATGGGGAGTCGAGACCGCTCAAACCAAGTACACCTCTTCTTTCTGTTCCCATGGTTGCCTTTATCTTGTCTCGTTCCCTTTGGTTATTGTAAAGCGCTATGGAAACTGTTGGCGCTATATAAATGATGACAACAATAACTGCAGGAGAAAAATGCCTGTACAGCGGAGATCCTCACCTACAGAGCTCTTCCTCCCTGACTTCCCTAGCAAGAACAGAAGAGGAACAATGGAGAACAGAGACGGAAGAATACCTGGTAGTCGAAAAAGCAATCTTTAGACAGATAAACCAAAATGATATAAGGGTGGGGAGATTAATGTCCAGCCAACAATAGGGCGTAAACATATACATCTCCCCTAAAGTCATTGTGAGAATGCATCGTTATGAATCTCCTCTAATGTCTATGTAATAACAATTACAATTATTCATAAATCGCCAACATATTCTGCAGCGCTGTACAATGGGTAGGACAATGGGTAGGACAACGGAAAACTAACAAGTAAGTTTGACAAATGGAAACAATAGGAAAACAGGACAGTACTAATAAGCTTACAATCTAAGAGGAGAGGGGTGACACACTGAGGTGAGGATAAATAGAGTGTGGGAAGTAATGGAGTGCCTGGGGGCTGTGTGGGAGGTAGAGCAGAAAAGGCGTAATAGGGGGATTATGGAGCGAGCGGATAGAAAAGACATTGCTTCAAAGAGGTCTTAGTGTCTTGAGAGACAGGAAGCGTCGAATGTTACGAGAAAGGCAGTTCCATAGAAAGGGGGCAGCTTCGGATTCCCACTAACTACCTGCTAAATTAGTGCTCAACGATAACGAGGTCCACGAAGATAATCAGGCAAATAAATACAACCTGCTGATGACTTTCATCAACTTTAGTGGCCAAAATGCAGAAATCTCCGCACGTGGAAACAGAAATCAGGCTCTTGACGTACTTCACATACTTTTCGTTGTTTTTTGTGTCCCAGAAGACCACGCAGTATTCTGGCCGATCGGGTCTGGTATAGGCATAGATCACCGTGTTGGAACAAAAGCCCCACTGCAAAGAAAACAAACAAAATCTAAAGTATGAAGCTGTATCAATGTCTAGCAAAATGAGGATTCCTTTTCGAAGCAGGAGAACCAAACAAAAAAAGGACAATCGCAGCATGTCATCGAGCAGACAATGAAGCCAAGATGTCAGTGTGTCCTGGATGTTGCTGCCTGACCAAAGCTGGGCCGTAATCGTGCAGGGCCCGTAACAGTAAAGGGGTTATTCTAGGGCTGAAACAACTGAATCGATTAATAGACTACGAATTGATGACTCAAATAGTTGTCAACTATTTCCATTATCGATTAATCGGTGTCGATTAATCGTCCTGTGTACAGCACACACTGTTTAGAGTCAGACTGAGTTAAACATAAATAACCTCAGCTTCGGAGCTGGTTGGGGAAGATGCGCCGCTGCTTTACTAGGTATGATTTAGTTCTAGGGTTATGTCAGACACAACCAGTTTGTTTTCATTCCGTTTACAACAGTAGCCGAATTATAACACAAACAATAGGATACTGCCACTGGGTGAAGGAGCTGTATGCCTGTGTTTTATCCTTACTTGAAGCTGGAGTCCTGTGCCACCACCACACCCTCTCTGCCACACCCTCTTTGGTCTGGAACTGTCATTCCCTCCCTTTGGTCTGGTCCTTTCCCCAAACTCCCTCTCACACTCAGATCCGGTCTTTTGTCCATACCCACTCCCTCTCACACTCAGGTCAAGGTACTTGAGCAAAGTCACTCCCTTTCACCTCCAGTCCCTCTTCCCTCTCAGCTTGTAAATTATTTAAAAGGGACACTCCACACACCCTGACCACTTTAGTTTATTAACCCCAATTTCATGCTGACATCATCTATGACTAAGTGCTTGCAGCCGTGTTCATTTGAGAAAGCAAACATGGGCTTAAGCTGCGCATGCAGCATCAACCCATCCCTCTGACCAAGCACTCGCATACCTTGTGTGAAAAGTACGCAAGATACGCAATTTGCGTGTGTACGTACAAAACTTACGTACACTACGCAAATTGCTTATGAAAAAAAAGGGGTGGGGTTGTGGTTATTCAAAGACAGCCAAATTTGCCAATAAATTGCACCAAACTGAATTTTCGCATACGGTTCATTTTGTGCAATTTGGCTATTCAGAAAGCTGGCAATTCACCAAATTTTATTGAATTGTCAGCGAAATACGGTGGCATTAATGTAATGGTTAATCTAGTCAGAGAATACCAATCTGCAACCAAACGTTGGAGAAATGCCCAGATTTTTGGTGGTTTCGTTCGACAGGTTTACACCAGAGAATCCCATAGATTTCAATGTAAAAAAATATTACCGTTTATTAATTTTTTATCCAACTGTTTATTCTTTTCATTTGCAGCAAAGAGTCTCTTAATTTATTTATTTTTTAGGCATTTTTTCTGGATTTCTTCAGCAAAATTTTTGATTGATTCTTTTTGAATGGCATTTTTTTTTATTCTGTAACAGACCTTTTTATTGTTATTCATAGGACTTTATATATTTATTTCAAGGCATTATTTTTGTTTAAAACGCGTTTTAAAAATTGTGGGGTTTGTTTACCCCTGTTCGGCAGCTGGTCGTCTTTTTTCGGAGGCGTCTAGCAGATTGTCGGCTGCTTTCGGCGGGTTTATCGGATCCATTAAGCGTACTTCAGGGACCCTGCGGTGAATGCCGAATTGAACTCACCGAAATGTGCTGAATGAAAGAGCACCGAAATTTCAGTAAAATTCCTGTGCTCTTTGAATTTCCCCTTAACTTGTAAGAGTCGCACAATTGCAACTTTAAGAACTCATTGTATTTACACGACCTGTTCATACATTATCTATCACCATAACTGCACCCGCCGCAAAGCTTCTGACCTTGTAATCTGGCCGGATGTTGGCAAAGTATATGAACGAGTCCACGGCCAAGCCGATTCTCAATCCGCCACCTTCCCAGGACACTGCCGATATCTGCTTACCAGGAACGTTCAACGTGCGCAGGTGCTGGAAGAGCAAAGAAAGCTAGAAAGGGACTTTAAATTACGCGACTATAAGAAATTTTAATTTGATGAGATATAAATATACACAATATATAACACTGACAAAAATACAATTAATAACACAATTTATGGAACTTTGTGACAACTCACATGAGAAACACTGATACAACAGATGGCAGAGACAATGATTCCTTTTCAGACTTGTTTTATAGACAATTCTTCCACATGCTTTTCATTTGAGACCATGGATAGAGAAGGTACATCTTTACTGTGCATAGATAAATAGCAACGTGCCCAGCCCTCTTTAAAAACCAACACACCGACATATATGAAAGCCGTGGTGGCTAGTAAAAATTCAAGATGTTGAGGAGTTGACTTCTGACCCCACGCCGGCTTTGTAAATGTTACCTTCTACCTTGACCGGCATTTAATGGATCGCATAGCAAGTGTGTTGTGAACCAGAACACAAAAATACAGCGTGGGTCATGTGATCGAGTATACAAAGAGTTAAGTTAAGTCTTCATAATCCAGAATACAAGGATTTCATTATTAATGCGCACCAGTGTGCGCAGCCCGTTGCATTAGGGTGTGCACCCATGGAACATTTATTAATTGAAATCTTATGCTTAGAAGATTTGGCACAAAATGCACATTTTGCATCAGAAATAACAAGCTTGTAGCCAGCAATACAGGCAGATTTTATGCTATTCATCATGAACCAGATAAAGGACATCTAAAGTGTCAATGTAGGAGGTGAATGAGGACCTTTTTACCCATCATTAGATTGTGCCTGGGCACACCCGCTGCGCACGCCTATGTTAGGCCACGTTCACACCTATACATTTTAAAGCGCGTTCCTGCACACTTTAAAACGCATGGACGGGGAAATCCCATGCTTTTCAATGGGACCCGTTCACACCTGGGCATTTTAAAGCGCGCAGGACCGCGCTTTAAAACGTCCTGCACCCAAAGAAGTCCGGGAGCTTCTTTTGGTGCGCATAGCAGCGCGTTCGCGGCCATAGACATAGCCGCGAACGTGCCGAAATGCGTGTTTTTTCGTATGCGCGTAAAAAAAACGCGTTTTGCGCACATTTGAAGAACGTGCAGGTGTGAACCCGGCCTTAATGTGTTATCTGATGATATCTGTAAATTATCTCAGATCTAAAACACACATTCGCTTTGACATTAGCGGCCTCATAAATTGGAGGCCGTGATGCAAAAACAATCCACAGAGGTAGAAAAGTGGATCAAAGGTAACAAACTTTTTCTAACTACTGACAAAACTGTAACGATGCTCTTTGGAACAAAACCTAAACTACACAAATTACAAACTCCCCATCTATGTGTCGGGACAAAATCAAATGGCACACTGACCACAGTCACTTCTCTCAAATATCTAGGTATGTGGTTAGACCCAAATCTATCCTTTGGCCCCCACATCGAAAAACTCTCATCTAAACTTTACCCCAAACTAGGTGCCCTGTACAGAAACAAATCCTGCCTGAGCCCCGCGGTAAGAAAGCAGATTGTACAACACATGCTAATGCCGGCTATTGATTAGAGATGTACAGGGTTATTCAAAGAGAGACGATCTGGCCTTGAAATGTTACCGAACAGTGAAATTCAGAGTACGGTTACCTTTCCTGGCCATTCGGCTATTCAGAGAGCAGGCAGTTTGCCAAATGTTGGCGAATTGCCTGCACATACAGTGCCTGTTCGGTGCCTGGTCGAGGGCAGTGAAATCTCCATAGAGAAGCAATGCTTCGTATATTCAGAGAACACAAACCAGCAGGGAAAAGCTGCCGAATTGCCCTGCTGTTCAGTGGTTTCATTAGGCAGGTTTATTCAGACGAATCCCATAGGCTTCAATGTTAAAAATATTCCCGTTTTAATTCAATATCTAATAAACCGTTTAATATTATATTCTGCAGTAAGAAGTCTCTTTATAGATTTTTCTAGGATCTTTTTTCCCTTTTTTTTTTTTTTAATCGTTTATTTTCTTTTTTCTGTAACAGCCCTTTTTATTATCATTCATTGGATCTTATATGTAAATTCCAGACATTTTCGCTCAGCAGTTTGTTTGCAAACAGTGTTTCACTTTTCAAACATTCAAGCGAACTGGTTTTTTTTTTTCACCTCATTCGTCTGCGTGTCGGGTTTTTCCAGCAGCTGCTCTGTGATCGGTGGCTAGTCGGGTTTCTCCGGCATGTTCGGCAGGGTTAAGGCTAGGGTCAGACTAACGCATTTTTCACGTTGTCCGTGAAAATGTGCGTTCGAAGAATGGACGTATTTTTTCACGGAATACGCAATAGCGGTCATACGATGCGCAGTTTCATCCGTGATTTTGTACGGATCTTCAATAAAACACTTTGTGCATCTGGACGTTATGTTGGCCGGACATTAGCAGCGTCTGATGTCTCCAATTCACGCACATACGCCTCTAGCGGACGCAGCGCACACTGTACGTCAGTACTAGTGGTTTAACGTTCTCGAAAAAATGCGTTCATTTTCCACTTGCGTTGCGCAGCCGGACTTTTGTGCGACCGTACTTCGTATATTGGCCGTCATTGCCCGGCATCTGCTGCTAGCACGGCCGTGATTAAGTGCGCCAGAACGCGCGTTCGCACTGCCTCAGTCTGACCCTAGCCTAATCCAGCTGTTTCTGCAGGTTTCGGTGAGTGTTCGGTGGGTCTGCAGTGGGTTTTCCTTGCAGTACGGCAGCCCTGTGGTGCTTGCTGAATACACCGCAGGGTCGGCGAACTAGGATTGCCGAACCGCGCCGAATTGCAGGGAACGAAAAGTCACTGAACGTGCGGTGACTTTTTGATTCACTTTGAATAACCCTGACTGTGTATACAGCTGCCCTGCAAACACACCTTCATAAACTTACTACATTGTATAACTCATTCTGACGCTTTGTGCTACAATGTAACTACATGACCCACCATTGTGACATGTTAAAAGAGCTAAACTGTCCGTTGCTGGAATCTAGACGTACTCTTCACCTTTCCAACCTGGTGTTTAAGAGGTTTTCTGGGAAGCTGCCACCCTACCTGAATAGGCTGCTTCCCCCCAGAAGTTCCCTCATCCTATAACCTCCGATCCAGGACCAGCACCTTACTTGCAAAACCACAATACAAAAAAAAAGTGTCTCGATCCTCATTTTCCTACAGAGCTCCGCAGTTATGGAATGACCTCCCAGACACCATCAAATCTTCCCCCAGTCTAAAGTCACTCAAGAGTTCCCTATTAACATACCTCAATACAGAATGCACCTGTAAACATGTAACATAATGACTATATACAGAATGCACCTGTAAACATGTAACATAGTGACTATATACAGAATGCACCTGCAAACATGTAACATAGTGACTATATACAGAATGCACCTGTAAACATGTAACAATAGTGACTATATACAGAATGCACCTGTAAACATGTAACATAGTGACTATATACAGAATGCACCTGTAAACATGTAACATAGTGACTATATACAGAATGCACCTGTAAACATGTAACATAGTGACTATATACAGAATGCACCTGTAAACATGTAACATAGTGACTATATACAGAATGCACCTGTAAACACGTAACATAGTGAAGATATTTCCTACATATTTATTTTCGGTGTTAATCTGTATATTTGTGTTTTGATTTTAATATCTTGCATTTTAATACTTTGTATTTCTGTAACTACTGTAACAATTCAATGTTCTTGAACCCAGGACATACTTGAAAATGAGAGAAATCTCAATGTATCCTTCCTGCTAAAATACTTTATAAATAAATAAATACAGGTTCGGAGCAAACTCTTTGAGGCACTGGCCATTACAGGTCGAGTATCCCTTTACCAAAATCTTAAATGTTTCAAGATCTAAAAAAATATTTTGAGCACCAACATGACACCACAAGTGGAAACCTCCATGCCAGACTTCATGTGACGGGATCAAATGAGGGAAGATATTGTATAAAATTACCTTAGGCTGTGTATAAGGTGAATATGAAACACATTAATGAATTTCGTGTTTAGACTTGTGTTCCAACCTAAATATATCTCATTATTATATGTAAATATTCCAAAATCCCAATCACCTGTGGTCCTGAGTATTTCAGAATAGGGATACTCCACCTGTATACTTATGTTCTTCTATGTATGACTTGCCTTAGAGCGCCAGACCTCTGGACTCTTGCCTCGTATGGCAACATAACTGTACTTCTAACACTCATGTAACACACATCAGGGACTTTCAGTCTCTCGCCTAGCCATTCATAAAGGTACAGGCTGAACACCATTTATCTGGATTGCTCAGGACCCTAAGCATTTGGAATTCTTCCATATTTCAGAATCCGGAAGAATCCGATGTTTTAGAGGAAAGACATTGTGGTGGGAGAGTAGTGATCCACTTCTTGATGCAGCTCCCAGAGTGTACACACACTGGGAGTGCTCTGTAGACCTTCACGGACACGATGTTCTGAGTCAACATTTCTACAGGAAGCATGTCACACACTGGGGAAGCCGAGAGGCTCCCAGCGTGTGTCCTGCGGTCTGCTGCAGCTCTCAAAAGCCGGGTCCCATTAATGTCTAAACTGCTGGCAACAAAAGTGACTACAACCCTAAGTGAAAATCTCAATATTTTGTGTGGCAACCATTATTTTCCAGCACTGCCTTAACACTATTGGGCATGGAGTTCACCAGAGATTCACAGGTTGCCACTGGATTCCTCTTCCATTTCTCCATGACGACATCACAGAGCTGGTGGATGTTGGAGACCATGCGCTCCTCTACCTTCCGTTTTAGGATGCCCCACAGATGCTCAATAGGGTTTAGGTCTGGAGACATGCTTGGTCAGTCCATCACCTTTACCCTCAGCTTCTTGAGCAAGGCAGTGGTCATCTTGGAGTTTTGTTTGGGGTCGCTATCATGTTGGAATACTGCCCTGTGGCCCAGTCTCCGAAGGGAGGGGAACATACTCTGCTTCAGTATGTCACAGTACATGTTGGCATTCATGGATCCCTCAATGAACTGTAGCTCCCCAGTGCCGGCAGCACTCATGCAGCCCCAGACCATGTCATCCCCACCATCATGCTTGACTGTAGGCAAGACACACTTGTCTTTGTACTCCTCACCTGGTTGCCGCCACACACGCTTGACACCATCTGAACCAAATAAGTTTATCTTGGTCTCATCGGACCACAGGACGTGGTTCCAGTAATCCATGTCCTTAGTCTGCTTGTCTTCAGCAAACTGTTTGCGTGGTTTCTTGTGCATCATCTTCAGAAGAGGCTTCCTTCTGGGACGACAGCCATGCAGACCTATTTGATGCAGTGTGTGGCATATGGTCTGAGAACTGACAAGCTGACCCCCCACCGCTTCAACCTCTGCAGCAATGCTGGCAGCACTCATATGTCTATTTCCTAAAGACAACCTCTGGATATGACGCTGAGCACGTGCACTCAACTTCTTTGGTTGAAATATAATAAAATATATATATATATAATCCTATGGATTAGAACATCCCTAGTTTAAATCTATAAACATTACAATGCAAACATAACATCTCAAAGCAAACATGACAATACCTCTCCAAACGGAGTATAGAACTGCACTATATTCACGTCCTTTTCCTGGTTTGCGGCTTTCTGCGACCCGGCCACAGCCAGCACACTGCCGCAGTGGTTCCATTGGATACTGACCACATACATTCCAGTGTCAATCAGGACTGGGTCTACAAATAAAGTGTATATATGTGACACAGTCGACAAGAACCATTTAAAAATCAGACATATTTTATCACATAACATTAAAATCTTGCTGATAGCATTAAATACACAATAAGTATCAAAGAGGAAAGGACGATACAGTGGATACAATTAAAGGGACACTAACATTTACATAAACTGTAACTACATTATTTGTGCAATACAAACAAAACCACCTTCTAAAAACACAGGCTGCTGGTTACTTTGTTTGAAGTAGTTGCGTGTATAAATTATAAAGTCAGGTTTTGATATTGTTTCCCATGATGCAACATTTACCAAAAGCTTTGCTTTGTGGCTCATGTTTATTTAATCTACATTATCAAAAGCTTAATGAGGTGGCAGAGGAGGGAATGTTTAGATAAAGCTGTAGGAGGGTTTTGTCCTGCCTCTGCTACTCGAGATAAGAGTTGGCAGCTGAATGAGATAAAACAGGGAGCTTAAAAGCCTTTTAATCTACTCCCTGGTGATGTCCTTTGAATACATCCCACACAATACAATGATGTTCGACCTACAGACTCCATTCTATGGCCAAAGCCACACAGTGAGGAGCAAGCGATGGAAAGATACCGTTTACAACACAAAATATCACACAATGGTTGCAGCCAGTGACACATATTAGAGGAAAATATTTTCTTACCTAAACAAACAAGAGAAAAACAAAACACATGTAAGATATCAGCAACATCAAATAAATAAACACAATAAATCACTGTGAAGCAGAGTTTCTTCTCTGACTAAGGGCTCTATTACGCTCTTAGCATTAAAACGCGGGCGCAAGGGAGGAAAAACTGCGCCTGCAGTTTTCCCCCTTGTGCCCGCGTTTGAACGCTGGATTACAATGCAGGCGCAAAAAATGCTGCCTACATTGTTATCGAGCATAAAATCTTGGATGCTCGCGGCAGCGCTGAGCGCAGCCGCGAGCATCCACTCGCTGGAGTCCATAGGACTCCATTGAGTTCCTCCTTGCCAGTCACGTAACCAGCCGGATCTCGCCTCGCAAGATCCGGCTGGTCGGCGTAGGTATACGCAGGGAGAGACTGGGGGGACTTTTACCCCCCCAGTCTATCCCTGCTCCCGCCGGCCGGAGGAGGCGATCGGAGCCGCGGTCCTCGACGTGGGACACAGGGTGAGTATAGGATCTGTTTTTTTTATTTTTAGGCTGGTGTTAACGTATTCTGCAGAAGCGGAATCCGTTAACACCAAGTCCTGGCACTGGTTTACTTTGCGCTGACCAGAGCCAGACGTTAGTCAGCACTGGGACATTGTAATACCTTAGCTGATTAACACTTTGCGCTCCCCATGTTAAGCATAGGGAGCGCAAAGTACAGTAAGCCCGTGCTGAGGAGCGCAAGATACCAAACGCAAACAGGTTTTTAAACCAGTTTGCGTTTGGATTGTAATATGCAGTAAATACCGCGGCAAACGTTAATGCTCACGCAAGTGAGCGTTAACGTTTGCGTTAGGAATGTAATAGTGCCCCAAGAGTCACCATGGAGACGGGATTTGAATATTACACCTGTCAATCACTAATGATGTCAGCACATCCTGTCACCGAACACTCAAGGTAGTGAGCATTCTGGGAGAAAGGAGCTGATAGATTAGTTCTGTGCATGCAGCACCATTGTTCTATACAGGCGCCACAAAATGTACGAAAAAAGGATGCAAGTTCCTGAGGGATGCGTCATTTCCTTAAGAGCTCGCAATCTGAGAGGAGGGCAGTGAATTGTACTTACTTTCATCATTTTCATGTCTCATAATTTGGCATCTTCCATTGTCAAAACAGATGGCAAGACAAGGGCAATCGGGCTCCACATAGCCCTTGGTGCCCGGGTACCAATCAATGCCAGAAATGCTGAGTGCGCCAGTCACATTCACCAAACAGCTCAAAACCAGTTTCACCTAGAAAAAAATATTTACCAAGATACATTATTGGCTCAAATCATAAGTAACAAAAAACCAAACACAGCAGACACCTCATATAAAATAACACACAGGAGCACAATGTGATCTTTGTGTAATAGGGCTGTTAATAAACTACATTTTTATCTCGGGAGATTAACATCATGTTTGATATTTATAAGGGCTGCAGAATAAAATGCAAATGCGGCAAAAACTCTCATCTTCATTCATCTGAATCTTGTTTTTGCACAGCTGTGAATTCAGAAAACAACATTACTGTTAGTATCCACATCGCAGAACTTACAATAAAATTTCCCTGGTTGTCATATATGTGGATCTCTCCATTCGCCATCCCAAAGAGTAGGATTTTGCTGTCAGGTGACCATACCACATGACACAGTTGTATTCCTTTTAATTCTTTACCCCAAATGCGATTGCCTGTATTGGACAAATGAAATAAATTAGCTACGTGATATAATATGTAAAGTTAGAAAAACAGCGCCTTCAGTGAAAACGTTTCAAGACCCATCTGTATATTACCCGGGCCCTGCAGCCAACTACAAGGCTGTTACTGCAACAGAATGCATGGGAGGCCAGCGGTGGACAGCAGGCAGCATGCGTGCATGTAAAGTGGAAATGTGCCAATGGAGCCCAGGTTTGTAGATCCTTGGGATATAGTATTAACCAAATTATAAAAAAAATTATATATATACAGTCAGGTCCAGAAATATTGGGACATCAACACAATACTAACAGCTTTGGCTCTATACACCACCACAATGGAGTTGGAATGAAACAAACACAATGTGCTTTAACTGCAGACTGTCAGCTTTAATTTGAGGGTATGTACATCCAACTCAGGTGAACGGTGTAGGACTTACAGCAGTTTGCAGATGTGCCTCCCACTTGTTAAGGGACCAAAGGTAATGAGACAATTGGCTTCTCAGCTGTTCCATGGCCAGGTGTGTGATATTCCCTCATTACCCCAATTACAGTGTGCAGATAAAAGGCCCAGAGTTCATTTCAAGTGTGCTATTTGCATTTGGAATCTGTTGCTGTCAACTCTCAAGATGAGATCCAAAGAGCTGTCACTATCAGTGAAGCAAGCCATCATTAGGCTGAAGAAACAAAACAAACCCATCAGAGAGATAGCAAGAACATTAGACGTGGCCAAAAAAAATGTTTGGAACATTGTCAGAAAGAAGGAACGCACCGGTGAGCTGAGCAACACCAAAAGACCCGGGAGACCACGGAAAACAACTGTGGTGGATGACCGAAGAATTCTTTCCCTGGTGAAGAAAACACCCTTCACAACAGTTGGCCAGATCAAGAACACTCTCCAGGAGGTAGGTGTATGTGTGTCAAAGTCAACAATCAAGAGAAGACTTCACCAGAGTGAATACAGAGGGTTCACCACAAGATGTAAACCATTGGTGAGCCTCAAAAACAGGAAGGCCAGATTAGAGTTTGCCAAACAACACCTAACAAAGCCTTCACAGTTCTGGAACAAGATCCTATGGACAGATGAGACCAAGATCAACTTGTACCAGAGTGATGGGAAGAGAAGAGTATGGAGAAGGAAAGGAACTGCTCATGATCCTAAGCATACCACCTCACCAGTGATGCATGGTGGTGGTAGTGTCATGGCGTGGGCATGTATGGCTGCCAATGGAACTGGTTATCTTGTATTTATTGATGATGTGACTGCTGACAAAAGCAGCAGGATGAATTCTGAAGTGTTTCGGGCAATATTATCTGCTCACATTCAGCAAATTCTGCAGAACTCATTGGACGGTGCTTCACAGTGCAGATGGACAATGACCCAAAGCATACTGAAAAAGCAGCCAAAGAGTTTTTGAAGGGACAGAAGTGGAATGTTATGCAATGGCCAAGTCAATCACCTCACCTGAATCCCATTGAGCATGCATTTCACTTGCTGAAGACAAAACTGAAGGGAAAATGCCCCAAGAACAAGCAGGAACTGAAGACAGTTGCAGTAGAGGCCTGGCAGAGCATCACCAGGGATGAAACCCAGCGTCTGGTGATGTCTATGCGTTCCAGACTTCAGGCTGTGATTGACTTCAAAGGATTTGTAACCAAGTATTAAGAAGGGAAAGTTTGATTTATGATTATTATTCTGTCCCATTACCTTTGGTCCCTTAACAAGTGGGAGTCACATCTGCAAACTGCTGTAAGTCCTACACCGTTCACCTGAGTTGGATGTACATACCCTCAAATTAAAGCTGACAGTCTGCAGTTAAAGCACATTGTGTTTGTTTCATTCCAACCCCATTGTGATGGTGTATAGAGCCAAAGATGTTACAATTGTGTCGATGTCCCAATATTTCTGGACCTGACTGTATATATATATATATATATTTAAAATATTATATAGAAAAGTAATTATATGATATAGGCTGGGTGGAGTAGAGGTAACATCACTGCTCTATAACTGTGGAGACACAGGTTTGAATCCTGGTCAGAGCTCTTCTCTTGGGCAAGACACCTAACAGGACATACTTGAAAACTAGCGAAATCTCAATGTATCCTTACTGGTAAAATACTTTCTCAAAAAAGATAAAAAACGAAATATCCAGGAAACGCGGATGAAAAGTTATAGAGCAGCAATTCAGTGTCACAAAAAATGGTTATTCAGAAAGCACCGAAATTTCAGTGCTCTCTTGTTCGGCGCCCTTCGGTGAACTCAATTCACCGACCCTGAGTGACCCGAAGTACGGCAAATTGACCTGCCGAACGCCGCCGATAAACCGCCGAACGCAGCAGACGATCTGCCGAACAGCCTCCGATAATAGTATATACAGTTGTGTTCAAAATTATTCAACCCCCAATGCTGTAAAGGGTTTTAGGGAATTTAGTGTACATTTGTAATTGTATTCAGAATGAAATCCTACAAGGAGTTTTTCAAGAACCATATGCAACTAAATTGACATCAGTTGGTTTTGTAATACAGTAGTAAATGTTTCTTTTGTGAATTCTTCATTGACACAATTATTCAACCCCTTAAAGACTACCACTCTGAAGAACAGAGGTTCATTCAAGTGTTTTCAATCAGGTATTGAAAACACCTGTGGATGTCACGGAGCAGCAATAAAGCATAATAAGCACCAATTAGGCAGCTTTAAAATGACTGTGATACTCAGTTCCTTCTAGACATTTACTGGTGTGGTTACAAACATGGTGAAGTCAAGAGAATGGTCCAGGAAGACGAGGTGATTACTCTTCACAGGAAGGGCAATGGCTATAAGAAGATTGCAAAGATGTTAAACATACCAAGAGAGACCATAGGAAGCATCATTCGCAAATTCAAGGCAAAGGGCACTGTTGAAACGCTACCTGGTCGTGGCAGAAAGAAGATGCTGACTTCGACTGCTGTGCGCTACCTGAAGCGTAGAGTGGAGAAAAGTCCCCGTGTGACTGCTGAGGAACTGAGAAAAGATTTGTCAGATGTGGGTACTGAAGTTTCAGCTCAGACAATACGGCGCACACTGCGTAATGAAGGCCTCCATGCCAGAACTCCCAGGCGCACCCCTTGCTGTCTCCAAAGAATAAGAAGAGTCGACTGCAGTATGCCAAAAGTCATGTGGACAAACCACAGAAGTTTTGGGATAGTGTTCTGTGGACTGATGAAACAAAATTAGAACTGTTTGGGCCCGTGGATCAACGCTATGTTTGGAGGAGGAAGAACAAGGCCTATGAAGAAAAGAACACCTTGCCAACTGTGAAGCATGGCGGGGGGTCAATCATGCTTTGGGGCTGTTTTGCTTCTGCAGGTACAGGGAAGCTTCAGCGTGTGCAAGGTACCATGAATTCTCTTCAGTACCAGGAGATATTGGATGACAATGTGATGCAGTCCGTCACAAACCTGAGGCTTGGGAGACGTTGGACCTTTCAACAGGACAATGATCCCAAGCATACCTCCAAGTCCACTAGAGCATGGTTGCAGATTAACCCTTTCGCTGCTGAGGCTTTTCCCGCCTCTGTGCTGAGCTCATTTTTACCGGTTTTGCTCATCATGTTTAAATGCGTTTTGAAGGCTTATTTTAGTATATGACCCAGACATATGATATATCGTTCTTTCCGTCAGACTCGGCAGATTCATAATATGTCATGATTATAAGTATACATCATGACCTGTCTGTATATTATAACAAAAAATGCAATAAAATATGAATTTTCAATAATTTACAACGTGTAAAGTGTTTTTTTTTCACATTTTAACATGCGAGCAATTGCGGTTATATTTTGTATGGGGTGCGCTTGTTAAAAAATTTAGAGATGGGATCTCGTTACATTTTTTTTGGGGAAAATTACGCGATTTTTAACAAACGCACCGCATACAAAAATCGTTAGTGCAGCATCATTGTTCACATTATAATTGAAATGGGAACAATATTGCTGCATTAACGAACCAAAAAAAAGAAAAAAAAACTTGTTTATTTTTTTTTATAATTTTTTTAAAAATATTTTTTTATTTTTATTTTTTTTATTTTTTTAAAAACTTTTTTTATACTCATGTTTGGTATTGTTGGAACGGCCATGCTCTGGCCGATCCAACAATACCAAACATTAACCCATAACTGCCACGGATCGGGAGATAGGGGGTTCATTGGAACCCCCTATCTCCACCATTGGTGGCAGTTAGGGGTTAACTCCAAGACTGGCGTCATCGTTCCTATGCACGATGATGCCAGTCCTCAGGCGGCATTCCCGGAAGCTTGGCCGACATCCAAGATGTCGGCCAGCTCCGGGAAAGGATCACGAACCGGCGCTTTTCGGCGCCGATTCGTGATCCGGCACCCATGGGGTTAATGCCAGGTACCATTTGGAAGGGCAGGCTGTGCCCTTCCAAATGGTGCCTGGGTTAACCCCCGCAACGCCGCCGATCGGGAGGGAGAGAGGGCCCGAAGGACCTCGCCCCCCTCCCTTTCAGGCGCCTCCTCCGCACATGCGGGGGGGGCGCCTGAATTAGGTGTCATCGCGCCGCCGCGATGACACCTAATTACTCCGGCGGCGGTTCCGGGTGCTGGGCTGACATCGAGGATGTCAGCCCGCACCGGGGGGGCCAGCGATCGGCCGAACCCGGCCGAACGCTGACCCCAAAGGCAGGACGCGCTCAGCGCGTCCACCGCATGGAACGTGACATGCGGTTGGACGCGCTGAGCGCGTCCACCGCAGCGAAAGGGTTAAAGGCTGGAACATTTTGGAGTGGCCATCGCAGTCACCTGACTTAAATCCGATTGAGAACCTCTGGTGGGACTTAAAGAAAGCAGTTGCAATGCGCAAGCCTAAGAATGTGACTGAACTGGAGGCTTTTGCCCATGACGAATGGGCGAAGATACACGTAGATCGCTGCAAGACACTTGTGTCAATCTATGCTTCACGTTTAAAAGCTGTTATAACTGTAAAAGGATGTTGTACTAAGTACTAAGATTGAATGTCACTTGGGGGTTGAATAAAACTGATAATGATGTGAGCACAGAAAAGACATTTGTGGTTATTTCATTATAAATGTTATGTTATATTTGTCTGATCTACACGTGCCTCTTTGATTTAATTGTAAGCAAGATGACTGAATGATCAAAATCAATGTCAAACTGGCCAAAACACTCAATTTCAGTGGGGGTTGAATAATTTTGAACACAACTGTATAAGGTCCTATGAATAACGATAAAAAGGTCTGTTACAGAGTTTTAAAAAAATGCCATAAAAAAATTGGAAGAAAAAAGTTTGCTGAAAAAATCCAGACAAATGCCTAAAAAAATAATAAAAATAATTTTTGCTGCAATTGAAAAGAATAAATAAAACCAGAATTTTGTTATTTTTTTTACATTGAAAACTATGGGATTCGTCTGCTTAAACCTGTCGAACGAAACCACCGAAAATCTGATCATTTCAGCAACTTTTCGGTGCAATTCGGTGTCTCTGAATAGATTAACCATTGCTTCTCTATGGGGATTTCACTGCTGCCGAATTGCATAGTATTTCGCTGTAAATTCACCAATATTTGGCAAATTGCCAGCTTTTGGAATTGCCAAGAAATTGCACCGTACAGGTGCAACGTACTGTTCGTTGCAAATTTGGCTCTCTCTGAATAACCCCTATAATATAAGACAGAAACAAGGTCATTAAATGAGTCAGGTCTCCGTGACGTCCCTTTTGGAAAAAGGGCTCTGTGTTCTCTGAACCCAATGCTTGTCCATATTGAATAGGCAGTTTGCGGTGGTGTGTAATCACTGGGTTTACTCAGTGTTGGAAAAATTAAATAGGCAAACGAAACATTTATTACTGGGATTCGTCTGACCTAGATGTTGTAACCATTTAGTTACCAGGAAAGAAATCATACAACAAAAGTAACCTACATGCTAAAGCAATTCAAAGAAAAAAAAATAAAGATTTACCTTCCACAGAGCCTACAATGACTGCTCCATCTTCATAGACAATACAGATCTTTTGCCCGTCGGCATTCCAGCTCATACCACGAACAACTGATTTGTTTCTGTTGTTAATCATCTCCTCGTACCAAGACCCTGGAGAGAGAACCATGACTTGCAGCTCAATAAATTGTAACAAAGCAGGATGTAAACGCTGAATGTCTCCCATTAGTCAGTTACAGGGACTCTCTAAGCCAGGGCTGTCAAACTTGGGGCCCCCCAGATGTTTCTGAAACAATTCCCATGATTCTCTGGCCATCTATTGCATCGAATTAATTCTGGGAATTGTAGACATCAACAGCTGGGGGGGGGGGTCTGTGAGTTTGACAGCCCTGCTCTAGGCATTACTACATTGGTCACGGTGCCCTGAACAAACTTACTCCTCTACCCCTACGCAAGCAAAAATATTAACAATGCATTAGCTGCCCACGGGCTAAATTCCCTAACATTAGTGTTCAGATATGTCAGAGTTACCACAAGGTGACTTTAACGCATGTCCCCATATTACATTCCTAACGCTAAAGCCGTAAGAAATCAGTTTGCGCATCATCATTGCGTGAGCTTACTGTACTTTGCGCTCCCCGTGTTAAGTATAGGATGCGCAATCAGTAATTAGTGTTAGGATAAGGTATTGCAAAGTGCTAGCGCTAATTACCGCAGCGATGTGAAAGCCAATCATTAAGCTAAACGCTGTCGCTAAATGAACCTGCATTTGCAAAATCATTTAGCACACCTTAAACCCCGGCAATAAATCCGTTACTCACATCCCATCCCGCAGAGAGAACAGTGGCCTGATCCGCCGCTTCTTCTGGCCGCCGGGAGCAGAGTGAGACTGGGAGGAAATAACACCCAGCGCTGCTTTCTGGGGCAGGTGCAGATTTTCCCCATTCGTGTCATGTTCGTGTTAACCCCTTCCTGACCACTTACATACATAGTACATCCGATCAGTAAGTACCATTAACGACCGTGGACGTACATAGTACGTCACGGTCTCCTAACTTCCCACCCTCCCTATACTCACCTCTCTCGTTGGGCTCCTGTGGCGGACTGGAAGCCTGTCCCACCTTTTCAGGAGGAGGGAGACCTCCTATCTCCCCAACCGTTTAAGATTGAAAAAAACAAATGGTACCACTAGAAAGGGTAGAGTCACCCCTTTTCAGTGGTAGTTCTTTCGCTGCCGGCTCGCGATTCAGCACTGAATCGCAATTCAAACATGGAAGTGGCTGACATCTTGGATGTCAGCCAAGCCTCCGGGTCACCCCTCCACCCACTGACATCCTCACCATATGTGTGAGGATGTCAGTGGGCCAGTTAACCCCCTAGCTGCCAAGTGGAGATAGGGGGATCCTTTGGATGTTTTATATCATTGGAGAGGCCTGATCATGGTTTGTTGTAAAAATTAACAATTTAAAAAAATTAAAAGAAATAAATAAATTGGGTTGTTTTTTTTTAATAAAAAAAAATTGTCTGGGGCGTGTTAATAAAATACGCCTTAAGCTGACATCTAAAACTGATGAGCATAAAACGGTCAAAATGAGCTCAGCGCACAGAGGTGAAATGGCTCAGCAGTGAAGGGGTTAAAAAGCAAAAACATGTACAAATTGGGTATTTCTAATCTCAGGACAAAATTTTGAAACTATTTAGCCGGGGTCTTTTTTGGCGGTTGTAGATTTTGGGGATTCAATTTTGAAAAAGTGTGTTTTTTCCATTTTTTTCATATTTTGTTTATAGTAAATTATACGATTTCATGGAGATAATGCTATTTTTATAAAGTCAATTTAATGGCGGAGAAAACGGTGTATAATATGTGTGGGTTGCATAAACGAGTAAGATGAAAATTTGACCTAAACACAAACAGCCCGGTCACTATGGGGTTAATTAGGGAATTTAGCCACATTTCTCATAAACACATGTGTGACGATGAAGCAGTTTTGATCTTTTTATGGTAGTTACCTTTGTACAGCATCCACACAATGATTAGGCCGCTCTGATCGCTGGTGGTTAGTTTTTGGAAGTGTTCATTCCAAGTCACCACTTGCACAGAACCTGCAAAAGAAAAACTGGATTAGGCTGGCCGTCCACTGGCTCTGTATTCGAGCGACTAATCCTGCAACACAGAAGAGATTCAACCCTCGTTCCACTGCCTCCGACTTCCATCGACTTGAGACGACTACGAATGACTACATCAGACTAGCGATTTCAATGGGATTTGACGGATAAAGATGGACGACCTTGTACAGATAAATAGGATTCAAAAGAATATAGAGTAAACCGTTTATTCTATTCATTTTCAGCAAAAAGCCTTTTTATTTATTTATTTTTCTGAACATCTTTTTGTATTTTTGGTAATTCTTTTATTTTAAGGCTTTTTTTTATAATTCTGTAACAGACCTTTTTATTATTTAGACACATTTAAATGCATTTTTATTGGTTTAAACACCTAGCATAAGGGGTCAGTAACCTTGTCCCTCCAGATGTTTTGGATCTTCATTTCCAGTGAGACTTAATCCCTCTAAGGCTGGGTGCACAGGATCGCACTTAGAGTGGAAGGAACGTCCGTGAGAGTGGACGTTCCTTCCACTCGATGCCCGCCTGCCCCCCCCCTCAGCGCTGCAAAGTGCGATCCTCCTATAGAGGATCGTGCTTTGCAGCCCCATCGACGCGCATCCTAGAGCATCGGCGGGGAGGCTTTCTAGGCGGACGCTTGCTGCTCGCGCACAAGCATGTGACCGCCCCGCCGCAGCATCACATGGCTGCGACGGGCGCCTGGCCTAACGAATACCTGAGCATCAAAGGAGATGCAGATCCGTCTGGAAGGTTAAGGTTGAGGATCCCTGCTATACACCCCCACGAAGGCAGGTATTAATGAAGCAGTGTAGTGGCATTAAATCTTAACAGAGTCAAAAGGTATTGAAACTATTTTCTGCCAGTGAAGAGTGACTGCTGTTGAAAGAGTCACTACCACCAAAAATGTAATGTCCTTATTGTGTTTATTTGATGTTGCTGATATCTTACATGTGCTTTGTTTTCGCTTGTATGTTTAGATAAGAAAATATTTTCCTCTATATGGGTCACTGGGTGCATCCATTGTGTGATATTTTCCTCTATATGTGTCACTGGGCGCATCCATTGTGTGATATTTTCCTCTATATGTGTCACTGGGTGCATCCATTGTGTGATATTTTCCTCTATATGTGTCACTGGGTGCATCCATTGTGTGATATTTTCCTCTATATGTGTCACTGGGTGCATCCATTGTGTGATATTTTCCTCTATATATGTCACTGGATGCATCCATTGTGTGATATTTTCCTCTATATGTGTCACTGGGAGCATCCATTGTGTGATATTTTCCTCTATATGTGTCACTGGGTGCATCCATTGTGTGATATTTTCCTCTATATATGTCACTGGATGCATCCATTGTGTGATATTTTCCTCTATATGTGTCACTGGGAGCATCCATTGTGTGATATTTTCCTCTATATGTGTCACTGGGTGCATCCAGTGTGTGATCTTTTGTGTTGTAAAGTGCCTCCACCCCACCCCCTTAACAGAGGGCCCTAAACTGTTGTTCATGCTGAAATGGGGACGCTACCGGGGAAAACCTTGTGCCTTGCCCCAGAACCATGCACTACCCTCGGAAATACTTCTGCGCTGCAGCGAATATCACCTCCATGGAGTACCCATGGACTCCATGGAGGGCTGCACTGCTGAACCAAGAGCCCTGCACGATCACGTTTTCACGAGATCGCAAAGGGGGACAATTTGTTCCCAGTTTCGCTCTGCTCGTGGCCAGAAGTGGCGGATCGGGCTACTGCTCTTGCCGCGGTATAAGAGGTGAGTATCGCATTTATTGGGGGGGGGGGGGTTAGGGGTTGTTAAATGATTTAGCAAAAGCAGAATCAGTTAGCACAAGCTTTTAGCTGTAGCTAAAATTTTACTTAGCGCATCAGTGCGGTAATTAGCGCTAGCGCTTTGTAATACCTTACTTTGCGCATCCTATACTTAACATTGGTAGCACAAAGTGCAGGAAGATTGCGCAATCAGCGATACGCTAATGGATTTTTGAGAGGTTTAGCTTTAGAGATGTAATATGGGGGGGGCATGCGTTAAAGTCACTATTCCTGGTGGTAACAATTACTCATCTGAACGCTACCACCAGCGTTTACTAGGGTATAGTGCTCAAAGTCTTTAAGCTCCCTGTCATATCTTATTCCGCTGCCATCTCTTATTTCAGGTAGCCTATACCACACAATACACCCCCTGCTGCTTTATCCAAATCAGTGGTTCCCAACCCTGGTCCCCAAGCACCCCTTAACAGGCCAGGTTTGCAGGATACGTGAAGCACAGCACAGGTGATATGATATGCTGCTCAGTAATTGCAGGATTCAGTCTGTATTGACTCAGGGGTACTTGATGACCGGGGTTGGGAACCACTGATCTAAACATTCCCTCCTCCACCTCGTTAACTGGAGGATATTGTAGATTAAATAAACAAGAGCCATAAAGCAACACTTTTGGTAAAAGTTGCTTCATGGGAAAAAAATGCACAAAATGAAAACAGAAGATAAAAAAAACTAACTTTGCTTTTCCTTTTTACATGCAATTACTTCAAAAAAGAAAAAAATCCTGCATACATGGCGCCAGATAGAATGGCCCGAGCGGGCCTGTCCCCCAGCGCTACTTGTTTAAAATGCCACCACACACCGGCTGACTTAGAACACTGTTTATGGTCCTGTCCGTTCATACAGTTATTTTGGGATAAGATACGACACTTTGGTGTGCGGGTCCTCAGACTGGAAATCCCTCATACTCCGGAATGGGCCATTTTTAATCGACCGACCCCTTCCAGTCTCCAGCCTTACTCTAAATGTCATCGTTTTTGGCTAAGCCTTTTAGCAGCTACGGGTAAAAAAGCTATTTTGTCTCAATGGATTTTTACTACCCCTCCTTCTTTCCGTATGGTGTACGAGAGAATTTATGCCGTATTTCTGGCTGACTGGTCTGAAGCATCTATACATCTCAAATGAGAAGACACAGGCATTTTTTACTAACTGGTCCCCCCTTATCACAACCCTCCCAAACGAGACCAAAGACTCGCTGCAAAATGCTTTTTTTTGTGCTCCTTGGTACTCTCTGCAGATGTTACGAGGTACCCCGCCGATCCCCCAGGACCCTTCAGATAATTCTTTGACTCGCTTCCTTGCCTCCTCCCCCCCAGAGACCCCAGACACTCATACACTGTCATCACCTCCCCTTTGACGAATCTAGGGCTTTACTGCCGTCACAAATGCTAATGTGTAACTTCTATTGCCATACACAATGTTACCCATTTGTTTACTGATATTTCGGAGTTGTTTTCACTATTTCATTTTGGATGTCGAGATCTTGCACTGTTTTTCTTTTTCTATTGCTGCATTATATGTCGTTTTTTTATCATCTGTATATCTGTTCTGATCCAGACTGAATAAAAATATATTTAAAAAAAAATAATAATCCAGCAGCATGTGTTTATGATGTGTTTTTATTTGTAATGCACAAGTAGTTCTGACCCTGATCTTCTTCCTGCTGTCCAGCATCATGTCGTTAAAAGCCTCTCCTGTCTCAAACTAGTGGCCTTATTCCCTACCTCATGCTAAAACAGGGATGCTAACGGAGATAATGTGTGCCTGCAGGTTTCTTCATATCGTCCCCGTTTTAGCATGAGATTCCAGGGCAGGGCCTACTTCCGCACCTTCCCCTGCAACCATGCGCTACCTTTCTTTACACATCTTCCCTACTTAACAAGCACACCCCTTCTAGATCACTCCGGTCCGTAGGCGACCTCCCCTTGTCTTCCGTTTCCAACCACACTCACAACCCGCGCCTACACTACTTCACAACAGCGGCAACGGTCCTTTGGAATGATCTAGCTCACCATACCAGACGCTCTTCTGATCTTCAATCCTTCATAAATCTTTCAAAAGATTCCCCCCCCCCCAGATAAGCATATCATAAACTTGACCCTCACCACAGTATTATAGGTTTCATAGCTTCATTCTTCTTACAATGTCTGTCACCATTTCTGATACAAACACTGTTATTAGTGGTCAAGATCATTAGTAAGTTGGTTTCTCCTCTTGTCCTTCTCCATACCAATTCTCCTAGATCAGGGCTCTCAAATTCACAGCCCCCCCGATGTTGATGCCTACAATTCCTTCAATGCAATATATGACCAGGAAACCATGAGGTTGTAGTTCAGAAACATCTGGGGGGGGCCCCAGAGTTTGACATCCCTGCTCTAGATTATACACTCACCGGAGTACGGCCCTCCTCTCCTCTGGTCTCCGAATCCTAAGGGGTTAAGAAAGCTACAAATGACTTAACAACGGGTGTGTGTAGCCCGTCAGGGGTGGCTTAATGCCAGCGAGGCATACAGGTAGGGCCTTGTAAACATGGACATCAAGCAGCACTGTAAAGAGGAGCCTGATCAAGTGGATGACAGGTAAGACCTGAGGGCCTGCACTGGCTTCAACTGATGGATTAATAGATATAGTAATGACTACTAACTATAACCTCTTAGGGCCGAGAGAGGGGCAGTCCTTCATGCCATTGCTCCCTAGAGATTTCCCCAAAGGGGTTTTTACTCTCCTGCGAGCTGAAGGATGACTCGAGTCCAGAGGTATCAAATAGTCCAGACCTGTAGGCAGCCTATCTACTTAACAGATTTAATTCAAGACTAAATGTTAGAATAATATAATTATATTTTGCTACTAAATAAAAAAAAAAAAACACATTACAGTTCCATTTATATTTATATTTATTAAATTATTATTATTATTATTATTCTTTATTTATAAAGCGCCAGCATATTCCGCAGCGCTGTACAATAAGCACAGTATAGACAGGGTTACAATACATTGAACAACATTTGACAAACAGTACAGGAGGAGATGAGGGCCCTATTCCCGTAGGAACTCACAATCTGGGAGGGTTGGGGTTGGAAACAGGAGGAGAGGACTGTAAGGGGAGAGTGATTGATGGTTGCGTCAGTGAGTTGGGTGGTAGGCTTCCCTAAATAGGAATGTTTTCAGGGAGCGTTTGAAGGAAGAGAAGTTAGGGGAAAGTCTGACAGTACGAGGGAGAGCGTTCCAGAGAGTGGGGGCTGCGCGTGAGAAATCCTGCAGTCTATCATGGGAAGAGGTGATGCGGGGAGAAGCTAGGCGCAGGTCACTGTTTGACCTTAGGGAGCGGGCTGGGGTGTATTTGGTGATTAGTGAGGACAGGTAGTGGGGAGCTGAGTTAGTGAGAGCTTTGTAGGTAAGGATAAGGATTTTGAACTTAATTCTGCAGTGGATGGGGAGCCAGTGAAGGGACTCGCAGAGGGGAGCGGCAGAGACAGAGCGGCGGGTGAGGTGAATTAGCCTGGCGGAGGCGTTCAGGATGGATTGTAGGGGGGAGAGGTGGGACAGAGGGAGGCTAAATCTCATTCGTTATTTGGATGTGGAGTCTCCAGCTGGTAGATATTAAGAGATAAATGGCGCGCCCTGAGACTCCAATACAGGCGATGGTTGATGCTTGTGTGAAGTGAATAGTCTTTCTTGTAGGTTGGAATAGTGGTCTGACCACGGATGGAGGTGGGTGGTCAGCCGAAAGAGATCGCTGGACCCCATAAATGGAGTAAATAGCTGAACCCTCTGATAAAGGCAGTGGCTGGATCCTTGGATGGCCTGAACCCTTTGGAGTGTATGGTCTGAATGTCGATTTAGTAGATGAACTGACCATCTCAAATGAGGGTCAGACTATCTGTTGAGGATGATTACCTGACCCTGTTGATGGAGGGGACTTTTCCTCATATTGAATATAAATGTAAATCAAAGTTAAAATAAATCTTATCAAAATTAAGGTAAAAACCTTTATAAAAAAATAAATAAAATGAAATCAATAAAACTAAATTTTAATCTTTCAGTCTTTGTCGTTTTATTCTATACCTATCAGGTAAATGCCGGACCCTTTGATACACAATATCCAAATCATCTGCTACTATTATCATAACAAAACACTTAGGGCAGTATTACATAGCTGGTGCTTACTTAACCAGAGCTGTTGTAAACTTAACAGCTCCATAGGCTATAATGGCTCTGGTAAGTTTACAACAGCTCTGGCTAAGTTAGCACCAACTTTGTAATACTGCCCTTAACCTATTTACTGCCAGATATTTATACACGATTTTACATTTTTGAAAGTAACGGATTCCCTCTTTTTTTTTTTTCCCCCCCCTCCCTAAAATTTCTTTGCTAAATGGTGATTGTCAATGTGCTGAGAGAAAGTAGAATGGGTTACATTCAATTAAAACTGTTTCATAGATATGGAATAGAGCTGAGAGGTCTCCCAGTGGCTTCTCCACTTGCAAAGCATGAGACGTCATCAGAACTTCTGTAGTGTCACCTACACTGGATAGGTCATATTTTGCAGGTGCCCCCTTAAAGTTCAGTATTGCCAACCGTGTCCTTATATTGAGTTGCATATTAAGAGATTTTTAATGTCTGTGTGACCCACATTTGTTAAAATCTACAGAAACCTTTATTACTCAGTGTTGGGGTTCTCAGCCCTCGTTAAGATAACGCCCCTTATCAGAGTTTGATTAGCAGCACTGAATTAAAACACATTTCGTTACGGATTTTATTACCAAGTTTATATTTTTGTGCAGTTAAAATATTTTGCTCTATATTTGTCACTAGGTGCATCCATTGTGTGATCGTTTGTGTTGTAAACTGTGACCCCCCCACACTTGCACCTCACTGAGGGACATTGGGCATAGAATGGAATCCGCAGGTCAGAAGTCCAGAAAAACAACTCATTAAAATTGTGGAATGTATTCAGAGGGCATCACCAGGGGTTAGATTAGAAGTACTTTAAACTCCCTGTCATATCGCATTCAGCTGCCTCATCTCTTATATGGGGTAGCCCACACAACACAACAGATCCCCTACAGCCTTGTTTAAACTCCTTCACCCATTGCCTCTTCACTACTGTAGAAGCTAAACCACAGTTGTAAATACAGACTTGCCATGTTTTTGTAAATGTTGTATCATGGGATGTATCATCCACAAAATGGAAACCGGAGATAAAAATCTAACTTTATTTTTCCTTTTTACATGCAATTACTTCAAAACAGAAAAAAAACCAGCAGCACGTGTATTGTATTGCACCTGTATCGAAGATCTAATTAAATACTATTTGTACAGCTCTTGTACTTTGCTGCGGAATATGTTGGCACAGTACAAATAAAAGATAATATCCCTTTAATAAGTCTGGAGCATGTGGGCACCCTAAGCACCAATCTCATTCACCTAATGCCAGCTCTATCAGGAGACATTAATTACACATATCATAATGTGTTGAGTGGTGAAATGGAGAACCCCCTTCAGCAAATAATTTCTACCTACCGCAGTACCAGCATGCTGGTAATCATCGAGCAGTGAGACTTGCATTGCATTTAGGAAATATATGTTTTTTTAATCCTTGGTAATTAGGAACAGTTGGCAAAACAATAAGGGGGTCATTCACTAGTCACTGTTGTTGCAGCCACAAGAAACGTCAGAAATCCAGAGAGGGAAATTCAAAGAGGTGCAGGCGACACTGTCAGGGTTATTCAAAGAGATCCGAATGGCTGGAGAAAGGTAACCGAACGCTGAAAATCAGTGTTCGGTTAACGTTCTTGGCCACTCGGCTATCCAGAGAGCAGGCAATGCGCCAAATCCTGGCGAATTGCCTGCACATACGGTGCCTGTTCGGTGCCTATTCAAGGGCAGTGAAATCCCCATGAAAAAGCACTGCTTCGGCTATTCAGAGAACACAAACCAGCAGGGAAAGGTTCCCGAATTGCCCTGCCATTCGGTGGTTTCATGCGGCAGGTTTATTCAGGAGAATCCCATAGGCTTCAATGTTAAAAATATTTCTGTTTTAAAATTCAATATCTAATAAACCGGTCATTATAAAATTCTGCAGTAAAGAGTCTATTTATACATTTTTTAGGATATTTTAAGCATTTTTCTTGATTTTTTTTTTAACTTTACTTATTTTTTCTGTAACAGCCCTTTTTATTATCATTCCCTGGACCTGTGAATTTCAGACATTTTCGCTCAGTAGTTTCTTTGCAAACAGCGTTTCACTTTTTAATCATTCATGCAAACTGTTTTTCTAATTTATTCACAGCCTTCGTTTGCGGTGTCGGCTTTTTCTGACGGCTTCGCTGCATGTGATCGACTCCTGCTCGGGTTCTTCCGGCATCTTCGACGGGTTAATCCAGATGTTTTTGCGGGTTTTCGGCGTGCCGGGTTTTCGGCGGGTTTTTCCTGCACTTCGACGGCCCTGTGGGGCTTGCTGAATACACTGCAGGGTGGCAGAAATGGGAAAGCCGATTTGCACCGAATTGAAGAGAACGAAAAGTCACCGAACGTGCGGTGACTTTTCGAATTTCTTTGAATAACCCTGTGTGTTGACGGGTTCTCTGCCGTGATTCGAATTTCTATCTCTGGATCGCCAGAGGTAATCATGGCTGCAACAATGGTAAACAACGGTGAATAGAGAAAGCATAGCTACACAATACAAACTGAATACAGTGTATTGAGTGCATCTGTTATCGTCAAAGATCTTACTGGTGTGTCCTTCCAGAGCCTGATTCATGGAGAGATTGCTTGGAGCCGCGAGACCTTTTAATTTGGCGTCATCTGGAAAGATAAAAGAAACCAAACACTTTGTAAAATGTTATGCTCAGTTTTTCTAACAATAACAAGATTTATAAACAACAACAACAAATAAGCATAGACATTGTATTAGGGATGTCTTGATTAAATCAGGACTCAATAGCAGCATTTTTCGGGGATTAGAGATGGAGTTTTTCAAGCCGGTCAGATCCCGGAGTCCAGAACCTGCTGGGCAGAGAGACTCTCAGCTGAAGTCATGCAGCCTCGGCAGTGAATCGTCAAATCTTTCCTGCCTCCTTGTTAGTCATAGGGACTAGCAAGGGGGAGATAGGGAAAACGCTATTAGTCACAGAGGAGATATGATAGAAACATTTAAATACGTAAAGGGAATCCACAAGGTAGAGGAAGGGAGTATATTTAAACGGAAACAAAGTAGCAAAACAAGAGGACATAGTCTTAGATTAGAGGGGCAAAGGTTTAAAAGTAACATCAGAAAGCATTATTTTACTGAGAGGGTGGTGGATACATGGAACAGCCTTCCAGTAGAAGTGGTAGAGGCAAAACAGTAATTGAATTTAAGCAGGCATGGGATAGGCATAAGACTATCCTAAACAAAAGATAAATCCAGGTAAAGTATCCATGTAAGGCTGGGGTCAGACCAGTGCACTTTTAACGTGCGTTCTGGCGCACATAATTACGGCCGCACTAGCAGCAGATGACGGGCAATGATGGCCAATATACGATGTACGGCTGCACAAACGTCCGGCCGTGCAACGCAAGTGGAATTTGAACGCGCATTTTTCTGAGAACGCTGAACCGCTAGTACTGACGTACAAAGTGCGCAGCTGCGGCATAGCGGCGTGTTTGCGTGATTAGGAGAGGTCAGACGCTGCTAATGTCCGGCCAACATAACGTCCAGACGCAAAAAGAGTTTTATTGACGATCCGTACAAAATCACACCCGAAAATGCGCGTCGTCTGACCGTTTTTGTGCATTCCGTGAAAAAATCCGTCAATGCGTTCGGACGCACTTTTTCACGTTCGCGGGGAAAAATGCTTTCGTCTGACCCTAGCCTAATTGGGCAGACTAGATGGGCCGAAAGGTTCTTATCTGCCAACATTTTTCTATGTTTCTCCGGGTGTCTCTGCATTCACCCATAAGCGTCTCCTCTGCTTGACCCGTGATCAGGCAGGGGAGACACAGTGTGTGAATCCAGTGACCCCAGGACTCAGACGATGGAGCTGCCAGTGCGGCCAATGTCATATGGTAATTATTATTATTACTTATTAACCTCCCTGGCGGTCTAATTTTTGCAAAATTTTGTGTCTAAAAGCGTTTCAATTTTTTTGGAAAGGAAATGTGTTTTTTTTTATATAGCGAGCCTGTATTCTGTAGGAATAACTCACTGAAATCCGTGCAAACAAGAGTCTAGTAAACACACGGAGTCAGAGAAGGTTTGAAATACAAAATAATAATTTATTATCCCAAAAATAATTATCCAAAATAATGGAAATAAATTATATTCAATAATGTAATCAAACCAAAAACATGCCTCTTTCCTCTGGGTGCTGGGATTCCGGTCCAGATGTACACTCCTTTGCCAAAGTAATACAGGACACGGGGGTACCAAAAAAAAGAGTATTTATTCTCAAAGCAGCTTTACAGAAATAAAAAGGCAAATAAAAATCATTTGTAAAATGTAATAAGGCTTTGTTAAAAGTTTTGCTGGTGCTTGCCCAGATCCAACATGAAACTTGTATTGCAAAGCCTTATTACATTTTACAAATTAATTATATTTGCCTTTTATTTCTGTAAAGCTGCTTTGAGAATAAATACTCTTTTTTTGGTACCCCATGTCCTGTATTACATTGGCAAAGGAGTGTACATCTGGACAGGAATCCCAGCACCCACTGCACTGCACAGCAAAGTTGATCTAAAAAAAATTTTTTTACTGTAATATTTTATTTTTTTTCATTTTTGAATTTGCTGCCTTGTCCCGCCCCCCTGCGTTGTGTGACTCGCAGGGAGCGGAACCAGGAAGCAAAGTCACCGGCTGCCGCAATCACACTGCGGTGACTGCAGAGACGGCGAGGGAGCGAAGGATGCGGTGAGTATGCATCCAGCCCGAGTGTGGCTCGGGGTTACCGATTGCAATAGCGAAATTTAACCCCGAGTCACACTCGGGAAAACCGCCAGGAAGGTTAAGCGCCAACACATTCCGCAGTGCTGTACAAAAAAGGTGCAATGGGTAAAGACAGGACAATTCTACAATACATACATGCATGAGACAGGTCAGTATTCCTGCCAGCAGATACAGGAGGACATGAGGATATGAGGGCCCTATTCCCGTGGGAATTTACAATCTAGATGGGTGAGAGGATTAGAAACAGGAGGGGGGGTCTGCTTTGATGAGTTAATGCAGGGATAGGTGAGCAGTGTTTTTGGGTCGGTCGGATGTCTTGTTACAGAGCCAGGTGGTCGGCTTTCCTAAACAGAAGGGTCTTTAGGGAGCGTTTAAATGAAGCCAGATTTGGGGACAGTCTGATATTGTGAGGAAGCGCGTTCCATAGGGTCGGCACTGCACGAGAAAAGTCCTGCAGTCTGGCATGTGAAGAGGTAATGATGGAGGATGCCAGGCGCAGGTCATTGTTGGATCTTAGGGGGTGGGCTGGGGTGTATTTGGTGATTAGTGCGGACAGGTAGTGAGGAGCGGCGTTAGTGAAGGTTTTGTAGGTCAGGGTGAGTAGCTTGATTTGGTCTCGATATTGTCCGATCCCAAATACCACATGAATCAGATCATCAGCGGGAAAATATCAAATCGGGACATCCCTACGTAGCCTGAAAGAAGACTTTTTTAAAAAAAAAAAAAAACATCACTGCTCACATGACTTTCTGTTGTTTAATATGAATTACAATTCTGCCCATACATTGCGCTAAATGACTAGTAAAATGATCAAATCACAGGCCCAGCAGAATGTGGTTATTGCCTTCTAGGATGGTAGGTCCAAAGACCAGAGTGGAAACGCGCACCTTACGATGGATCCAGGTAAGTGGATAGCAATACCTCATTAAGTATGAAAGGAAGCTTCACCCCCCCCCCCCGTCACCTTTTTGATGGTACTAGAGTGGTACTAGTGGTGCACATGCCCACCATACGTGTATCATGGTGCCCTTTTCCTTTCTAATCTAGTTTACATATATTTTTAATGTCCCTGCAGCTCTTCTAAAACCCCCATGCTTTGCAGCTCCTGCAGGAAGCTCTGCCTGACCAGGAAGTAGCCCAGCCAACCAAAAGCTGCATATTCTTATGAAGCATGATCTTTAAAGAGTCATTCAGCCTACTACAAAAATGACATACCTTTTTTATTTTTTAGGACAGGTCACTTTGGCCTGAATAACTTGTAGACTTGTATCGTTACATTGTTGATCATCGAGTTGGCCATTTGTCCCCTGTGGGGAGTCTGTTAACCTTTGTTTTAAGGTGAACGCGTTCCTGCTCAAAGTTTTGCAGCCCCTCCCCCATCAAATTGGTCAATATGAAATTAAAGGAACACTCTATGCTAAAAATCCCCCCCTTTTTTTTACATTAAAATATACCTATTCCCTACCTAGTTATTGTGTATATATATATTTTTTAAATGTAATACCCTAAAAACCACTTGTTTCCAACGTCGTTTTTTTTTTATATACTCACCTCTCTCTTCCGCTACCGTCCAGAAAATGATGAACTTGGCTAATGGTTTACGTGAGAAGCGCGCATCTCAAGTAAACCAGCCAATCAGCAGGATTCCTCTTCTTCTTGGATTAGTGTTACGCGCAAGAGGATGCGCGCAACACTAATCCCAGCCGCAGACTATGCTGGCGGCTCGCTCCCGCCAGCTACTGCAGCGAGTTGGAGACTTCATCGAGCTGAAAGTCACCTCTTCCCATGATAGACTGCAGGATTTCTCACGCGCAGCCCCCACTCTCTGGAACGCTCTCCGTCGTACTGTCAGACTTTCCCCTAACTTCTCTTCCTTCAAACGCTCCCTGAAAACATTCCTATTTAGGGAAGCCTACCACCCAACTCACTGACACAACCATCAATCACTCTCACCTTACAGTCCTCTCCTCCTGTTTCCAACCCCAACCCTCCCAGATTGTGAGTTCCTACGGGAATAGGGCCCTCATCTCCTCCTGTACTGTTTGTCAAATGTTGTTCAATGTATTGTAACCCTGTCTATACTGTGCTTATTGTACAGCGCTGCGGAATATGCTGGCGCTTTATAAATAAAGAAGGATAATAATAATAATAATACTACTCGGCAATAGTCGGCAGAAGCAGGAAATATGAATCCCGCTCTGCTGACTGACAGCTGGGAGGGCGGAGTAAAGTCCTCCGCGTCTCAGCTGTTTTCAGCCGATCGGCTGAGCGGAGG
Source organism: Leptobrachium leishanense (assembly GCA_009667805.1). Classification (NCBI taxonomy): domain Eukaryota; kingdom Metazoa; phylum Chordata; class Amphibia; order Anura; family Megophryidae; genus Leptobrachium; species Leptobrachium leishanense. The sequence goes on from CM019066.1 coordinate 15,941,209, forward strand.
GAGGGGGGACAGACAAGGGCATACTAAGGGCATCATGACCACCTAAAACAAGCTTAGGTGTTGCCTAGAGTATCCCTTTAAGGCTAATATGAACAACCTATTTGGGGACATTTTTGTACTGAAAGATGTAATTTAAAGCAAAAAGTACAGTATCTTGTGTAAGCATTTGCTACAGATTAGAGGGTAATTTCTGGGAGTTTTATGGCTTCGCAGCTCTGTTATGCTGAATTCCTGCTGAGCATGCCATCGGTGCCGCTGGGCCCTTTGCCGCGAAAAATGTACTGTGTAATTGTGTCTTGCACCCTGCTTTTAATTGCCCGTAGATGGAAAATGAAAGCGGTCCCTACAGTCTGAGAAGTTCATACCCTAGTGGCCGACCTTAGAGCCAGGGCCGGATTAACATAGGGGCAGATGGAGCAGCAGCTCCAGGCCCATGCTCTGAATAGGCCCAGAGAAAGGATAACTATGTCTGCATTTGGACCCATGTATCTCCAACTCCATAGCAGCTACAGGGCCAAGTGAGGTATCACTGGAAAGGTCAGAGCATGACCTTTTCAATGATGCCAAACATGACCAGGTTTTAAGTTAATAAAAAAATATCTATTTACTTTTTCTTTCCAACAGTAATATTTTTCACTTTTCAATTATAAAGTAAACAATGATGCTGCACTAACTAACCATCACATTTCTCATGTCACCAACAATTGTGGAGGTGATGGGTGATGGTACTATCCATTGTTATGAATTGTTACATCAAAACCCTAAACCGCCGCACTGCAGCGAAGAGCACTGTGGGGAACTTTGGACCCCTGCATCACTAATCTTTACACCTCACAAGGTCAAGTGCGGAGTCATTGGACAGGGCAGAGGATCGCCTTTGCATGAATACCAAACCTGACCATGTAAAATCTAAAAAGAAAAAAGAAAACAATTATTTATTTTTAGTTCCAAAGCGATGGCATTGTCCACTTGTCACGTATAAAATGAGCAATACCACTGCCATTACTCACCTTCTCATTTCGCACGCTGGGAGCAAGGTCAGTGTTTTATACATACAGGGTTATTCAAAGAGATCCGAATTGTGGCCGAAAGGTAACCGAACAGTGAAATTCAGCATACGGTTACCTTTCCTGGCCATTCGGCTATTCAGAGAGCAAGCAACTCGCCAAATCTTGGTGAATTGCCTGCACATACGGTGCCTGTTCGAGGGCAGTGAAATCCCCATAGCTTCGTCTATTCAGAGAACAAAAACCAGCAGTGAAAAGTTGCCGAATTTCCCTACTGTTCGGTGGTTTCATGCGGCATATTTATTCAGGCGAATCTCATAGGCTTCAATGTTAAAAATACTCCTGTTTTAATTCAATATCTAATAAACCGTTGATTATAATATTCTGCAGTAAAAAGTCTCTTTATTTATAGATTTTTTTATGACTTTTAGGCATTTTTTGGGGAATTTTTTTCCGTTTTTATGTTTTTAAATCTTTTTTCTTTTTTCTGTAACAGTCCTTTTTATTATCATTCATTGGATCTTATATGTAAAATTTCAGACATTTTCGTTCTGTAGATTTTGCAAACAGCATTACACTTTTCAAACATTCAAGCGTACGTTTTTTTTTCCCTCCATTTGTCTGCGTGTCGGGTTTTTCCGGCGGCTGCTCTGCGCTCTGATCGGCGGCTGCTCGGGTTTCTCCGGCGTGTTCGGCGGGGTTAATCCAGATGTTTTCGCGGGTTCCGGTGTGCGTTCGCCGGGTTTTGCGGTGAATGTTTGTTGGCTTTTCCCTGCACTATGACGGCCCTGTGGTGCTTGCCGAATACACCGCAGGGTCGCCGAAATGGGATCACCGAATCGTACCGAATTGAAGAGAACGAAGTCACCGAACGTGGTGACTTTCGATTCTCTTTGAACAACCCTGATAGTCATATTATTCATAAAAAACATGTTCCAAAACACAAGTAGGGTTATTCAGAGAGAGGTGAAAACCAGGAGAATGACTGGAGAAGTGAAAATTCTAGGTCAAAATAGCCAAACCAGAAAAATTCTCCCATTTATCTCACTTTCCAAATTGGCTATTTTGACCTAGAATGTTCACTTCTCCAGTCATTCTCCTGGTTTTCACCTCTCTCTGAATAACCCTGATAGGAAATATTTCCTCTCCTTTTTTCAGTTAAAATTGTATATTTTCCCCAGAAAAATGCAGTAACAGGTTCCCATTTCACTTCTTTTTTTTTTAACAAGAATGTCCTATAGAATATATAACCACAAAAGGTTTGGATGATAAAAATGGGGAAATTTTTTTTTACACTATTTAAATAATTGAAATCTGAATGAAAAATTAATCACACAGTATCTGCCTGGTCAGATATACTCGTATCCGCACTATTAAATAAGATAAAATAGGTTTTCATTTCACGAAATTCCAAAAAAAGCCACCAAAATATTCAGCTCCAGGCCCATAGAGAGCTTAATCCGGGCCTGCTTAGAGCATATGAGCATCTGGCCAGCCAACTATACGGCCTCCAACAACCGGATCGAGACCATTGGTCACTCTGGGATTCCATGTTAGTGTCGCGAGGTCGCTCAACCCAAGGTTCTGCTCCTCCAGGTAATCCCTGCGCGTCTAATTCACTGCTAGACTAGGACGTTTCTGCTATCTTACATAGATGATCCGGCGGCTTATTTATGTTTGTATAGTTCCCCAATTGTGTTCCCGTGACGTATTCCCCTAACTTTTTACCCGTTCTGTATCCCATTGATATTCTCTTTGATGTATTAAACAAAAAAAAACCCCAATAAAAATTCTTGATTTTTAAAAAAAAAAGTTAAACTCAAAGTTTACAGAGGAGATACTCATTCTCCATACTGCCATAAACACACAGGCCTTTGAAGAATGCTACTGCATAGTCGGTAGAGCAGTGTTTCCCAAACCTGGTCCTCAGGTCCCCCCTAACAGGCCAGGTTTGCTGATTTGCTGCTCAGTGACTGCAGGATTCAGTCTGCATTTCCCAAAGGGAATCCTTAAAAATCAGACCTGTTCGCACTTCCTGAGGACGAGTTTGGGAAGCATTGCTGTACATATAGTCCTCATAAAGTGCAATGAGCTATGGAGAATTCTGGGAAACGTAGTCCATCAACAGATGGATTGTATAAATAATAAAAAAAAACTGGCAGTGTATTCCCAAAAACCAGGCAGCACCTTCCTATCCTTAGGAGCCTGAACAGAGCTATCTGGCAGCACAAAACGTACAGAATCTTAAACCAGGAAACGATGACCCACTTCCAAAATATTGACTTTTCGCATGCTCGCTACGTTCTAATATACAGGTCTGACTTTCCTTCCTTTCATTTGTTGATAATGTTCCGTTGACAGAAAAAGCTATATATTTTCTGTCCAGGTACCAGGAGGAGACACTGCTCGGCTTTGTTTGGACTCCAAAATTATTTGAAAGGAACGGTCCCGGGGCAAGCAGTTATCAGCTTAACGGAAAAAAAAAAAACTGCAAACGTTGCCGTGTCCAAAAATAAAACTGAAATCCCAATTCAGCTTTTATTTACCTGTTTGCATTTCCAATTTTAAGACTTTCAGCAGCCCCGATTCCCCTCCGCAGGCGATGTATCCTTGGTCCTTGTTCCAGGAGATGCATTTCAGCTGGATGTTGTTAGGGATGGCGATCTGAAATGAAAAGAAAGTTTTGATTCTTGGAGACGCTCACGTATCTACACATCTATTACTATTAAACTACCGGCCAAGGTTTACAAACCAGCGAGGTTGTGAGGTGTGTAGATACTGCAGAAGCTCAGAATTTGGAATGATTGGGGGTTATTCAGAGAGCACGAAAATTTCGCTCCTCTGTCGGTTGACGTCCTTCGACGAGCTCAATTTGCCGACCCTGCGGTGAATGCCGCATCCACCGCAGGGCGCCAAAGTGCGCCAAAAGGGATTCGCTGAATGCCGCTGATCAACCTGCTGAACGCAGCCAACAATCCACTTAACAGATGGCTGAACGCACCCGCAACCCGCCGAACGCCTTCATCCAGTTGCTGAACATAGGAAGAAATAAACAAAATAAAACTGCAATTTTTAAAAAGGCGTTTAAAACTAAAACAAAAATAGCATGTAAATAATAAATAAAGTCCCATTAATAATAATCATAAAAAAGTCGGTTACAGAATAAAAAAAAAATATGACATTTATAAAGAAATCTGAATCAAAAATGTTTAAAAAAAAAAAAAAAAAAAATAGTACAAAATAAATAAAAAGGACATTTTGCTGCAAATGAAAAAGAGTAAAGAACACACAAGCAATTTATACCCTAAATGGTACGGAGTTAGGGAAATCCAAGCAGGAGAAGGATTTGGGAATAATCATAGACTTCAAACTAAGTAACAATGTGCAATGTCAAACAGCAGCCGCCAAGGCCAGCAAAGTACTGGCATGCATTAAAAGGGGAGTTCACTCACGGGATGAAAACATAATTTTGCCTCTGTATAAATCAATGGTCAGGCCGCACCTTGAATATGCCGTGCAATTTTGGGCACCTGTCTTAAAAAAAGATATTATATCGTTAGAAAAAGTGCAGAGACGGGCAACTAAATTAATAAGGGGGATGGAAGGGTTAAGTTATGAGGAAAGACTAACAAGCTTAAACCTGTTTAGTTTAGAGAAAAGGCGCCTTAGAGGGGATCTGATAACCTTATATAAATATATACGGGGCCATTATCAACCATTGTCTGATAACCTATTCATTAACAGGACTATACATAGGACAAGGGGTCATCCATTTAGACTGGAAGAAAGAAAATTTAGCTTAAAGCATAGGAAGGGTTATTTTACGGTGAGAACAATAAAGCTGTGGAATTCTCTGCCTGTTGAGGTGGTTGGGTCAGAGTCTGTACAGACTTTTAAAAAACGACTGGATGACTTCCTGCAGACACAGAATATTAAGGGTTATAATATTTAATATGTGGGTAAAAGCTTCTTGATCCAAGGAGAAATCTGACTGCAATTCTGGGGTCAAGAAGGAATTTTTTTCCCAGTATGTTGCATATTGGCGAGCGCTTCAGACTGGGTTTTTTGCCTTCTTTTGGATCAACAGCAGTAGGTTATGTGGGAGAGGCTGAACCCGATGGACGCATGTCTTTTTTCAGCCTATATAACTATGTAACTATGTAACTATGTAAACTGTTGAATAAAAAAAAAATTGATAAAATTGGGATTTTTTTTTCCATTGAAACCTATAGGATTCGTCTGTTTAAACCTGTCGAACGAAAGCAACGAAAACCTGGGCATTTTGACAACTTTTCGGTGCTGTTTGACGGTCTCTGAATAAATTAACCAATACTTCTCTGCGGGAAGTTTCAATGCTGTCGAATTGCGGTGATCTGAGGTGAATTGCACTGTATTTCGTTGGCAATTTGCCACTATTTGTCAAATTGCCAGCTTTCTGAATTGACGAACTTCCGCAAAATTTACCGTTCACTGCAATACAGTGGCAAGTTCGGCAGCCATTGAACAATCCCTTATTTGTTGTGGTGGACTTGCTTGTTAGAGTTAATGTACAGAAAAATTACTAGGGAAAAAAAAAAAAGGGAAAAAAGACACCGTGCTAAAACAAAACACCTCAAATCATACGGGGAAGAACACGACGCGTCAATTCTGACGTTTTTATGGGGGGGGGGGGAAATCGATAGCAAACATCGGCTGTAGGAATTTCTTCAACAACTTTTAGGCTAGGGTCAGACGAGCGCATTCTGTGCGGACTGTGTTTCCATGCACAACGGACATACTTTCTGACTGACGACAAGGTAGTGGCCACACGGTCAGTTTTTGTGACTGACGGGTTTTTTTGACTGATGTAGAAGGGAAAATAAATATGAAAAACATTTCGTCCGTCAAAAATGCAGTCCGTCTGACCTCGTTCATCACTCACACACAAAGCGTTGCGGACGCATTGCACTCTGTGCGTCCGTTCTAGCGGATTTACGTTCTGCCTTGCGTCCGTTTGCCGCGTCCGTTGTGCGTCCGCAGTTTGGTGTGGATGTACTTCATGTGTGGGGCTCCATTGGTCATAATTATATGCTATAACGGACGTACAAATGTGCAGCAACACGGACGTGATCAGTGCGCTCGTCTGACGCGAGCCTTAGCTGACCTGAAACTTTTCAATTCCTCCCAAATTGGAGCATTTTCACAAGCTGTTGCTTTTTAGGTTTAGAAATTGGGTTCGGTTACTACTTGTGTGAGATGAAACAAAACCATAAATACTCGGCTTCACCGCGATTCACAAATAAGAAAATAATAAAGATATAAGAACATGGGGAATTATCCACGCTCTATCCGACGTGTTTCCTCAGTAAAGTTGAGTCTTTGCGGGACTTCGGAGCTGAGCTTGTCGCTGCACATGCCTCGAGGAACTTCTTATTCTGTGCTGTATGTTGTGAGCTATAATATACGGCTCGTAACGGGCCTGTGTAAATTGCACCAAGCCCTCTGACAAAGAAAGAGCAGGAGGCTCTGCTGGTTTATTAAAGCCGGGGTCAGACGAGCGTTATGCAGAGCAGAAGGAACGACTGTGAGAGTGGACGTCCCTTCCTCTCTGACGCCATCTGGCCGCCTCGCTGAGTGCAGTTAGTGCGCTCAGCGCTGCAAGGCTCGACCCTCCTATGGAGGATCACGCTTTGCAGCCCCGTCAAACGAGCGTCATTACGCTTCGACGGGGAGGCTTTCAGCACGGCTGCTGTTGCGCACGCTACAGCATGTGGCGCGTCACGACGCTGCGATGGACACGGGAGGCACGTGCAAACCTAGTGCGCTCGTCTAACCCCGGCCTTAAAAACAAAACCATCCTGTAATCGTATTAGTGTGTATGTGTTTATTTTTCACGGATCTGGTTGCTGTTTGTGTTTTAAATCCTACTAAAAAGTTACGTTTTATCATTTAAGCCGCTCTGGTTCCAGCTTTTGTAAAGGCTTCAATTGCAGTTAATGGCATCTTCTGTCCAGGAGGTCCAGCAACTAAGGTTGGCCGTCCACTGGGTCCATTGTTGGACAACTGACTACGAACAACTTTATTGTACGACCTGGGTCGTCCACTAAACGCCCCTATGGACGACCCAGGACGACCGAGGGACAGACTGCGGAACGGCGCCAGACTGCAGGGGAGAAAAAAAAAGGACGACAAGAAGAATCGGAACTCCGCTATTCTTTAAGGCTGGGGTCAGACTATCGCATTTTTAACGTGCGTTTAGGCGCACTTAATCACGGCCGCAGTAGCAGCAAATGATAGCCAATATACGAAGTACGGCCGCACGAAAGTCCGGCCGCGCAACGCAAGTGGAAAATTAATGCATTTTTTTGAGAACGCAGAACCGCTAGTACTGACGTACAGAGTGCGCTGCGTCCGCTAGAGGCGTGTGTGCGTGATTAGGAGACGTCAGACGCTGCTAATGTCCAGCCTACATAACGTCCAGACGCAAAAAGTGTTTTATTGACGATCCGTAAAAAATCACGCATGAAAATGCGCGTTGTCTGACCGTTTTCGCGCATTCCGTGAAATAATACGTCAATGCGTTCGGACGCACTTTTTGACGGTCGCTGCGAATAATGCGTTCGTTTGACCCTAGCCTTAATGCATTTAAATAGGTGTCAAAATAACAAAAAGGTCCTTTAAAAAAAAAAAAAAAAAAGGTCTGTTATAGAATACATAAACACCTTTAATAAAATAAATTGGGAATCAAAAATGTCACAAAAAAAAATAAAAAATATTCTTTAACTTTGAATTGAATCCTATGGGATTCGCCTTTTTAAACCTGTTGAATGAAAGCACCGAAAAATCAGGGCATTTCGGTGCAGATTTGTGTTCTCATAATAGATTAACCATTACTTCTCTATGGGACAATTTGGCTGCCGCAGAAGATCGCCGAATTGCTGTAATCTGCACGGTTTTATGCTGTCAATTCGTTTTGATGGCTTTGTGATTAGGCGAATTTCCACGAAATTGCAATGTACAGTGTCCTTCAATGGCACTCTATGACACTCTTTAATAAACCTTTTAGTGTGACACTCCACTCCTCAGACCAGGAGTCAGAAACTTCAACCCTGTAGATCAGTGGTTCCAAACTACTGTCCTCAAGTCCCCAACAGGCCAGGTTTGCAGGATATGTGAGGCACAGGTAATATGATTTGCGACTCAGTGATTGCAAGATTCAGTCTGCATTTGCCCAAGGGGATCCTTAAAACCTGGCCTGTTGTGGGGTATTGAGGACTGAGGTTGGGAACCACTGCTGTAGATGGTTTGTAACTACAGCTCCCATGATCCTCAGCCACTCATTAGGCTGACAGGGCATCAAGGGAAAATGTAGTACCAAGACAGCTGGAGGTGGGCCAAGCTTGCTGACCCCTGCTTTAAAGAGCACCCAAAGCCATGCTGCCATAAAGAAGGGATGGAGAGAGACATTGTTATACACAGTGTATGGGGCTGCTTTCCTGTGACTGGGGTTTATGTTCCTCTGTATAGGAAGCATTCACTCAGATTGAAGAATAATGTCAATAACAGCAGCAGCCATGGTGCAGGAATGACCCCCTGCCTTCCCACTGATACACAAATCACGGTGTCACAGAGATAAACCAAGAGGGTGGCTCCCACCCCCTTCCCTGCACCCACCTTCTTGCTGAGGTAAATAAACATGGCGGCGGCGGCTCGCACCCCGCTAATAAGCAATGCGGGAGCAGCGGGCACAGCACTGATGGTCACCAAGATGTTGAGTTGTCCTGTCACTAGGTAACCGAGCCTTCCGAAAAAAAGAATTCCCGCCCCCTATGTCATATCCGATTCCTAACGGATTTCAGATGCGGCCATCTTTACTGCTGGCAGGGCGTTCTACATTATAGGTCTGCGCGTCATCCATCTCTACTACTGGCAGATGGATACACTGTTACACGCTATTATGTCAGCCATCTTTACTGCTGGCACTGAGACTATATACTCTGATGATGAAGTGGGAAAGCCATGATTCCTGTGTATTTGCCAAAGGAAATGCTCCTATATAGAGGAATCTGCACTTCATAGTGTGTCTGATATGACATGTCCACTTTGCACCTTCTCTACATTGTGCCAAACCACTAACCTCCAGATTGCACAGAATAGTGAATTTTACCTTCCTTTTTTTTTGCAGAAAGTATTTTACCATGAAGGATACATTGAGATTTCTCTCGTTTTCAAGTATGTCCTGGGTGGCGAGTATGTACCGTTAGGTGTCTTGCCCAAGGACACTTACTGGAGAGGTGCTCTTGCCGGATCGAACCCATGTCTCCACAGGCTCTCTCCATGCAGAGCAGTAATGTTACCTCTACTCCACCCAGCCGGTATTACCATTCAGGGCAATTCTCTATTTGCTAAGTTGTCATTTCACCAAATACAGTCGAATTGACAGCAAAATACATTGTGGTTTGTTGAAATTTGGCAAAACTGAAAATTAAATTATCCCATAGAAGACTATGGTGTCTTCTATTCACAGAACCATGAATTGCAGCGAAATTCCAGCTTAGGCTAGCATCAGATGAACGCAGTCATAACGTCTGTGTCGCCCAGGCGCGGATCAAGGGGGGCAACGGGGCAATAGCCCCCCAACCAGTGAAAATCACAGCCGCCGGCCGTTTTTCTCCCTACGAGCGGCTGCCGCATGCAGTTTGGTTGCTCGCCTGGGAACCACCCGACTAGATCAAGAGATCACAGAGTTCGTGTGAGCTGGGGGCAAATATATCCATGTGAGCTGGGGGCAAATATATCCATGTGAGCTGGGGGCAAATATATCCATGTGAGCTGGGGGCAAATATATCCATGTGAGCTGGGGGCAAATATATCCATGTGTGAGCTGGGGGCAGTATATTACATGTGAGCTGGGAGGGTACCCTGGGCCCATGGTACGGAAAGGGTTCGCAGGGCTGCGCAGATGGGGTGCCACGTGTGTCCTGCCAGCATGAAAATGGTGTACTGGTCAGCCCACACCTGGGTTACCCTACACAGCGTAGCTTCAAGCGGTATGTGCTGGGAGGGGTGTACCCTGGGCCCCTCATATGGAAAGGGTTCGCAGAGCTCATGAGCCACATGAGGACAGAACCTGTGCAATGTTCTGGGGAGAGTGAGTGTAATGAGCACAGCTTGCGATTAGGCGCGTCTCTGCCTTTCACTGCAAACCCAACACCAGCTCTTGGCCAAAGCTGGTAGAATGCCCCCCCCCAAAACTGTGTCTGAATCCGCCCCTGGTGTCGTCACACAGTTTAACGTCCGTCGTACGATCGTAGCATTGATTTGGGATCAATAGAGACCAACACACGAAGTTCGTGCGCACCAAAGTGCGCACGCACCACGTAGGTGGCAACGGATGCCATTTAGGCCTCGACGTACAAACGCTATGCCTAAAAAGGCGTAGCGGCCTGTGTGCGTGATGACGCGACGTGAGACGCAGTGCATTTGCGACGTCCATCGCATTGATGCTCAGACGTTTTTTTGGTCCGGCTGACTGTACCTGTCATTTAATTATAATTAATTTTGATTCCCATATTTCCCTTTTTTTTTCTACATCCGTTAAAAAAGAACGTACACTGTGGTGTCTACAGTAGCTGCTTTATACCTGTGGAGACACAGGTTCGAATCCCTGCAAGAGCACCTCTCCAGTAAGTGTCCTTGGGCAAGACACCTAACGGTACATACTCGCCACCCAGGACATACTTGAAAATGAGAGAAATCTCAATGTATCCTTCCTGGTAAAATCCTTTATAAAAATAAAAAAGACTCATCTTTTTTACTGCTTCATTTTTTGATGGGGTTTAAAAGCTGCATCTTCTAACAAAACAATTTGAGTATCTTCACTGTCTTGGATGAACACCGATGTCTTCTAGGCCCTCAGACAACAAACCCATGTGTTGGACATCTTGTTCTGACAAGTGGGCTGTTCTTCTGGCCTGTAGGCCCATATGGGAAACCATAGCTAGCAGCATTTCTATCGATCAAGTTGACAGCGTTGCCACTCATCCTTCTTGTGCAAATTACAAAGATTATATGGCAGGGATAAGAAATCCTGATAAACTCTGTATTATTTTAGGAATATTGTGACATAGATTTGGATAATATGTTGAGTTTATTGTAGCGCTCACTCCCGGAGGAGCCGCTGAATTTAACCTCGGGTCAGTCTCCCCGCACTAGGGAATAAATATACACCAGCACTGTTGTGGATTTTTATAAGTTATATAGTTTACTGGTCTCAAATAAACTGGCATATATAAAGCAGCACGGTATACATATATATTTACAGGAATTCGTAATACGAGAAACGCGCAGCGGAAAAGAAAAAGGAATTTTAACCCCTTCGTTGCCGGAGTGTGAGTCCCGTACAGGTTGTGTCCCAAGAAGGTGTGCGTGTATGCGTGTGTTGGTACCCGGGTACTAGATTCAACTGGCCAGTGAATGAATTCAATGTGTCTTCGACTAGTCACGTTGGGGCCCTGTAGATTTAGACAAAACTGCAGCGTGCTTTATTACTGTGCTGTGGCATGGAAGGCCTCTCAACCATCCGCCAGATACTCTGCACCCTGCTCGACCCAGGACGTCTCTCCGCTCGATTTGGCTGGGACTCTGTGCCACCGGATCCGCTTGTCTTGCTTGTCCGTCTCTGCCACAAGATTCTCAGTTCACTGCCTGCACTCCCATTAGATCATCGCGGTCTCCTAACTCGGGGTCCAATCTGCAGCTCTGTATCTGTGTAAACCTCTCAGCGGTGGATTACTAGGTCTCTGGCAAGTCACTGAAACCGATCTCCAGCGTCCGCAAGGCAGCACCTGCGCTCCGGCCTGGTCACAATCGCACCTTGTCTCACGTGCGTCTTGCTCTGTTCACCCCTTGGCGCACTGGCTCTCCTCCGAACGAGGTTGCGGATGTCTCCCCATTCTCTCCACCCACTTCCTGTCCCTGCACCAAAGCATGCTGGAAAACGTAGTCCAAAAATGTCCAGTATGGTTTACATTGCGCTCGTCTCCCCCTGGTGGCCAGAAACGAGTAATTACGGCAGCAGAATTAAACCAGCGCTACATTATGTTCCTCTGGAAGCCAGAACTTAGAATTCCCTGTTTATTTTCACTATTTGGAATTGACAAATTGAAATTCTTGCATTTAAATGAAGTCACATAACTGATTCTGTATCCCTTATACAGAATTACAAAACTCAAAATGTTCCAAAGTCTGACTTTGTTTGAGTGCCGACATGACACCAAAATATGGGAAATGCCTTCAAGCTCTGTGTATAAGGTACAGTACTGTGCAAAAGTTTTAGGCAGGTGTGAAAAAATGCTGTAAACAAAGAATACTTTCACAAATGGAAGTGTTACACATTTATGCTCATAAATGAACAAAATGCAGTGAATGAACAAAAGAGAAATGTAAATCAAATCAATATTTGGTGTAACCACCCTTTGCCTTCAAACCAGCAGTAATTCTTCTAGGTACACTTGCACACAGTTTTTGAAGGAATTCGGCTGGTAGGTTGTTCTAAACATCTTGGAGAACTAACCACAGATCTTCTGTGGATGTAGACTTTCTCACATCCTTCTGTCTCTTCATGTAATCCCAGACACACTCGATGATGTTGAGATCAGGGCTCTGTGGGGTCCATGCCATCATTCCAGTACTTCTTGTTCTTCTTTACGCTGAAGATAGTTCTTAATGACTTTGGCTGTATGTTTGGGGTCGTTGTCCTGCTGCAGAATAAATTTGGGGCCAATCATACGCCTCCCTGATGGTATTGCATGATGGATAAGTATCTGCTTGTATTTCTCAGCATTGAGAACACCATTAATTCTGACCAAGTCTCCAACTCCATTTGCAGAAATGCAGCCCCAAACGTTCAAGGAACCTCCACCATGCTTCACTGTTGCCTGCAGACACTCATTATTGTACCACTCTCCAGCCCTTCGACGAACAAACTGCCTTCTGCTACAGCCAAATATTTCAAATTTTGACTCATCAGTCCAGAGCACCTGCTGCCATTGTTCTGCACCCCAGTTCCTATGTTTTCGTGCATACTTTAGTCGCTTGGCCTTGTTCAGAAGTATTTATTTTTGGCTGCAACTCTTCCATGAAGACCACTTCTGGCCAGACGTCTCCGGACAGTAGATGGGTGTACCTGGGTCCCACTGGTTTCTGCCAGTTCTGAGCTGATGGTACTGCTGGACATCTTCCGATTTCGAAGTGCAATAAGTTTGATGTGTCTTTCATCTGCTGCACTAAGTTTCCTTGGCCGACCACTGCGTCTACGATCCTCAACGTTGCCCGTTTCTTTGTGTTTCTTCAAAAGAGCTTGGACAGCACATCTTGAAACCCCAGTCTGCTTTGAAATCTTTGTCTGGGAGAGACCTTGTTGATGCAGTATAACTACCTTGTGTCTTGTTGCTGTGCTCAATTTTGCCATGACATGAAACTGTCTTTCACAACCTCACCTTGGTATCAGAGTTTGGCTGTTCCTCACCCAGTTTTAAGCCTCCTACACAGCTGTTTCTGTTTCAGTTCATGACTGGGTTTCAACCCACGTGTGACATCGATGATCATTAGCACCTGTTTGGTATAATTGGTTGATCATACACCTGACTATAATCCTACAAAATCCCTGACTTTGTGCAAGTGTACCTATGAGAATTGATGCTGGTTTGAAGACAAAAGGTAGTAACACCAAATATTGATTTGATTTAGATTTTTCTTTTGTTTGCTCACTTTGCATGTTGAAAATTGACAAATATAAACAATCATTATTTATATTTCTGAAAGCATTCTTTGTTTACAGCATTTTTTCACACCTGCCTAAAACTTTTGCACAGTACTGTATATATGAAACTTAAAAGTATTTTTTTGTTGAGGTCCCATCCCCAGGATAACTCATTATTATATAACAAATAATCCAAAATATTCCCATTTTGGGAGAGTAATTTCAGCAGATTCTAGGTAAGGCATCTGAGATCTCTGTCCCGAAAAGTGCAGTTCTAGGAACAGATAAAATTCTGAGCAGAACCCTCATACCCCCGTACTCTGGTAGAACCCGAGAATGAGGAATACATTAAAATACACCTAAGTGATGAGAAAATAAATTTAATTTATTGATCTATGTCATATAAAGTTACCTTTAGTTTGGGTTCTGCTATATGACTAGGCTGCTTCCCCCAGCAGTTCCCTCATCCTATAACCTCAGATCCAGGACCTGCACCTTACTTGCAATACCACAATACAAAAAGAAAGTGGCTCGATCCTCATTTTCCTACAGAGCACCGCAATTATAGAATAACCTCCCAGACACCATCAAATCTTCCCCCAGTCTAAAGTCACTTAAGAGCTCCATATTAACATACCTCAATACAGAATGCACCTGTAAACATGTAACATAGTGACTATATACAGAATGCACCTGTAAACATGTGACATAGCGACTACATACAGAATGCACCTGTAAACATGTAACATAGTGACTATATACAGAATGCACCTGTAAACATGTAACATAGTGACTATATACAGAATGCACCTGTAAACATGTAATAGTGACTATATACAGAATGCACCTGTAAACATGTAACAGTGACTATATACAGAATGCACCTGTAAACATGTGACATAGTGACTATATACAGAATGCACCTGTAAACATGTAACATAGTGACTATATACAGAATGCACCTGTAAACATGTAACATAGTGACTATATTTCCTACATTTCTGTTAATCTGTATATTTGTTTTGTGTTAATATCTTGCATTTTATTACTTTTTTTCTTTTTTAATTTTAATGATTTTTTTAATAAGAAGAAAATAGTCCCTATATAAATATATATCTTCCACTACCACATGGAGGCACATTAGTATTTCACTTGATATGTAAATGTATTATCATTTTAGATATACAGATGTTTCTTTATCAGTTTCCCAACACATGAACTAAGAAAATTTTACTACTTTGTATTTCTGTAACAATGTTCTTGAACCCAGGACATACTTGAAAACGAGAGAAATCTCAATGTATCCTTCCTGGTAAAATACTTTATAAATAAATATGGGAGCATTCAATCAAAAAGAGAAGGTGCACCTGTATGCATATATGTCCCGATATTCAGGATGAAAGCAGAAACCTTTAAGGGGAGTGGTCTGTGGTATATGCCCCACCCCTGGAGCCCCGTCACTGAGGAGTAGTGAGATCCCACCCACAAAGAGCCAAACCAGGTGCTTTTGTAACAGATGTAAATATGTGTGCGTGTCTTTAAGAGCACCATGCGTATGTATTCCCCTAATATCCTTCATTGTAGATAAACTCCTGTTTTATTATAATTGTCTTTCCCAAAGGAACATTTTGGGCTGTTTTTGTAGTAACTTTGATCAGGTATTCAGGAGGTGATTCTAACATGCAAATTAGGTATGACCTCATCCCCTGTAAGCTCTGGCTTCAGAACAGAAGGGAGTTCTGTAAAGGAAGGAGGTATACCATGTGGAGAGCGCTCAGATTTTCACCTCTTTAGAGTTCTAAACCCATCTAAAAGTTCTGTAAAACCATTTTTGTGTTTAGTTTTAACCTTAAAGGTGTAGTTTGTCAGGTTAGTTTCTCTAGGAGAAACATGTAATCATATTTTATGTGGGATTGCAATTTTATTTATGGATTATTTGTAGTTTGCATAGGAAATACAGAGTCAGGCTAGGGTCAGACTAACGCATTTTTCACGTTGTCCGTGAAAAAGTGCGTTCGAACGAATGGACGGATTTTTTCACGGAATACGCGATAGCGGTCATACGATGCGCATTTCCATCCGTGATTTTGTACGGATCATCAATAAAACCCTTTTTGCGTCTGGACGTTCTGTTGGCCGGACATTAGCAGCGTCTGACCTCTCCTAATCACACACACACACGCCGCTAGCGGACGCAGCGCACTCTGTACGTCAGTACTAGCTGTATCACGTTCTCGAAAACATGCGTTTGTTTGCCACTTGCGTTGCGCAGCCGCACTTTTGTGCGGCCGTTCTTCGTATGCTGCCCAGCATTGGACGTCATTTGCTGCTAGCACGGCCGTGATTTAGTGCTGCTAAACGCACGTTGATACTGCGTTCGTCTGACCCTAGCCTAAAAACAGCTCTTTTGTTTAACACAGGGCTTTGATTGTAAAATATCAGCAAAACAAGTGATAAACCTGTGTTAACTCAATGCTTGGTCTGTGCAGGTGGATGTCACAGAGGATATTCTCATTGCCGTGTTTTAAATATGGTTTTACTCAGGTATGATTTGTTTTATTCCCATTTTTATATTTTATTTGTATTTAACTGTTGAATTTATGTATTTTCTTTATGTATACATGTATATTTATTGTAATGTGACTATAAAATCCAGCTTCTGCGGAGAACACGAGGGAGTGCTGTAAAGGAAGGAGGTGGATGTCACAGGATATTCTCATTGCCGTGTTTTATATATGTTTTTACTCGGATCCACCAGGTTAAAACTGCATGTTTGCAGTAATCCAGTTGCCGGTCTCATCCTTGGTGTACAACAACACACAACACAATGCAGAGTCCATTACGAACGGGCAGCGAGGGTGTAGGCCAGTTACACTTTATTGTCACAGGTAGCCCTCCAGGGTGCTACCTACACTGAACAGATTTCGGACCCCAGAGCTGAATCTTGGGGATGAATTAGGCATGGAAGTGCGCACACATATTATAGGCTGTGCACATGTGATACATTTATTAGTTACAAACTGTAAATAATTACAACCTGTTAATTTTCCTGCTTTTTATTTTGAACCAAGAAAACCCCTAAAAGGGTGAAAGCAGAGGCAATTCGCCAAGCACTAGGGTTGCCAGTAGAGTTGCCTGATCGGCCATGTTTTCCAGGACATCATTTATTCACACCGATGGGCAGTGCATGGAAAATGCAACCCTTCCATATGTAGAATCCCTATGCTGTAGGTAAGAAATAAAAAAAGAATCCCAGGCGGCCCGGCTTGGTTTCTTTCCTGCTACCTATGAATTATACATGTTTCAGGGCATCACTTTTCCCTGTGCTCCCCTCTGCATGAAATAGTAATATGTGTCCAGGAAAACATGGCCAGACTGGTAACCCTAGTTGCCAGGTAGACCATGTATTTCTAGACACATATTACTAAATTATGAAGAGAGTGAGCTCAAGGAATGATTGACCCTGTAACATGTAAAAGTCATAGGGGATTCCAGTTATCCATTCAAGGCAGGCCACCACTTGGCATTCGTCTCTGATTTCTCACCTGCAACGTATGGATTATACAGACTGCAGGGTTGCATTTTTCATACCTTGCCCATTACCTTTGTCCAGGAAAACATGGCCGATCTGGCAACCCTACCATGCAGAAACACCCTTCGGCGCACTCCCCTATTAGGTACAGGTCTAGAAAAGTGGTACTGAACAAAATATTAAGGAGACCAGGGACTCCAATGCAGTTTTGGGAAACTATTAAGCGTGGATGTCAATAAAGGCTGCTTGGTCTGCTGAAACGTTGTCGGCAATGGAAAATACCTAAATAAATTGCCACATCTGGAACGGAGTGCCTGGTCTTCATTTATATGTTCTTATCCAGTGTTGAGTTGGCACTGAGCTCTGTTCACCGTTCCTTATCACACTTTGTGTGCATCACAGCTGGTATAGTGAGTGCATTACATTTTTTTTTTGCTTGCTACAAGATTGGGACTGTCACACCAAAAACTATAAACCTTGAAAGTCCCAATAACCCAGTGATCCCCGACCATGGTCCTCAGGTCCTCCTAACAGGCCAGGTTTTCCAGATATGTGAAGCACAGCACAGGTGATATGATTTGATGCTCAGTGATTGCAGGATTCAGTCTGCATTTCCCCAAGGTAATCCTTAAAACCTGGCCTATTAGGGGTACCTGAGGACCAGGGTTGGGAACCATTGGAATAACCCATAAATACGTCCCTAATTATTTAAAAAAAGGAAAAAAGTCACACTTATCTGTGGATACAAATGTTTTATTCAGAATACTCTATTACATAGTCATTATGTCCTATTACGTCTACTGTACATAACCTGTGAAGGGTGACTAAGAAGAATTTAACAATGAGTGTACATTTACATAGTATACAGCTGTATTATACATCTTACGTTACGCCAACAGGCTGCATGTGGCTCACGAAGAATGAAAAATGTCACATGCAAGCACACATCGCTGAAAACCAGCACACTTTTTTTTTACTTTTTTTCTTTTTACCATTGATTCATATATTGCTATACTCTAGTAATCATCAATACGGTCAGAAATCCTACACTTGCGGTGGATATTTTAATTGTCCCAGAAGGTGTCGAGAATTAAATGTTTCTTCATAAATCGATACGTTCGGTAAATAATGCACAAAATATGAATATCAACAGATTAGTTATCTTTCAGGGGTATCTAAAACGTGCTCACACCCCTTACAGTTTAAAGATGTGTTAGATTGTTACATGTAAAAGTTAATACGTTGATTTTTAGAATATTATAATAAGTCTCATTGAAGAGTTTCTCTTCGGAAACATGTGTTCAGACTGGTCAAGTCACACCTTTTCCTCACGTGACGTGTGGTTTTTCCTTTAGTCCTCCCATACGCCAAGCAGCTCTAGGCTTTCACTTGGACTTTGGGAGGACTATGGAAAATTGAAACTGTCAGCATCTGTTTAATGGTGCCCGAGGTGCTTAACCCCTTCACTTCGTTGATCGAGTATACTCGATTTTCAAAAGCTCCTATAGGAGCCCAGCATCCAGTAAACTCGATTTGGTTATATTCTGGAGCGAAGCAAAGGAATATTATGGATTGCAAATTAAATTTGTTTGCATAAGGGCTCCAAATGGGACCACAAATGTTCGGCACCCCAGACAAGTTATCCAAGGCACTGAATCTGTTTGAACAGCTTGGGATTCCGTTTTTCTTTCACAGAAACACAGAGCTCCAGCTGTATTATTATACGTGTAGTACCACTTTTTGCCCATCAAATAAGCTTAACGTCTCTAAAATGTATGTATTATGAACAGCACATACATTTTTACATTGTCTGTAATGGTAAGTGGTTTTCCATAAATCCACTGGGTCCTACCAGGGGCTTTATCAAAAACGAATTGGTAGTGAAGAGGTTAAACAGTTAAAAAACGGCTTTTAAAGAACATACGTGAGGGCTAATGTGACACTCTTGTATATGGGCAGCCCTGATTGGCTCAGCTAGGAAGCCCCCCAGTCTGGCACACATTGCTGTGGGAGGCCTGGTAATTACTGCTAATCCTCACGCAATCGTTACCACTCCGTTTGCCATTCCAAGCCAAGTGTAACTGCTTAGTGTGGCACTAGCATTAGAATAGCAACCAATTCCAAGCCGCTCGCTATTCTAGCTCAGGGGTGCTCAACCCATGTCCCATTTGTACCCTTCAATGTGGCCAACAAACTCAACCAAGTGTATTGTCAGGGCTCAAAATGTCTGCTTGGAGTGGACGTTTGGTGCTGTTTTTGTGGAGGTAACAGAGGGATGGGGTGATGGGAGCGACTAAGCTCGAGAATGTCCAACATAAGGTGGAGCTTGATGAATCTCTGGTGCAAGGAGAAACGTTGTGAGGGGTGGTGAAGTGAAGGAACCTGTCATCGGAATACAGGTGTATAACCGTCTGGTCTGAGGTCTAAAATTTTGTGTATAAAAAGAGGTACAAAATGCAATGGGGGGCCATAATGTGGCACATACTTATAAGAATTGTCCATTGTGTGGCCCCTCGACATGTACCAAAGGTTTTAAAGTGGCCCTTGACCTCCAAAGGTTTGAGCACCCCTCCTAGCACCTAAAAATACAACGGCAAAATCACTTTACAATAAGTTACAGAAACAGTCTCCACATCTATGCTCTCCTACCAGACTCCACCCTCCGAAATCCTTTCTGTGAACCACTGTGTGTTTGACAAACAAATAAAAGGATACCGAGGTTGAATAGTTCCTCAATATGTGCCCGTCGGTACATTGTGTTGCACTGGATCTCCTTCGATAACTCACGTACAACTCCTTTGGCTCCATTCAGTGGAGTCCTATAGGGTCATGAGCGTAACCGGTATCGGTGATTGTCATTGCTAGTGGTATTAGAACTTGGTATAATATTGGCTTTACCAGTGGTAAGTCGCTAGTGGTAGCAGTTTACCTCTCAGCCTGGAAGACTCATTGAGTTAGAGGCATCACGGGATTTGTAGTTCTCAAACAACTGGGGTGCCGAGACTGCAAACCCCTAACGTAGGCAAAGCAGCACAAAAGAGAGGAGAACAGGCGGTGCAACAAGCAGAGGGCTGTGCATATCGGGGGAATGTCGCTCTAATACGAAATCATTCTAACTGTAGACGGGATACTAATCATCAAAGTAATGGAGCTAAAATATAAAGCTTACCTGATTTTAACACGATTAAACACTGGTGTTAGTAAGAGGGATGTTAGTGGTGGATGATTATTTTGTGGTCATGGTGATATATTACAATATATTATGCACTCTGTGGTTAATAAGAGAGGCTTTAATATCACACTATTTTATGTGAAATGAAACATAAGTTAAATTTTAATCAACCTGACACTCTGGGAAGATTATTTATTAAGTTAATTATTACAGTGGGAGCCATTGATTATCATTGAGTGGCCGTATGATGATGGCGGCAGTATAGGTAGCCAGTTATATATGCCATAGTCTTTACTATTAAGAATTAGGAAAAGCTGAGGTATGATTATATATTTGTGTGAATATATATATATATTCACACAAATATATAATCATACCTCAGCTTTTCCTAATTCTTAATAGTAAAGACTATGGCATATATAACTGGCTACCTATACTGCCGCCATCATCATACGGCCACTCAATGATAATCAATGGCTCCCACTGTAATAATTAACTTAATAAATAATCTTCCCAGAGTGTCAGGTTGATTAAAATGTAACTTATGTTTCATTTCACATAAAATAGTTTATATATATACATGCAAATAAGTGTGTCGGCACCTTGGGGCTACAACTCCAGGGTTAAAATGAGGAAAACTCGTAGTTGGAGCTGGAACGTCGACGCTCTGCGGTTTTTAAATGGAGTAATAAAATTTAAGTTTTAGCCCCGAAGTACCGTCACACTTATTTGCATGTTTATTTATTGGAGCCAAGTGACAGGCACCGGGCAACGAGTTATCGGGAAGCTTGAGTGCATGACAATCTGGAAAATATATATATATATTTTGAGCACCTGTTGTTATCCAGAATGCACAGGACCCCTCTGGAATTCAGCTTCTTCTGGATATCGGAAGAATCTGAAGCTGGAGCGGAGGGGGGGGGGCGCAGCAGGGGAGCCGCGAGAGAAAAGCTGAAGCAGCCTTTGAGAAATACACGCTGGGAGACACTGTGCAGCACTTTGCGACGGACATGCTGCACAGAGCCAGTGTGTCTTTCAATGGGTCTGTGCAGCATGTCACATGCTGGAACTGCACAGAGTCCCACTGGGTGTTCCTGCTGGCGCTGCAGCCCTCTGGAGTGCCAGGGAGGGACGTAAAATTAAATCCAGAAGCTTCTTATGGGTTTCAGAATTCCAGATATCAGGTGCTCAAACTGTATATACATAACCAGAACGACTGCACTCCACCTGCACACGCGTTTTTCATTAGGGAGCTCCTAACCCCATTTAACATTGAGAGGACTCCACCTAACTATACGTGTTGTTGACCACCCCTTATCACGAAAGCCCGGAAACCTGAGCATTCTGGATTTCTGAATTTGGAAGAATACAAAGTTGGATGGGAGGGGGGGGGGGCGAAGCAGACACTGAACAGCCCTTTTCTTGTGACATGCTGCACAGAGCCAGCAATTTCAGACGCTGGAGTAGCACAGAGTCTCCCAACGTGTTCCTTACGGTGTGCAGCAGGACCCATCCAGAGCATCAGGGAGTTAAGTAAAACTGAAATTCAGAAGAATCCAAAGATTCCAGATTTTGGAATCTTCCATATTTCAGAATTCCGCATAATGGACGTCCAACCTTAATTTTTAATAGTGAAGTGCTCTGAATTTTGGTATGTTCTATACTGTATTTATACACATGTACTTATATATTATGAATTGTCAGATGTGCATTTTACGGCCAATAACCAACATAGTGCAAAAACTCCAAAGAGCCTATGATCAATTTCAGATGCTTTCAGATAATGGGTAAGTGATATGCTCCGCTATTCATTATGCATTTCCGGATTTCCTTTAAGCGCGGGTATTCGATTATTCTTCACTTTACAGGTTCTCCTGAAAGATCAAGTTATGTTATTTTAGCAATATATATTTAATGTACTGAACTTGAATTATTGCACAAATAAACTGATTCCGTCAACACAGCATCAAATATCTTCAGTTCCGTCTTTGTTCATAGCCTTGCAATTTTTTGGTGAGTTCCTCTAGTGAGCTGAGGTTAAGGAAAGAAAAAAAATACAAAGTAACACATAGTTTAAAGATAACAATTCCAAGACGCTTCTCAAAGTGCTGGGAGAAAAAACCACACATAAATATATATATGAAAAATCAAATAAAAATAATAGGATTATAAGGTTCTTTTTCTAATCCCTATTATTTTTATTTGATTTTTCAGATATATATATATTTATATATATATATATATATAAACCATGCAGATTTATCATTTTATTTATAAGTGCATGATGTGAAAATTCAGACGAATACAAGATTAATTATACTAACCAGTTAGCAGCACAGGGCGTCACATGTCTCCTGGAAGCAGGTATGCTTAAACGTTGCATGGTGGCACAGTATGCCCTATGTCTTTCTGGCCTTCTCTTGCCCCCCCCCCTTCCCAGTGGACAATCAACGTTATTATTTCTAGAGGAGACAGATTGAAAAAGTCTCCATGCAGCCAACGATGGTGATTGACCCACTGGGAAGGGAGGTGGGCCAGAAAGTCACAGAGTATACTACCCCTTGACATTCAAGACCGCCTGCCGCCCGCAAAAACTGTAGCGTTAAGGGATTAAAGAGATTCTCCAGGCACCTTAATAACTTTAGCTTACAATGGTAAGAACGTCTCCCTGCAGATGCAGTTTTTAACACTATAGTTTGTTTGAAAATAAATACAAGGTAGATGAGATCGTAAAGCGAACACAAAATACCTGTTAATCTGAGAGCCAGTGAATTACATTTCCTTCAATTAGATCACAAAGAACTGCCTTGATTAGATAATTGATTTGATTTCTTGCCTTTGCAACACCTCTCCATAAAGGAGCAAAAAGTGTTCAAGAAAACATGGGAGATCTTGTCAACACAACAAACAAGTAAAGTAACTAAATGTTGCAATGTTTCAGTGTGATAAAGCAGCGCCTCGACTTTTTTGTGCGATGCCAGCTTGCACAGGCATAATCACTGTTTGACCCATAGTCTTTTTTAAAATGGCAACAGCTGAGATGTGTGTATATATATTTATATATATTTTTTTATACAACTCTGGCCATCTAGGACTGGGATTTCTATTGACTAAAGTGGTAGGATAATGTGACGTAAGGGAGAAATGCTGGTAAGGGGGAAATATTTGTGTTGGTCTTCATCTTGGTGATGCTTATGGTAGTAGAGTGTTCTCCACCTTTTGGTTTGGGGATTCCATCTGCACATGTCCAGCAGAATTAGAAAGCCAAAAATATCGATGAGTATAGAAATCTAAAATATTTATTTTTCCAGTTTGTCATACAGGCGGTGAACCCAAAGAAGCCGTAAGAACATGCATGATGGCATCAAGATCCAGTAATCAGCCCATGTTCTCATGAGTGTGCTTTATAACGTCCTTCAAATCTTCAAAATATCAATATGGGTTGGGTTTATAACTATATCCTGTTTGTTCATAACCAAATGATATGCTTTATTTTTATTATTTTCATTACAGAAGTCATAAAACAGATTCCAGGAGAAGAAGTTAGAGTATCCAAAACCCGATTTATATGTGGATTGTGTTTCCTTAACTTGGGAAGTCCGCGGAATAAGGAAACCACTGGGAAATAAACAACAACATGGCCTCTTCACACAGGGATCGAGGTGCCATGATCATGATGTGGTCTAGTAAGTGACAGACCCATGCAGCTTTTATCAGTCGCATGTTATATGATATATGGAAAAGGTGCTTGATTGCTTTCCATGAAGTAACATAGTTACATAGTTATATAGGCTGAAAAAAGACATGCGTCCATCGGGTTCAGCCTCTCCCATAACCTACTGCTGTTGATCCAAAAGAAGGCAAAAAACCCAGTCTGAAATATGCAACATACTGGGAAAAAATTCCTTCTTGACCCCAGAATGGCAGTCAGATTTCTCATTGGATCAAGAAGCTTTTACCCACATATTAAATATTATAACCCTTAATATTCTGTGTCTGCAGGAAGTCATCCAGTCGTTTTTTAAAAGTCTGTACAGACTCTGACCCAACCACCTCAACAGGCAGAGAATTCCACAGCTTTATTGTTCTCACCGTAAAATAACCCTTCCTATGCTTTAAGCTAAATTTTCTTTCTTCCAGTCTAAATGGATGACCCCTTGTCCTGTGTATAGTCCTGTTAATGAATAGGTTATCAGACAATGGTTGATAATGGCCCTGTATATATTTATATAAGGTTATCAGATCCCCTCTAAGGCGCCGTTTCTCTAAACTAAACAGGTTTAAGCTTTTTAGTCTTTCCTCATAACTTAACCCTTCCATTCCCCTAATTAATTTAGTTGCCCGTCTCTGCACTTTTTCTAGCGCTATAATATCTTTTTTTAAGACAGGTGCCCAAAATTGCACGGCATATTCAAGGTGCGGCCTGACCATTGATTTATACAGAGGCAAAATTATGTTTTCATCCCGTGAGTGAACTCCCCTTTTAATGCATGCCAGTACTTTGCTGGCCTTGGCGGCTGCTGTTTGACATTGCACATTGTTACATACAGGGTTATCCAAAGAGATCCGAATTGCTTGAGAAAGGTAACCGAACGCTGAAAATCTGTGTTCGGTTACCTTTCCTGGCCATTCGGCTATCCAGAGAGCAGGCAATTCGCCAAATCCTGGCGAATTGCCTGCACATACGGTGCCTGTTCGATCCCTGTTCGAGGGCAGTGAAATCCCCATAAAAAAGCACTGCTTCGGCTATTCAGAGAACACAAACCAGCAGTGAAAGGTTCCCCTAATGCCCTGCCATTCGGTGGTTTAATTCGACAGGTCTATTCAAGAGAATCCCATAGGCTTCAATGTTAAAAATATTCCCATTTTAATTCAATATCTAATAAACCGTTCATTATAATATTCTGCAGTAAAGAGTCTCTTTATTTATAGATTTTTTAGAATACTTTAAGCATTTTTCTGAATTTTTTAAAAAAAAATTAAAAGTCCGATTTTTTTTTTTTTTTTTTTTCAGTTTGCTTATTTTTTTTGTAACAGCCCTCTTTATTATCATTCCCTGGACCTCCTGTGAAAATTTCAGACATTTTCGTTCAGTAGTTTCTTTGCAAACAGCGTTTCATTTTCCCAGATTCATACAAATGGTTTTGCTAATTTATTCACTGCCTCCTCTACGTCACAGCTGCTTCGGCTCTGTGTGATTCGGCTCCTGTTCGGCTCCTGTTCGGCTCATGTTCGAAGGTTAATCCAGATGTTTTTGCTTGTTTTCAGCGTGCATTCGGTGAGTTTTCGTCAGGTTTGCGGCAGCTTTTCCCTGCAATTCGGGGACCCTGTGGTGTTTGCTGAATACACCGCACGGTCACCGAAATGGGATCGGCAAAAGGAACCGAATTGAAGAGAACGAAAAGTCACCGAACGTGCGGTGACTTTTCGAATCTCTTTGGATAACCCTGTTGGTAACATGTTATGTACCCATATGTGACTTCCAAGTCACAACTAACACTTCTTATACCCTTCTTAGTGGTGTTGGTCCTCGCTGGCAGGATGTGACTTATCTGCAGTAGGTGGTTGGATCTTCAGAGAATCGCTCTGAAAAAGCAGAATCTTAGCAGACATGAGTAGCACGACATCCGATGGAGGGTGCTACACCGAGCGAGTAAAGTATATAGGGCAGCCTGCAAATATTTCCTGTAGTGTACTTCGAGTTGCCATTTAGACATTAGTAGAGAAGCAGTTGGTGGTATGTCTGTTGTTTTTCATTCTCATATATAATACGTACTTCATAGCCCGGACTGTGCTAGTCAATACTTACTTAACATATCTAGAGCAGTGTTTCCCAACCCTAGTCCTCAGGTCTACCTAACAGGCCAGGTTTTCAGATACCTGAAGCACAGCACAGGGAATACGATTGGTTGACTGTGATTGCATTATTCGGTCTGTATTTCCCCAAAGTGATCCTTAAAATCTGGCCTGTTAGGGGGACCTGAGGACCAGGTTTGGGAACCATTGCTGTAGACCATGGCGTTTTTTCTGGACGTGTTCATTGCAGTTGCAGCTTGCAAAGAGAGAAGTTTAAACAATGGCAGGAGAAGCTTCGTCTGGGAATCCTCTCCTGCCACTGTTTAAAATTTCCGTTATGTGAATGTTAAGGTTTGTCACAGAGATTTTCAAACTGCTGAATAATGTCCTCAAAGCTTCAAGTCCCTTGAGGATCATAGTTTACAATCTACCGGCTCCTTTCATTGACATGGTTCACAATCTATGAACAGCTCAAAGTTATACAGCGAGGTATCAGTTTATCATTTACCAAAAGCCAAAGGATATGTTTTTTACTCAGCGACTCTATGTATGTGTTGACTTTGCTCTGGAATGCAACGAGAGATTCACATTTGCAGGGGTCCTCTGCCACAACCACCTTCCGTACTTCTTCTGTAGATAAAACACAGGATATGTCACAGATAGGTGAAACTCTGGAGAACTTTTGGAGAAGAGAAAATTCTATTCTGTTGTGTAATTGCAATAAATCGATATAAAATCCCACTCAATCTAGCAGCGATCTTATAATACACTTAATTGCAATAATAGCCTTAAATGCGAGTATAAAATCAGACTTTACACTCCTTGCTTTCTACAATCCAAAAATGTTTATTTAGAGGCTGATCAGACTCGTACAACATATATTTACAGTAATAATAATGGAAACTTAACCCCATCTAATCTAATGAACACAGCACATGCTTCCAGCTATGATTTCCATCAACACAACAATACAAATACTAAATCCCAGGTATGTCTGCAAAGAAAACTAGGAGGGGGGGGGACAGACTACTTTACCTTTTCGGGAACACGTCTTCTTGTCTGGATTCAGGGTGTAGCCGGCGCGACACTTGCAATAATAGGACCCGTCCGCCGTCACACAGGTGTGCTCGCAATCATGTCTTCCCTGAGCACAAAAGTCAACGACTGTTAAAGAATACATATAGTAAATGTGAAGCTCTGTAAAGCGTTCCTCGAGCTGGTGCAGATAGAATGTATTGATTTGCTATATATTATTTTAATATGCCCTCATATGCGTAGGTCAAATATTTTATATTAAGGTATAAATTTAGTGCAACATGTTTCTTCCAGCGCAAAGTCCATGCCACCCATGAAAAGCAAGTCTAGTCCGGTCACAAACGCATAATGAACCAGCTGGTTGCATGAGAAAGGATGGGAGGTATATCCAGTGTCACAGATGTGCCCAAAACTCCACGGGCCACATTACAATCTTGTTGCTAACGTTAGCGCTAACCTGCGTGAGCATTAACGTTAGTCGCGGTGGCTACCGCATATTACTATCCAAACGCTAACGGTTTAAGTAACCCGTTTGCGTGTGGTACCTTGCGCCTTTCAGCACGAGGTTACTGTACTTTGCGCTCCCTATACTTAACGCTGATTAACACTTTGCGCTCCCCATGTTAAGATTACAAAGTCCTAACGCTGATTAACGTCTGGCCGCGGTTAACAGAAAGTTAACCAGAGCCAGCACTTGGTGTAACAGATTCCACTGGTGCAGAATTCGTTAACACCAGCCAAAAAATAAAAGAAAGTGATCGTATACTCACCTCCTGTCCCGCGGCGAGGAACGTGGCTCTGGCCACCTCCTCCATCTGTCGGGAGCAGGGAGAGACTGGGGGAAAAAGTTCCTCAGTCTCCCCCTGCGTATCACTACGCCGACCGGCCGGATCTCAGGAGACGAAATCCGGCAGGTCATGTGACCTCCGGCCTCTGGCTCAATGGAGTCCTATGGACTCCATCGAGTGGATGCTCGTGGCAGCACTCTGCCGCGCGCATCCAGGGGCGTAGCGCGCGGTAACAATGCAGGCAGCCTTTTAAGCGCCTGCATTATAATTCCACGCTAAAACAGGGGTGATAGGGAAGAAACTGCGGGCGCAGTTTTTTATCCCTACCGCCCCCGTTTTAGCGTGGCGAATGTAATGTGGCCCCACGTCTTCCATCACAATATAGGTGTAAAGGTTTTCCAGTTAAAGTGAAATATCTAATAAACTAGGGGTCGGCAACCATAGCCCTCCTGATATTTTGGAGCTACATTTCCTTTGAGTCTCTGCCAATCTAACGAGTGGCTAAGCATCACTGGAGATGTAGTTCCAAAACATTTGGAAGGCCAAGGTGGGTGACCCTGATTTACACCCTTCACACAAAGCCTTGGCCTAAGGCTCACACACCTAAAGGACAGGACAGGTTTATATTACTGGGTTTTTGGTGTAGCCAGGTATAACACCACTGGACGTCAAAGAAGGAAAAAAGACGAAGACGCCAAATCATAGCCAAGACCAACACATGAAAGCCCCGATCCCAGTCACAGTGGTGGTTTGCAAGGGAGTGCTCATTAGATCATTAGTCCTGGTAATCTGCTACTGCTAATACATTATCAATCTTATCCTGAAAAGCAGGCCTCTAATAATAACAGTTCTCTCATGCTATCTGCACACTTCTATGGTATCCACTCAAAGGGTCCATGGGACTCCATGGAGTGTGGTACGACACTGAGGCAGTTGCCAGAGAACTCTTTGTTCTAATGTCCTTCCATTAGATAAAGGACAGGATACAGTTGTGTTCAAAATTATTCAACCCCCAATGCTGTAAAGGGTTTTAGGGAATTTAGTGTACATTTGTAATTGTATTCAGAATGAAATCCTACAAGGACTTTTTAAAGAACCATATGCAACTAAAATGACATCAATTGGTTTTGTAATACAGTAGTAAATGTTTCTTTTGTGAATTCTTCATTGACACAATTATTCAACCCCTTAAAGACTACCACTCTGAAGAACAGAGGTTCATTCAAGTGTTTTCAATCAGGTATTGAAAACACCTGTGGATGTCACGGAGCAGCAATAAAGCATAATAAGCACCAATTAGGCAGCTCTAAAATGACTGTGATACTCAGCTCCTTCTAGACATTTACTGGTGTGGTTACAAACATGATGAAGTCAAGAGAATGGTCCAGGAAGACAAGAGAAGAGGTGATTACTCTTCACAGGAAGGGCAATGGCTATAAGAAGATTGCAAAGATGTTAAACATACCAAGAGAGACCATAGGAAGCATCATTCGCAAATTCAAGGCAAAGGGCACTGTTGAAACGCTACCTGGTCGTGGCAGAAAGAAGATGCTGACTTCGACTGCTGTGCACTACCTGAAGCGTAGAATGGAGAAAAGTCCCCATGTGACTGCTGAGGAACTCAGAAAAGATTTGTCAGATGTGGGTACTGAAGTTTCAGCTCAGACAATACAGCGCACACTGCGTAATGAAGGCCTCCATGCCAGAACTCCCAGGCGCACCCCCTTGCTGTCTCCAAAGAATAAGAAGCGTCGACTGCAGTATGCCGAAAGTCATGTGGACAAACCACAGAAGTTTTGGGATAGTGTTCTGTGGACTGATGAAACAAAATTAGAACTGTTTGGGCCCGTGGATCAACGCTATGTTTGGAGGAGGAAGAACAAGGCCTATGAAGAAAAGAACACCTTGCCTACTGTGAAGCATGGCGGGGGGTCAATCATGCTTTAGGGCTGTTTTGCTTCTGCAGGTACAGGGAAGCTTCAGCGTGTGCAAGGTACCATGAATTCTCTTCAGTACCAGGAGATATTGGATGACAATGTGATGCAGTCCGTCACAAACCTGAGGCTTGGGAAACGTTGGACCTTTCAACAGGACAATGATCCCAAGCATACCTCCAAGTCCACTAGAGCATGGTTGCAGATTAAAGGCTGGAACATTTTGGAGTGGCCATCGCAGTCACCAGACTTAAATCCGATTGAGAACCTCTGGTGGGACTTAAAGAAAGCAGTTGCAGTGCGCAAGCCTAAGAATGTGACTGAACTGGAGGCTTTTGCCCATGACGAATGGGCGAAGATACCCGTAGATCGCTGCAAGACACTTGTGTCAAGCTATGCTTCACGTTTAAAAGCTGTTATAACTGTAAAAGGATGTTGTACTAAGATTGAATGTCACTTGGGGGTTGAATAAAACTGATAATGATGTGAGCACAGAAAAGACATTTGTGGTTATTTCATTATAAATGTTATGTTATATTTGTCTGACCTACACGTGCCTCTTTAATTTAATTGTAAGCAAGATGACTGAATGATCAAAATCAATGTCAAACTGGCCAAAACACTCAATTTCAGTGGGGGTTGAATAATTTTGAACACAACTGTATGTCACAGATATATATGTAGTGACAGGTGGATAGATATAGACAGCTAGAGGTAGACCGGTATAAGTAGATAGACAGCTATAAGTAGACAAAAAACAGATAGGTAGAGGTAGAAAGCATTGAAGCCATTAATAACATTTTACATTGTATTCTATCATCGATGTAGGAACCCTAAATAACCTGGGGTGAGGGGGTACAGCATACTGAATGCAAAGTCATAATATAGTTAATCCAATACAGGTTTCCAAGGTCAGTATATTTTAGGGATGTGCATGGCTGAAAAATTTGTTTTGTTACGTTTATAAATAATTTCGTTTTCGGAATTTCGTAACTAATTTTGTCTAGTTTAGTTTTGGATCGATTTGAAATTTCAAATTGATTCGAATTTCATATATCAATTCGATAGTTGAAATCAATTCGAATTTTGGATCACTAAATAAAACCCCAATTAATCAAATTTTACTGTTAAAACAAAAGCTAAGGTTAAATTTTAAGCTGTGTCACAGATTTAGTATTTGAGTCAAATTAAACAGTGAAACAAAATGAATTTGTTTCATAAAGTCCTTTGCTGACTATTACTTGTATTCTAAGTTAAGATCAATTCCATAGTTGAGATCAATTTGATAGTTCATTTCAAATTCGATAGTTGAAATCAATTATTCAAATTTTTCTTTTAGGATGATGACACAGTGTAAAACTAAATAAATTCGTGTTATACCGTTTCATTTCAAATTCGTATCGTATCGATTCTTTATTCGGAAATACTTCCGAACTACAAATTATCAAATTTCGTTCCAAATTCCGAATTTTTCCGAAACGAATGCACATCTCTAGTATATTTGTTTACTAGTAAACATGAATCCATCAGTCGGGTGGTAAACACAATAATACAAATGCTTATTCTCTGGTGTGTCTGCAAGGAAAACTGAGAGGATCTATCTCCCTCCCTTACCCCCCCAATTCCTAGGCCCATGGATTCCATCCATCTATGCTGTGCTATTATAGTTCTTCAGCACATATCAGTATGTGCGTGCCAGAGTAACACGTCCATAGTCATGCTATCTGCAGGTAGCACCATAGAACATGTTTGGATGAATCGTATGCCCACCAAACCATGTCAACGCCCTGAGCGCAGTCCTCCCAAAGTGTGCCATACGAGGGCCAAATGACAGACAACTTTACCTTTTCGGGAACACGTCTTCTTGTCTGGATTCAGGATGTAGCCGGCGTGACACTTGCAAAAATAAGACACATCCGTCGCCACACAGGTGTGCTCACATTCATGTTTTCCCGGAGCACAAAAGTCAACGCCTGTTAAAGAATACATATAGTAAATGTGAAGCTCTGTAAAGTGTTCCTCATGCTGGTGCAGATAGAATGTATTGATTTGATATATATTATTTTAATATAATCTGCCCTCCTATAAGTAGGTCAAATATTTTATATTTAGGTATAAATTTAGTTCAGCATGTTCTTCCTGGGTAAATTCCATGCCACCCATAGGAACGTGCACACGTCTCTGGTATCTACTCAGAGGGTCAATAGGATTCCATAGAGTGTGGTATGACATTATGAGAAGGTTGCCAGAGAACTCTTTGTTCTAGTGTCCTTCCAAAAGCAGCAAGAGGAGGCATTAAGCGAAGCCACAGTCATTAAAGGGACCAATCTAGCCACCTGGACCATTTAATACAGGTATATTCTAAATGGTCATGGGTGACTTGGTGCGCCCAGTCTTTCCCAACCTGCCGGCTTGTGTCCTGGAAGGCTGATTCAGCCTTCCAAATGCTGGTGAAGGATTTCCCCAACCGGGAAAGTTTTCAGTCAGTCAGTGTGCATCACTCTTCACAGATTTAAATGAGGAATGTACAGCTCCGTACATTCCCGACTAGACAATGGCTCTCACTGTGTTTGCATTGTCAGCCATTGGTTTGGCTGGATTCTTGAATGAGTGTCCAGCCCATGATAACCGCAGCTTCAATGGAGCCCGATGGCTGAACTGAAATGAAAGGGAGTATTAAAAGACACTTTAGAGTTAAATGGAGGTGTGTTTCCACCCCCTCCAAGTTTTGAGCCATATAATGTCCCATTAATAAGCCACTTTCAAACGCTAATATCACCCTAAGAATAGAAGCATTGAAGTATACAAAGTCAATGAACAAAAACCAAGAAACCAGAAAGCAGCGCATTCCAGAACAAGCCGAGATAGCACTGAAACAGAAATCAACAATGGTGAACACATGAAGAAACTACAGTCAAAACCAGGTTAAAGAAATCCTTGCAGAAAAACCCTCAGATAAATACATACATATATATATATATATATCTATAGGACCACAAATGGGCAATGTGAATGTCGCCTGTCGAGACTTTGGAGATGAGACTTCAACAATCAGCATCTTATGGGCGTTACAAAAAGTCAGAATGGATTGAAACTGTTTAGATCCACTTTTGCACTGAGCCAAAAAACGGCACCACGATACAGTGGCATGTGGTGGAATTACGTGAGGCTTCTTAAGGTCTGGCCCAAATAAAAATGCCAGTGTTTGTAAAAATATTACAAACAATACACAACTTTCCACAGACTTGACCCCAGTAGAGAACCAGACGTCCCAATACATAAACACTAAAGCTCTGAATACTGAAATATGAGCTGGACACAACAATATCTATTCTACAACGTGACATAAGATTCTTAGTTCTCACTACCTTATTATATTTATGACCGTGGGGATGAATAAGTACCTCTTTAAGTGCACATGCTGTATATATATATACGATAGCAGTATTATAACAGTATCACATTGTATATTATCAGTACCACCACAACTAGTATATCACATTCTAGATGATGAAATCTACGACTTATGATAACTGCGGCTAATTGAATATGGTTCACAGATTATGAATTTGGCCATTAAGGAAATAATTTACATCCAGTATTTGATTGGGGAAAGTGATCAATTTAGTTTTTTGTCGGATAGAGCACATGTATGCTTGATGAATGAGTTCCTTTCAAATAAGAGCAGTATGAGGTGGAGGGCATCAGCGTCTTTCAAGGTAGGTCTTGATGGTTCCTTGTAGGCCAGACAAGGTGCTCCGTACCACAATGGGAAAGAAATTGTGATGCGACACAGCTTCTTGTAGAAGACGGAAAGAATGAAAATGGGACCCACTGAGACCTTACTTGATGACCTTATTTGAGTTCACATGCATGCTTAAATAAACCGGTGGTGGTCTGTTAGTTTCAAAAACAATATGGAGTCTGTGTACGAATACACAATAACTTACCACACAGCGTCTCCTTGAACTTGGATGTCAGCTTTTCAATGACACCGTAAGTCTCCACGTAGAAGACATGGTCATCATAAGGCTCGCTGGCCATAAACTTAAGAGACTGCATATCAACATTGCCGACTCCAACAGCATATATCTCTATACCAGCAGACCGCGCTCTGGCAGCAATGTCCTGGACTTTGTCTTGAGGTCGACCATCGGTTACAATGATTGCGACTTTTGGAATGTTGAAGGATGGGTGACGTGCCCCAGACGCTTCAGTAAATGCTTCTTCCAGGGCGGTTTGTATGGCCAACCCAGTCATGGTGCCGGCCGACAGAGGACTAATCTTCAATATAGCTTTCTGTATTGCGGCTTTAATGAAGTATGTCTTGAGGAAGAATTCAATTTTCACCGTGCTGGCATAATTTACCACCGCCACGCGGGTGGCTCTCTCGCCTGTGTCAAGTGTTTCAATCATGTTAGAGAGGAAAACCTTGACCTTCTCAAAATCCTCAATTCGTACACTACGGGAACTGTCAATGATATACACCAGGTCCATGGGTCGACTCTTGCAGGTTGTGTCTGTGAAGATAGTAGCAGAGAGATCAACACTCAGGGAGACTATACATATACAGAAGCCAATGTCATGAAATCTGAATCTCTGAGCTATATATCTAAAGGTACATGAACTTCTTTCTGAAAATAGCTTTTTTTGATGGAACATTCACCAGTTTGCTCTTTGACTCTTCAGCATGGGTGTCAGCTGCATATTGATGGCTATTTCAACGTGCCACATGTGTACCATGCAAAAGCCTTGTTATTTATTCTTTTAATGGACCTGTCTGAAAACAACTGGGTCTTTAGTATTTACCAATTTCAAGATGGAACATTTTTGGATTTTTTTCCACTATAATCTTCTGAGCAATACCTTCTCTGGTTTGTTTGTCTATATTGGAGTGGGTTGGGGGTCACACTAAATGGTATATGGCAGAGTTATGCAAAGGTCATCACAACAGTGAAACCTGACGCAAACTTAAAAGACACTCGTCGTTATGATTTGTGTGGTTCCTGCAAACCCTCAGGCTTCCATCATAGGGCAATGCACTTTTCTCAGACCAGGAAATGGTGAATCAGGGGCCTTATGATTTGGTCTATGGGATCTGAGTTTATCCGAGTAATGTCTCAGCATGGGTTAATTGGATCTGTATCCTGATACTTTATTAGGAAGTCTAAGTCTTAGATAAGATGAATGGATCTGCTGTAAATAGTATTTGTACCTGACAAACATTATGTGCACAGATAGCACCAGAGCACCAGCCAAATTCAGGAAAGGTGCAATGGGGGGGATTATGGAGTGAGCTGATAGGCCTCTCTAAAGTAATGCGTTTTTAAAGACATCATGAAAGACTGGAAGCATGGGGAGTGTTGAATGTTATGAGGCACCGAGTTCCAAAGATAGGGGGCAGCTCAGAAAAAGTCCTGAAGACGAGAGAGTTGGGTGCAAGGAAATAATAAAAATAATAGCAGGTCATTGGCAGAGTGAAGAGAAATCAATGGAAGATACGTTAATATGAGAGAAGATGAAGGCAAGGGCACGGTTATGGAGAGCTTTGTATGTGAGCACCAATATTTTGAATTGGATTCTAAAGGAAACAGAGAGACAGTATAGAGACTGACAAAGGGGCGAGATGTAAGAGGTATGGTATGTGAGGTGTGAGGGTTATGGGATGTGAGGTGTGAGGGTTATGGGATGTGAGGTGTGAGAGAAACGGGATGTGAGTGGTATGGGGATGTGAGGTGTGAGAGGTACGGAATGTGAGAGGTACAGGATGTAAGGTGTGAGAGGTACGGGATGTGAGGTGTGAGAGGTATGGGTTGTGAGGTGCGAGAAGTACAGGATATGCGGTGTGAGAGATACAGGATGTGAGAGGTATGAGTTTTGAGGTGTGAGAGTTATGGGATGTGAGAGGTACTACAGGAAGTGAGAGGTAAGAGATGTGAGGTATGAGAGGTCCGGGATGTGAAATTCGAGAGGTACGGGGTGTAAGATGTAAGAGGTATGGGATGTGAGGTATAAGAGGTCTGGCATGTGAAGTGCGAGAGTTACGGGATGTGAGAGGTATAGGATGGGAGGTGTTAGAGATATGTGATGTGAGGTGTGAGTACAGGATGTGAGGTGCGAGATATGTGTTTTGAAGTACGAGAGGTACGGGATGTGAGAGGTACAGGATGTGAGGTGGGAGAGGTCCGGAATGTGAAGTGCAAAAGGTACAGGTTGTGAGGTGTGAGAGGTATGGGACATGAGGTGCGAAAGTTAGGGGATGTGAGGAATGGGAGGTTTGAGATGTGAGCTAAGGGCTGTGAGATGTGAGAGGTATGGGATGTGAGGTGTGAGAGGTATGGGATGTGAGGTGCCAGAGATATGAGATGTGAGGTGCTAGAGGTAAGGGAGTGATGATCCACAGAGGCATGGGCAGCTATGGGTAAGGTGTGAGTCGAGGTACAGGATGTATGCCAGTATTAAGACAGTGTGCAAATACAGTCACCTTTATAATGCACTTAGCCTCATAAACATACATTTTTTTTTTTTTTTTTAAAGGATTTTACCAGGAAGGATACATTGAGATTTCTCTCGTTTTCAAGTATGTCCTGGGTGGTGAGTATGTACCGTTAGGTGTCTTGCCCAAGGACACTTACTGGAGAGGTGCTCGCTGGGATCGAACCCATGACTCCACAGGCTCTCTCCATGCAGAGCGGTGACAGTACCTCTACTCCACCCAGCCGGTACATACTTGCAAACACACATGATGGGAGTCTAAGAACTGCTGTGAAAGCTGATCCACAGAGGCATTTGATGCAGTAACTGTTCCACAAAGTAATAATAATAATAGTGATAAAAAGGCTTTTGACTATGATTCTGCTATGATAACTATGCTGTATCTGTTGTTTACTGACTATGATTCTGCAGTTTCCACTTTGGGACGTTTTTGAAAACTGCCCCAAATAAGGCCCAATTTTGGCATATTCAGTTTGCTCCTATAGGCGATGAATGACATCATCCATACACTTTCCATTAGGACAGACGAGACTTGTGGAATGAAAGGGGGCAGATACAATGCATTCCCATCTAGGGCTGTCATTGGCTCACGCAGCATCAGAGAGAAGAACTCAAGAAGAAAACAAGTAGAGACATTTCAAGCATTGCGGGAAAGAGTTACAGACAGCAAAACAGAAAATAAAAGGCACCCGTTGCCATTGTAGCAGCAATTTGCGTGATAAGATAAAGTTTGCCTTTTTTATATTTCAATCACATTTCATTAGCTGGTAGAAAAGAGTGGTGTCTATGGAGGCGCTAGATGAATATTTACTGGGATCAAGTCAGGGCCTGCTGCCTACAAGGTATTGCACATAAACCTCAACACAAATGTGCTAAATACAAACATACACAAAAAGAAGTATCCTAGTGGTGCAGATGAACCAATTGCGCCACTAGGATGCTTCTTTTTGTGTACATTTCATTAGCTATTTATAATGGAAATATCCAGCTATGAATTTCTTGGCTTCCATGTTTCTTATTTTTGAGGAAGGGGGGGATAGAGGGGTCAGAATTGGAGAAGTCAATTGAACTTACAACTCATAGCAGCGGTGTGCAGTGCATGGTGCGGAGCGTTAAATACTAGTCATCTGAGCAACTGATCTGAGATGCTGGGATTGTTGAAGGCAAACTCACTCCGATGAGTGCCGGGATGAGTGCCTGGATGGAACCATGGCAGTTACCATTGGTTATCTCCGATTTATCAGTACGATTGGAGGAAGGTTGTGTGTATCTTTCTGCATCTCGACATATTGTAAATTACATTTTTATGCCTGAGACTTTTTCCGCATGCGCGTCAGAAATTAGTGTAGACAAGCTGTAGCCGACATTTATGTCATGTGGCATTTTATATGTAGAACTTTAAGGCCTCATTCAACGCGTACGTGCGTATTGTACAATATAAAATATGCAAATAAATGGCTCCATATACACAGTCGCGTATGGAGCCGTATATTTGCGTAGCGTAAACATGAGCAAAAACCTAATCGAACCGAGATGCATCCGGGCAGCATATTTTTGCGTTTTTTACACTCATACGTGTGTTTTTGCATGTGTTTACGCGTGTCCACGTGAGCT
Organism: Leptobrachium leishanense; assembly: GCA_009667805.1. Classification (NCBI taxonomy): domain Eukaryota; kingdom Metazoa; phylum Chordata; class Amphibia; order Anura; family Megophryidae; genus Leptobrachium; species Leptobrachium leishanense. The sequence continues at coordinate 15,979,324 of CM019066.1, forward strand.
ACCTCGCTGTCCCCCGCTGTCACCACTGGCCGATTGCGACGTCATACTTCCTGGTTCCCTTCTCGCGAATCGGCCGGTGGTGACAGCTGTCACGGAGCTGACATCGGGCTCGCCTCAGCGAGCCGCGGAACCCAAACTAGACAAGTTTAAAGACCATTTTTACTCTTTATCTTTCGGTTGTGCTTATTTTAATTGTATGGACATATGTCATGGAGCTGACGTAGCGCTCCATGCTTCAAACCAAGAGACTTTATGTTCATTTATATCGTGTGATTTTAAATATATTTTACATTGTTTGGTTTTAGTTTAAATTAGGTTAGTGTAAAATGGCGTAGCTTTAGTTTTAAATATACTTATATTCCTGTAGGTAAATGTGTTTCTGTATAGCCAGTAAACAAGCTTTACTGCTGTGTAATTTATGCAAAAGGACTTTTACCCTTATCTAGCTGCATGTTTAATTCAAGGGATCTGTGATAGTGTTTCGTGTTTAATCCAGGGCCGGATTAAGATCTCTATGGGCCTGGAGCTGAAGATTTTGGTGGCTTTTTTTGGAATTTAGTGAAACGAAAACAGATTTTAGGTTCTTTACTAGTGCAGGTACAGGTATATCTAACCAGGCACATACTGTGAGTAAATTACCATTTAGATTTCAATCATTTACAGAGTGTAAAATTATTGTTTTACATTTTATCATCCAAACCTTTGTGGTTATATATTCTATAAGGAATTTTTGTTAAAGAATTGAAATGGGAACCTGTTCCTGCATTTTTCGGAGAAAATTTCCAATTTTAACCAAAAAAAGGAAATATTTCCCTTGTGTTTTGGAGGATGGTGTTTTATGAATAATATGACTGTATAAAACACTGACCTTGCTCTCATCGTGGGAAATGAAAAGGTGCGTAATGGCAGTGGTATTGCTCATTTTATACGCAGGGCCGGATCAAGATCTCTATGGGCCTGGAGCTGAATATTTTGGTGGGCTTTTTTCGTAATTTAGTGAAATGGCAACATACTTTAGGCTATTTAATATTGCATATATAGGTATATCTAAGCAGGCAGATACTGTTTGAGTAAATTTCCTTTCAGACTTCAATCATCACAGCGTGCAAAATTATTTTTTCATATTTTATCATCCAAACCTCTGGTTATATATTCTATAGGGAATTCTTGGTAAAAAAAAAATGAAATGGGAATCTGTAACTGCATTTTTCTGAGAAAAAATTCAATTTTAGCCAAAGAATTTGGTATTTCCCATGTGCTTTGGATAATGGTGTTTTATGAATAAAACTGTCCTTGCTCCCAACATGGGAAAGGAGACGGTAATGGCAGTGGTATTGCTAATTTTATACGTGACAAATGGACAATACCATCGCTTTGGAACAAAAAATAAATAAAGTTTTTTGTTTTCTTTTTTAGATTTTATGTTGTCATGTTTGGTATCAATGCAAAGGCCAGGCTCTGTCCTGTCTGACACGACACCTCAGTTGACCTTGCGAGGTGTAAAGATTAGTGGCGCAGGGTTCCAAATCCCCCCCAGTGCACTTTGCTGCATTGTGGCGGTTTAGGTTCTTGATATAACAATTTGTACTAATGGAGTGTACCATCACCTCCACGCTTGTTAGTGACATGAAAAATGAGATGGTGAGTTACTGCAGCATCATTGTTCCCTTTATAACTGAAAAACATTGCTGTGTTAGAACGAAAAATAAAAAATAAAGAAATATTTATTATTTTATTTTTATTGTTACATAAAACCTGGTTATGTTTGGTATCATTGGAAAGGTCATGCTCTGACCTTTCCGGTGATACCTCACATGACCCTGTAGCTGCTATGGAGGTGAATATATAGTAGTTCAAATGCCCATCAATGCAGACAAATTTATCTTTTCTGTGGGCCTATTCTGGGGCATGGGCCTGGAGCTGCTGCTCCATCTGCCCCTATGTTAATCCGGCCCTGTTTATACGTGACAAATGGACAATGCTTTGGAACTAAAAATAAACATTTTTTTTGTTTTCTTTTAGATATTCATTGTCACGTTTAGTATCAATGCAAAGGCCAGACTCTGACCTGACCAATGACACTTCACTTGCCCTTGTGAGGTGTAAAGATTAGTGTTGCAGGGTTCTAAAGTGGCCCCCCCCCCGTGATCTTCGCTGCAGTACAGCGGTTTCGGTTTTTGTTGTACCATTTTGTAACCACGGATTGTGCCATCACATCCACACTTGTTAGTGACATGAGAAATGAGATGGTTAGTTAGTGCAGCATCATTGTTCACTTTATAATTGAAAAGTGAAAAATATTACTGTGTTAAAAATAAATATTTCTTTAGTTTTTTTCTTTCTAAGTAAAACATGGTCATGTTTTAGATCATTGGAAAGGCCATGCTCTGGCCTTTCCAGCGATATCTCACATGACTCTGTAGCTGCTATGGTGTCGGAGATACAGGGGTTCAACTGCCCATAAATGCAGACATATTTATCCTTTCTCTGGGCCTATTCTGGGGCATGGGCCTGGAGCTGCTGCTCCATCAACCCCTATGTTAATCCGGCCCTGGTTTAATCTGATGTGTTAGAACAATGGATTATACAAATGTTGTGTGAGTTGAAGGCTAAAGAATGTAAAGAATGTTTATTGTAAATAACTGACATAATGTAATTAGTATATTGGTAGGACGAGGTGTGTCATTTATGCAAATTATGACTGTTGGATTTCAGCATAAATGGTGGCGTTTTGTTCATTAAAACTCAGAGAACTCTCAGACTGAGACAGAGAGAGAATCCTGTTGGAACATACAGCCGCGTTTGGTGTTTCATTCAGCGACGCTACACTACACTATCACCCTCAGAAGGTATTGAGCGGCCTTCTGGAGATTCCTAACGGCTCCAGGGCAGAGGAACAGAAGCAGGCAGGTCAAGCTGCTCGAGGCACTGAGGACAGCGCTCCCAGTAGCCGGGCTGACCGCCACGAAGGGGTGTCTGGAGAGTCAGGACAGGCGGAAGAGAACGGTTCCGCCACAACAGCGAGGTAGCGCAGGGACAGGTAATGTATGCAGCCCGAGTGTGGCTCGGGGTTACCGCTTACAGCACTGAAAGTTAACCCGAGCCACACTCGGGAATACCTCAGGCGGGGGTTAACCGTCAGGGAAGTAAAAAAACTAAAAATAACTTTTTTATTACGCACGTATGTGTGTGAATATATGTGCACATATGCAAAAAACTAACTTTTTTACGCTCGTATATCAACTCCAGTCCCCAGGTCCCCTTAGCAGGCCAGGTTTTAAGTATTACCTTGCGGAAATGCAGACTGAATCCTGCAATCACTGAGCAGGAAAGCCACACAGTGAGGAACAAGTGATGTGAAGATACTGGGGGGGCAGTTTACAACACAAAATATCACATAATGGATGCGCCCAGTGACACATATAGAGGAAAATATTTTCTCCACTAAACATACAAGAGAAAAACAAAGCACATGTAAAATATCAGCAACATCAAATAAACACAATAAGGACATTACATTTTTTGGTGGTAGTGGCCCTTTAATACAGGATTATTTAGAATGCCTAAAATAATAATAGCTTTGCTTTGTGACTCTTGTTTATTTAATCTACTTTATCAAATGGTTAATGAGGTGGTGGAGAAGTGAATGTTTAGATAAGGCGGCAGGAGGGTTTTGTCCTGCCTCTGCTACTCAAGATAAGAGCTGGCAGCTGAATGAGATATGGCAGCCTTATAATCTACCCCCTGGTGATGTCCTTTTGAATACCACACAATACAATGATTTGAGTCTGCGATCAACCCATTGATTCCATTCTATGACCAAAGCCACACAGTGAGGAGCAAGCGATGGAAGATACGGGGGGGGGGGGAGGCAGTTTACAATACAAAATACCACACAATGGATGCACCCAGTGACACATATAGAGGAAAATATCACACAATGGATGCGCACAGTGACACATATAGAGTAAACTATTTTCTTAACTAAACAAACAAGAGAAAAACAAAACACATGTAAGATATCAGCAACATCATATAAACACAATAAGGACATTTCATTTTTTGGTGATAGTGGCCCTTTAAGGCTAGGGTCAGACGAAAGCATTTTTCCCCGCGAACGTGAAAAAGTGCGTCCGAACGCATTGACGTATTTTTTCATGGAATGCGCAAAAACGGTCAGACGACGCGCATTTTCAGGCGTGATTTTGTACGGATCGTCAATAAAACTCTTTTTGCGTCTGGACGTTATGTAGGCTGGACATTAGCAGTGTCTGACATCTCTTAATCACGCAAACACGCCGCTATGCCGCGGCTGCGCACTCAGTACATCACTACTAGCGGTTCAGCGTTCTCAAAAAAATGCGCTCAAATTCCACTTGCGTTGCACGGCCGGACTTTTGTGCAGCGTACATCGTATATTGGCCGTCATTGCCCGTCATCTGCTGCTAGTGCGGCCGTGATTATGTGCGCCAGAACGCACGTTAAAAGTGCGCTGGTCTGACCCCAGCCTAACCCGTCCACTACCATGATCGAGTATACTTGATGTTCAAGAGCTCCTGCAGGAGCCCAATATCCAGTAAATTTGGTATGGTCAGGTCACATTCTAGAGCAACACAAAGGAATCTTGTTTATCGCAAAATAAATTCATTTGCAAACGGGCTCCTAAATGTGCCCCCAAATTTTCAGTCCCTTGAACATGTCAGCCGGAGGTGCTGAAGCTATTTGATCAGCTTGGAGTTCTGGTTTTCCTTCACAGAAACACAGACCTCTGGCTGTATTATATCCATGCAGTACCACTTTTTGGCCAGGAGGGGCTTGTCAAATAAGCTTATTTTCTCTAAAATGTATGTATGAAGTGTTCTGTTCCAGAAGCACAGGCTGCTTAATGACAGACAGATAAACTCCACAAAAAGGTGTTTTCTAGTTGCTTTATACACTTTATTCTTCAGGCATTCTCAAATCAACAACTCACGATTACTGAAGAGATTCTTCTGAGGAAAAAGTCAGTCCCTTTCTTGTAGTGTGAAACAAAGTAATGTTCTTCAGGTTACAGAGAGCATAAACAAACTCCATCTTAGACTCATAACTTCATGAAAACAACCCCTGGCCAATCAGAGACGCTGATGTGACCATGTGGAATAAACTACTTTTCCCAGAATGCAATCCCTTAGGCTGGGGTCAGACCAGCGCACTTTTAACGTGCGTTCTGGCGCACATAATTATGGCCGCACTAGCAGCAGATGACGGGCAATGATGGCCAATATACGATGTACGGCCGCACAAAAGTCCGGCCGTGCAACACAAGTGGAATTTGAACGCATTTTTTTGAGAACGCAGAACCGCTAGTACTGACGTACTGAGTGCGCAGCTGCGGCATAGCGGCGTGTGTGCGTGATTAAGAGATGTCAGACGCTGCTAATGTCCAGCCTACATAACGTCCAGACGCAAAAAGTGTTTTATTGACAATCCGTACAAAATCACGCCCGAAAATGCGCGTCGTCTGACCGTTTTTGCGCATTCCGTGAAAAAATACGTCAATGCGTTCGGACGCACTTTTTCACGTTCGCGGGGAAAAATGCTTTCGTCTGACCCTAGCCTTAAGGGGACAGTTCTTAACTGCTATTTACTACAACCAGCACATGAAGTGTATGTATATTTCTACATTACCTGTCTGTAACTGGTTTTCCATTAATCCACTGGGTCCTGGCAGTGATGTTATGGAAAACCTCTTGGCAATGAAAGGGTTAAAAAACAGGAAAGGTAAAATACCTTCAAATGGAGTTTCCAAGGGTGACGGAGATCTATTTAGAATTATAATCATTATAGACTTGACATTAACAAAAGTCCCCAGGAGACGGCTGTGTATAGGATAGCAAGGAGATTAGAACATTGACATAAATGTAGCAGAAGAAAGAGGGACACAAAGATTTTGGGCCAAAAATACAGACTTTCCTTCCTAAACGGGGAGATTACGAGGTATTTATTATACATTATAGGATTCTACCACAACCTGAAAAGTATCCCTGCAGCGTACACAGAAATCTACCTCCCTGACTTTCGGGGAGTTTTTGTTTGGCCTTCGGTGTGAGGGAAAGGAGAGGAGACCCTATGAACTGTTCCACGTGGAAATGTTGGGGGTTTTTTGAAAGGGGGGGGGTTCAGGGTGAAGACTGGTTAGATTAAAGGAGACCAAAAGTGTATTGCAGTGGCCTAATTTTCATTTTTTTAGGGCCACCCTATTGGCTACCTCAAAAAACAATGCATCACCTCTTTCAACATATTCACCTATCAAGTTACTTCATCTTTTCAGACACAAGAAGCCATTAACAACTTTGGCTTTACCAAACAGCCCTGACCTAACTGTAGTGTTTAGGCACAACTTTGCCAGGGCCGGCTTTATAATTAAGCAAAGTAGGCATGTGCTTACAAGTACCCACCACTGGGTGGCGCCTTGCTCTGAAAAACATTTGTTTAATTAATTATTTTTTTTTACTTACAATGCAATGTGACCCCCTGTGATGGACACCTTTCTCTGTAAAAGTAAAAAAAAAATGTGTTTTTTTTTTAAGAAAAAGGAAATACATTTTTTCGATTTTCTTTTTGTTTTACTGTAAAAATTTATTATTTAATATTATTTTTACACACTTTTTTTTGACGTTTTACAGAGAAAGGCAGCTTTTTCCCACCACCTTTCTCTCTAAAACTAAACTAAAAAATAGTATTAAAAATACAATTTGATTTTTTTTTATGACTTATTCATATATTTATTTATTTTACACTGTTTTTATTTCTTTTCTTGATTTTTTTTCAGATTTACAGGGAAATGGCCCTCCAGATTTCTCTGTCTACAGACACCTGAGATATAAATCCGGCCCTGACCATGGAGAGATATATACATACTGTACATACATATATATACATATATATATATACACACAAATGGTTTTGTCTAGGTTCACACGAAGACTGAGTTCAATTAATTTTAGAAAATTTTATTGCATAGATCAACGTTTCAGTCCCAGCCGGGACTTTTCTCAACATCTTGAGAAAAGACCTGGCTGGGACTGAAACGTCGATCTATGCAATAAAGTTTTTTAAAATGAGTTGAACTCAGTCTTCGTGTGAACCTAGACAAAACCATTTGTATATACTATGCAGCGGGGTTTTCACCGAAGCAGGTAACACTATTTTTTTTGGAAAACAGAGTGCGGGGTTGCTTGGAATAATATATATATATATATCAAAATTTCAAGTCCTGAGCTACTAGCCAGGCCTTAAATGTTATTTGCCCCCACTTGACCCACCTAACCCCTACCCTGCCCTTAAGGCTGGGGTCAGACCAGCGCACTTTTAACGTGCGTTCTGGCGCACATAATTACGGCCGCACTAGCAGCAGATGACGGGCAATTACGGCCAATATACGATGTACGGCCGCACAAAAGTCCGGCAGTGCAACGCAAGTGGAATTTGAACGCATTTTTTTGAGAACGCTGAACCGCTAGTACTGACGTACTGAGTGCGCAGCTGCGGCATAGCGGCGTGTTTGCGTGATTAGGAGATGTCAGACGCTGCTAATGTCCAGCCTACATAACGTCCAGACGCAAAAAGAGTTTTATTGACGATCCGTACAAAATCACGCCCGAAAATGCGCGTCGTCTGACCGTTTTTGCGCATTCCGTGAAAAAATACGTCAATGCGTTCGGACGCACTTTTTCACGTTCGCGGGGAAAAATGCTTTCGTCTGACCCTAGCCTTACTCAGCCCCTAAACACAACCTCTTAAATTAATTTATGAGATTATACTTTTAAATGTTTTATTCAGAATAAAGTTACAAAAATAAATAACAACAACATTAATACCCAGACATCAGAACCCAGATACATGTATACCCAAACTCCAGATACATGTATACCCAGCCCGAATATGCTGCGCAAGCAGCACAAAATTATTTATTGTGCTGCCTGGGTGTGCATTTCCACTGGCCCACACTTAATTTCTGCTCGCCAAATGCGAGTAGGCGAGTGGAAATTTTGAGCCCTGTGTATATATATATATATATATATATATATAATATATATATATATATACTGTGAATTTCATTTTAAAAGGAAGCAGATGAGAGTTGGGGAGTTATCGGATAATATGGTAATAAGGCGAGTTGGATTCTATACTATGAAAGCAGTGTTATGGTCCCGTTGTTTCCATTGGTCACAGTGGTGAGTGATGGATCTGCACAGTCTAAATAATTCCAATATTTCTAACACTTTTTGGAATCTTGCTCCAAACTTTCCAAATAAGGGAATGTTTGACTGTTAACCCTTTATAATTATGAAATTCAATAATTAAAAAAAAAACACCGTAATGGAGCAGCAGGTTTTAGTTGTTATACAGTATGTCACTATATTCTTTCAAACATAATAATTTAATACTTAGATTATATGAGGCAGAATATTTCTATATGATTATGGTGTTTTTTTGGGGTATTTTTAGTTGTGAGCTAATGTTTCTAAAATGTGAGGAGATATACAGGATAAAAAAGAAACCGATAAATATCTCCTAGCTCACAGGTGACTCTCCTGAGTTTGAGTCCTTTGTCTCGCTTTCTGAGGTATTTTCCTCCATATATTCAGGGTGCATGGATGTCTTTTAGGGGCTGAACAGTAGATTTGCGGAGTGTGGGTGTCTTTTTAGGGGCTCTTTCATATATTGTGAATGTGCTGGTGTCTTTTTATGGGATCCTACATATACTGTATATGGGTTGTACAGGTGTCTTTCTAGGGGCTCTCCGTCTATTCAGGGTGTGCTGGTGTATTTTCAGGGCTTTGCCATATATTCAGGGTGTGCGGGTGTCTATTTAGGGACTCCTCCATATATATGGGGTGTGCAGGTTTATTTCTAGGGGCTTCTTCTTATATTCAGGGTGTGCAGGGCATTTTTAGGGGCTCCTCCATATATTCAGGGTGTGTGTGTGTCTTTTTAGGGACTCCTCCATATATTCAGGGTGTGTGGGTGTCTTTTTAGGGGCTCCTCCATATATTCAGGGTGTGCGGGTGTCTTTTTTAGGGGCTCCTCCATATATTCAGGGTGTGCGGGTGTCTTTTTTAGGGGCTCCTCCATATATTCAGGGTGTGCGGGTGTCTTTTTAGGGGCTCCTCCATATATTCAGGGTGTGCGGGTGTCTTTTTTAGGGGCTCCTCCATATATTCAGGGTGTGTGGGTGTCTTTTTTAGGGGCTCCTCCATATATTCAGGGTGAGTGGGTGTCGCTTTAGGGGCTCCTCCATATATTCAGGGTGTGCGGGTGTCTTTTTAGGGGCTCCTCCATATATTCAGGGTGTGCGGGTGTCTCTTCAGGGGCTCCTGCATATATTCAGGGTGTGCGGGTGTCTCTTTAGGTGGCTCCTTCATATATAAGGGGTGTGCAGGTGTCTTTTTAGGGGTTCCTTCATTAATTGTGGGCCTGCAGATGTCTTTTTAGGGGCTCCTCCTCATATTCATGGTGTGCAGGTGTTTTTATATGGTGCCTGTCATATATTGGGGTTGTGTGGGTGTCGTTTTACAGGTTCGTTCACATATTGGGGATATACAGACATCTTTTTAGGGGCTCTTCCTGAATATAAATTTAGGGTGTGTGGTTATCTTTATAGGGGTTCCTCTATATATTGGGTGTGGCAGCTGTTTTTTTAGGGACTCCACCTTATATTTGGGGTGTGGATGTGTCATTTTAGGGGCTCCTCCATATTCTGGGGGAGTGTGGGTGCATAACAGAGCTGCGATGTAATAAAACTCCCGGCAATGAGTCTTTAAACTATAATAAATCACTTGATATTGTAACTCTGTAACGTGAAACATACTAGGAAAAAAAAATGCATATGTTTCTAAAAATATTCCCAGATTAAAATGATAAAACTCGGGGGGGGGGGGGGTGTCCGTTCGCAACCGACAGAATGATAGAAAATAACAATCATATAATAAAGCACATTTTTGGAAGAATTAGTCATGGGGGAGAATATCCTCCTGACAGACCAGAGCACATAAAGCTATATAGTGGGCTTTAAATAGCCTTAAAATCAGTTATTTTAATTATTTTTATTAATCTTCTCTCAACTAATAATTTAATTAAAATGTATTAAAAAAAATAGATATTTCCTCAATGTAAGAGATTTTACCCCAAATTTAACAAAAAATAATTATCGAGTCATCTGAGAGCTCTGTTTAGCGAATAAACCCCGTCGCTCTGTCAGGTGAGGAAAACCGATGTTAGTTCTGTTAAATGTCTGAGATATTTAAGGTATGAGAATGATCGCTGGTCCTTCCTCTTGGACGCCAGTTGCTGGAGGACTCTCCCTTGGCTTTTCCTACCTGTTGGCTGTTGGACCTGAACGGCCCTGGGCTCTGGCTTGGGTCGAGGCTTGGCTATGTAGGGTGGGCTGGCTAGCACTCCGGGTCTGGAAACTGGCAGCACCGCGCTGCCGTGGACCATAGGTGGATAAATGTAGGTTCTCACAGGTGGAAATCCATACATCCTGTAATGAGTCCCATGGACGACTGTGACTATCAGGCCAGACAGGTACAGGAGAGCTCGGCTCAGCCACTGCTTCATCCTGGAGGCGATGGGAGCGCACGCACACAGATACTGCAGCTTTCAAAGTATCCACAAAGACATATAGTGTGGTCCTGGAACCCTGCAGTGAGCTCCATAAATCCCACCCACCCGCTCGAAGCGTCACACACTATACATACATCCCAGGACTTCTCACGTATGTGCCAGGAGCTTCCAGGGCTCTCAGCATCACCCGCAGACAAACCAGAGGAATACGCACGACGCTCTCCTCACATAACGCCAAGATCTGCACATTCCATCACGGCGAGAACGCACGGAACGTATATTAATCACAAAATACAACGTATCTTAATAAGCAACTACATTTAAAATTTAAGGGCTTATTCACTAAGCACCGCTCCTTCAAGAAAAGAAAGGTGCTTTAACTTCCGGAACTACGGTGAAGCGGTATGGAAAAACTACGGTGAATTTAATTTACGAGAACTGCCACCGTAGTTTGCCATACTGTTTACCACACTTTCCACCATACCATGGGGTTATTCAGAGAGCCCCGAAATTTCGCTCTCTCTTTCGGCGACCTCAGTACACCAACCCTGAAGTGAATTCAGCATTCGCCGTAGATGTGCGGGATCCCTGAAGTGCGCCAAAGGGATCTGCCGAATGCCAACGAACCGCTGAATGCTGCCGAACCCACCCAACGACTTAGGCTAGGGTCAGACGAACGCATTTTTCGCATCGTCCGTGAAAAAAAGTGCGTTCGAACGAATGGACGTATTTTTTCACGGAATACGCGATAGCGGTCATACGATGCGCATTCTCGTGCGTGATTTTGTACGGATCATCAACAAAACCCTTTTTGCGTCTGGACGTTATGTTGGCTGGACGTGTGCAGCGTCTGACGTCTCCTAATCACGCACACACGCCGCTAGCGGACGCAGCGCACTCTGTACGTCAGTACTAGTGGTATCACGTTCTCTAAAAAATTTGTTTGTCTGCCGCTTGCGTTGCGCGGTCGGACTTTCGTACATTGCCCGTCATTTGCTGCTACTACGGCCGTGATAAAGTGTGGCTGCACGCGTGTTCGCACTGCATTCGTCTGACCCTAGCCTAAACCGAATGCAGCCGATGACTAAGGCTGGGGTCAGACGAACGCAGTGCGAACGTGCGTTGAGCCACACTTTATTACGGCCGTGGTAGCAGCAAATGACGTCCAATGACGGGCAATATACAAAGTACAGCCGCACGAAAGTTCGGCCACGCAAAACGCAAGCGGCAAACAAACGCATTTTTTCAATAATGTCGAACCGCTAGTACTGACGCACAGAGTGCGCTGCGTCCGCTAGCGGCGTGTGTGTGTGATTAGGAGACGTCAGACGCTGCACATGTCCGGCCAACATCACGTCCATTTGTTTTTTATAGCTCCGTCAAAAATCACGGCCGTAATTGTGCATCGTATGACCGCTATCGCGTCTTCCGTGAAAATGTGCGTCCATGCGTTCGGACACACTTTTTGTCGGTAGACGTGAAAAATGCGTTAGTCTGACCCTAGCCTAATCCGAACGCCGCCTAACCCATCCTCAAACCAAGGAGCGCAGCCGATGACCCACTAAACCTAGCGCAGCCGAAAAAAAGTCAACCAGCTGCCAAGCTGAGGTAAAAACAAAAAACACAACTTTAAGGCTAGGGTCAGACTAACGCATTTTTCGCGTTGTCCGTGAAAAAGTGCGTTCGAACGAATGGACGTATTTTTTCACGGAATACGCGATAGCGGTCATACGATGCGCATTTTCGTCCGTGATTTTGTACGGATCATCAATAAAACCCTTTTTGTGTCTGGACGTTATGTTGGCCGGACATTAGCAGCGTCTGACGTCTCCTAATCACGCACACACGCCTCTAGCGGACGCAGCGCGCTCTGTATGTCAGAAGTAGCGGTTTGACGTTCTAGAAAAAATGCGTTTGTTTGCCACTTGCGTTGCGCGGACGAACTTTCGTGCGGCCGTTCGTCGTATGTTCCCCGGCATTGGACGTCATTTGCTGCTAGCACGGCCGTGATTTCGTGCGTCTAAACGCACGTTAAAAATGCTTTCGTCTGACCCTAGCCTTAGAAGGCGTTTTATTGTAATACATGAAAATGCCTGGAAATAATATAAGGTCCTATGAATAACAATAAAAAGGTCTGTTATTACAGAATTAAAATAAGAAACGTTGCTTAAAAGAATTTAAAAATTTGCCTAAAAAAAATCAGAAAAATGCCTAAAAAAAAATGTATTTTTTTTTTATAAAAATGCCTTTTCCTGCAAATCAAAAGAAAAAACTGTTGAATAAAAAAATTAATAGGAATGGGGAATTTTTTCTACATTGAAGCCTATGGGGTTCCTTGTGAGACCTGAGCGGGCCCCACCGTAGAGCAGGCCATTCGTGCCGTTGCTCGTTCTCAGGACCCTCACAAACCCCTCTTCTCCAAGCCTATGGGGTTCGCCTGTTTAAACCTGTCAAATGAAAACACCAAAAATCAGGGCACTTCGCCAACTTTTCTCTGCTGTTCGGTGTCTCTGAATAGATTAACCGTTACTTCTCTATGGGGGATTTCACTGCCACCGAAGGTCGCCGAATTGCACCGTATTCTGCTGTAAATTCGGCAATATTTGGCTAATCGCCAACTTTCTGAATAGTTGAATGGCCACGAAATTGCACCGTATGGGGAATCCATACTATACTATTACACGCACTTCGGGCTTTAACCGTAACATACAGTATATATAAACCCAAGTGCTGGAGGAGCTGTCCATTATAATTTGTGCAAACGTCGCCTGCGGGTGATGATTTTCTCCTCTCTCTGGATCACCATTGTTCACAGTAGGTGTATCATCACGGATTATCTACCATATTTACAACAATGGCAATTTTCACGGCAAATCTCTTTATGGATTACCTGGTAACTAGTATTAAACTGTAATAATACAATAAAGAGCAGAACACAGACATCCTGAGCCCTGTTCTGCTCTAACGGCTGTAGCCACCATTCCAACATTAAGGCTGGAGTCAGACCAGCGCACTTTTAACGTGCGTTCTAGCGCACTTAATCACGGCCGCACTAGCAGCAAATGACAGGCAATGACGGCCAATATATGAAGTACGGTCGCACGAAAGTCCGGCCGCGCAACGCAAGTGGAAAATGAACGCATTTTTTCGAGAACGCAGAACCTCTAGTACGGACGTACAGAGTGCGCTGCAGCGGCAAAGCGGTGTGTGTGTGTGATTTGGAGACGTCAGACCCTACTCGTGTCCGGCCAACATAACGTCCAGACACCCAAAGTTTCCTGGTTTGGATCCGTAAAAAAATCACGCACGAAACTGCGCATCGTATGACCGTTGTCGCGTATTCCGTGAAAAAATACGTCAATGCGTTCGGACGTACTTTTTTACGTTCGCGTGTAAAAATGTTTTTGTTTGACCCTAGCCTAATTAACGTAGAATTAATGGCTCCTTTACTTTGTATATGCGTGCTGTGTCTGGCTTAGGCTAGGTTCAGACTGAGGCAGTGCGAACGCGCGTGCAGGCGCACTTAATCACGGCCGCACTAGCAGCAAATGACGGGCAATGACGGCCAATATACGAAGTACGGTCGCACAAAAGTCCGGCTGCGCAACGCAAGTGGAAAATGAACGCATTTTTTCGAGAACGTTAAACTGCTAGTACAGACGTACAGAGTGCGCTGCGTCCGCTAGCGGCGTGTGTGCGTGAATTGGAGATGTCAGACGCTACTAATGTCCGGCCAACATAACGTCCAGATGCACAAAGTGTTTTATTGATGATCCGTACAAAATCACGGACGAAAAATGCGCATCGTATGACCGGTATCGCGTACTCCGTGAAAAAATACGTCCATTCGTTCGAACGCACTTTTTCACGGACAACGTGAAAATGCGTTCGTCTGACCCTAGCCTTAAAGGGACGCTACCACTAACATAAACTGTAACTACATTACTTGTGCATAACAAACAAAACAACTCTATAAAACACATGCTGCTGTTTGTTTTTTTCTTAGTTTGAAGTAATTGCATGCAAAGAGGAAGAATAGTTTTTTTTTTTTACCTCTGGTTCCATTTTCTGGATTTTCCCCATGATGCAGCATTTACCAAAAGCTTTGCTTTGTGGCTCTTGTTTATCTAATCTACAATATTTACCAGTTAAGGCAGCTGGAGACTATTGTTCTCCAGGCTGAGATAACAGCTGGCAGCTGAATGAGATAAAACAGGGATCTTAAAAGACTTCAAATCTACCCCCCCAGTGATGTCCTTTGAATATATCCCACACAATACAATGCTGTGAGTCAGTGATTGACCCATTCCCTCCATTCTATGGCCAAAGCCACACAGTGAGGAGCAAGTGATGGAAAGATACTGTGTGGGCGGGCAGTTTACAACACAAAAGATCACACAATGGATGCACCCAGTGACACATATAGAGGAAAATATCACACAATGGATGCACCCAGTGACACATATAGAGGAAAATATCACACAATGGATGCGCACAGTGACACATATAGAGGAAAATATCACACAATGGATGCGCCCAGTGACACATATAGAGGAAAATATCACACAATGGATGCGCACAGTGACACATATAGAGGAAAATATCACACAATGGATGCGCCCAGTGACACATATAGAGGAAAATATCACACAATGGATGCACCCAGTGACACATATAGAGGAAAATATCACACAATGGATGCGCACAGTGACACATATAGAGGAAAATATCACACAATGGATGCGCCCAGTGACACATATAGAGGAAAATATCACACAATGGATGCACCCAGTGACACGTATAGGGGAAAATATCACACAATGGATGCACCCAGTGACACATATAGAGGAAAAAATTTTCTTCTCTTACATGCACTTTGTTTTTCTCTTTATTTGTTTAGTTATCAGCAACATCATATAAACACAATAAGGACATTTCATTTTTTGGTGGTGCCGGCCCTTTAAGATGGTATTCTGCAAAGCTTGAAGAGCCTGGTGTGAGGTATGGAACAGGCACATACTGAGGCTGGGGTTCTGTCCAAAACTCCAGGATCAGAACCAGAAACAATACACACTCCTACCAGAAAACACAAGCAAACACAACAATGCTCACACTCTAATCACATATTGACAGTGAGACAACCACAATCCGGGGACACAGAGGCTGCTGGCTGGGTCCAATAAATGGTGCAGGGGGCTTCCGTCACAAGGTGAAACACTGCAAACCATACCTGAGGCTAATGTCAGACGAACGCATTCTCAGCGCATAACGGACGGACGTACTGACGGAAGATACCGTAGACACCACACGGTCGTTTTTTTTTTTATGTATGTAGAAAAAAAAGGGAAATCTGGGAAAGAAAATGTATTAAAATTAAATGACAGGTACAGTCAGCCAGAATGAAAAAACGTCGCAAATGCGCTGCGTTTGACGTCGCGTTATCACACACACACACACAAGCCGCTATGCGGACGCAGCGCACTCTGGGCGTCCATCGTAGCACTTTTACGTCGAGGCCTAAATGGCATCCGTTGACAACCTGCGTGGTGCGTGCACACAGGGGCGTCGCTAGGGGGGGTGACACCACCCCCTAGCGTGACAACCTTAAAAAAATTTTATTTATTTTTTTACACAAAAATATTTAATTGGGTTTTTTTTTTAATCGATTAATTTTGATTAATTATAATGCACATACAGATCCAACTAGTTTTAGCTGATCTGCTTGGGTCTTGGGCCCTGGGTCTGGGCCCTTGGATCTGGGCCCTGGGTCTTGGCCCTTGGATCTGGGCCCTGGCTCTTGAGCCCTGGGTCTAGGTCCTGGTTCTAGGCCTTGGGTCTAGGCCCTGGGCCCCATACTCACTGCTCCTCCACTGCCTTTTCGTCTGCAGTTTTCTTCCTGCGCCAGTCACTGTGTGTGACGCGTGCGTCACACACGTCGCACACGTGGCTGGAGGGCAGTGCCAAAGCAGCTTTGCACGCTGCTGTAGGGCTGCCCAGGGCCCCAAGAAACCAGTACAGCTTCAGATTCAGAATCCTAGAGTCCGATACCGGTGCTTATGGGCCCCCCTGATCAAAATAAATTTAATCGATCAAAAAGTTTATTAATTAATTGTTAATTTTCACAGCCCTAATATATATTATTATTATTACGTAAAGCATCCTCTGCTCAGGTCAGGATCTGTCCCATGTCATGGATAGCAATTCAGTTGGTTAGGACGTGAAAAGTGCCTACTGAGGCCCGTGTCAGACGAACGCAGTGATCACGTCCGTGTTGCCGCATAGTTTATCGTTCTTCATAGCATAGAATCATGAGCAATAGAGACCCACACACTAAATGCATCCGCACCGAACTGCGCACGCACAACGCACGTGGCAAAATGACGCAAGTTAGGCAAGAACGTAAAACCTCTGGGACGCAGAGTGCGCCACGTCCGTGTAGCGTTCTGTGAGTGATGAGATGTCAGACGCAGCGCATTTGCGACGTCCAGCACCTTGACGCATTTTTCATATTAATTTTATTTCCCATAATTCCCTTTTTTTTTCTACAAATCGTCAAAAAAAACACAGACCGTGTGGTGTCTACAGTATCTTCCGTCAGTACGTCAGTCCGTTATGCACGCACGGAGAGTGCGCTCGAACTGCGTTCATCTGACATTAGCCTTATAGGCTATAAAAAGAGGGCAGAAAGCAAACAGAAATCCACGTATATCATCGCACAGAGCATCACCTTTTTATGATCATCACCAGTCCCGTATCATGGATATTGGGATAAATGTGTGTTTCTCTTTCCAGTCGTCCAAAGACAGAAATAATTGTGAATTTTCTTTCCTATGTTGCCGTTTTGTCCCATGTTTATGAGCCAGACACTCACCATTCCTGAGCCACTGGCAATAATGATCCTGCTCTCCAGTAAAACTCCCCTCGTCTTCCTCAACCCCAATCCCTCTAGATTGTAAGGTCCTACGAGCAGGGCCCACTACACCTACAGGGTTACTCAAAGAGATCCAAATTGCTGGAGAAAGTGAAAGTGAAATTCAGCGTACGGTTACCTTTCCTGGACATTCGGCTATTCAGAGAGCAGGCAGTTCGCCAAATGTTGGCGAATTGCCTGCACATACGGTGCCTGTTCGGTGCCTGTTCGAGGGCAGTGAAATCCCCATAGAGAAGCAATGCTTCGTCTATTCAGAGAACACAAACCAGCAGTGAAAAGTTGCCAAAGTGCCCTGCCATTCGGTGGTTTCATTCGGCAGGTTTATTCAGGAGAATCCCATAGGCTTCAATGTTAAAAATATTCC
This sequence comes from Leptobrachium leishanense, assembly GCA_009667805.1. Taxonomy (NCBI): domain Eukaryota; kingdom Metazoa; phylum Chordata; class Amphibia; order Anura; family Megophryidae; genus Leptobrachium; species Leptobrachium leishanense. Next base: position 15,997,227 of record CM019066.1, read on the forward strand.
CGTTTTAATTCAATATCTAATAAACCGCTTAATCTTTATTTAACCCTTTCGCTGCTGAGGCTTTTCACACCTCTGTGCTGAGGCCATTTTTACCGCTTTCGCTCCTCTTGTTTAACCGCGTTTTGTAGCCATATTTTGATATATGACCCGGACATATTATATATCGTTCTTTCCGGCAGACTCCACAGATTCATAATATGTCATTATTATATGTATACGTTATGTCATGTCTGTATATTATAACAAAAACTGCAATAAAATTTGAATTTTCAATAATTTATTATGTGTAAAGTGGTTTTTTTCACATTTTAACATGCGATCGTTTGCGGTTATATTTTGTATGGGGTGCGCTTGTTAAAAAAATTAGAAATGGGGTCTCGTTACTTTTTTTTGGGGGAAAATGTCGCTATTTTTAACAAACGCACCGCATACAAAAATCGTTAGTGCAGCATCATTGTTCACATTATAATTGAAATGGGAACAATATTGCTGCATTAACAAAACAAAAAAAAAAACTTTTTTTTTTTTTTAATATATATATTTTTTTTACAAAACTTTTTTCATTATCATGTTTGATATATTTGTTATAGCACAAGAGAACCACTTGGCTGGACGCGCTTTGCGCGTCCATAGCAGCCAAGTGGTTAAAGATTTTTTTAGGATCTTTTGCAAAAAAATTCCCGAAAAATGCCTAAAACAATTTCTTTTTTCTGTTAAGTCCTTTTTATTGTCATTCATTGGATCTTATATGTAAATTTCAGACATTTTCGCTCAGCAGTTTCTTTGCAAACAGCGTTTCACTTTCAAACATTCAAGCAAACTGTTTTTCTTTTTCACTCCATTCGTCTGCGGTGTCAGCTTTTTCCGGCGGCTGCTCTGCGCTGTGATCAGCGGCTGATCGAGTTTCTCCGGCGTCTTCGGCGGGTTAATCCAGATGTTTTTGCGGGTTTCGGTGTGCGTTCGCTGGGTTTTGTGGTGAGTTTTCGGCAGATTTGCAGTGGCTTTTCCCTGCATTACGACAGCCCTGTGGTGCTTGCTGAATACACTGCAGGGTCACCGAAATGGGATCGCCAAATCAAACCGAATTGAAGAGAACGAAAAGTCACCGAAAGTGCGGTGACTTTTCGATTCTCTTAGGATGGAAACACTAGCTGGGTAATTCAATGTCCATTTATCTCATTCCCTTTGGTTATTGGAAAGCGCTGCGGAAACTGTTGGCGCTATATAAATGATGACAATAACTCATTCAAATTTTCAGGTTTTCATACATAAAACAAAAAAAAAAAAAAATAGCACATGGAAGTAAATTGAAGTAATCAGCGGTCCTGTCAGTCCCAGAGGGAGACAGAAAAGGGATACTTTTTAACAGACTAGTAACAGTCGTAAGTACATTGTGAGATATTTTAGTATATTCATGGTTTATCCTATAGGTAGTGTGCCACCTAGAGGCCAACGAATGAAGTGTTAATACAGGATTATTTTACGCACTGCCTGGAATATACATTATAGTTACAAGTATTTATAAAGCGCTAAAGTGTAACAAGCTCCGTAGCGCTGTACAATTTGGTTGACATGATAACAAATATACATACAAGTTAGACACACAGAACAGTAGGAGAGAGGACCCTGCTCGAGAGCTTACAATCTAAGAGGAGAGGGGTGACACTCTAGGTGAGGGTAAATAGAGAACATGAAGTAGCGGGGCGCATGTGGGCTGGGTGTGAAGATGGTGTAAGAAATGTACAGAGGGGGACTAGGGAGTGAGCCTATAGGCTTTTCTAAAGTAATGTGTTTTCAGAGACTTCTTGAAGGACTGGAGAGACGGGCAGAGTCTGATGTTGCGGGGGAGGGAGTGACTATTTACTATTATAATTGACTCCGATATATAAATAATGAGTGCACTGCGGGGCTCGCATCACAGACAGCGGTTACGTGAAAATTGCATGAATGACCCTCCTTAAGGCTGTAAAACGCCCGAGCACGGAAATCCCATGATTTCCTATGGGGCCCGTTCACACCTGGGCGTTTTACAGCACGCAGGAGCGCGTTGTAAAACGTCCTACGCCTAAAGAAGTACGGGAGATTCTTTGGGGCGTACTGCAGCGCGTTTACACTGTAGTCTATGGCCGTGAACGCGCTGCAATGCGCGTTTGGGCGTTTTTAACGTTTGCACAATACGCGCGTCAACAAACGTGTGTATTACACGTGTCAAAAAAACGTGCAGGTGTGAACCCAGTGTAAAGGGACACTAACACTTACATAAAGACACGCTGCCTCTCTGGGCAAAGTGATCAGCTCCTTTTGGATTCCAGTACCACCATGGCGAGCGCAGCCCGTTATATTAATTGAAAAACGTATGATTAGAAGGGGGGCCTGGCCAGCTGTGAAAGGAAGCGGGCGAGGCCGCCTGTAAAAGGAAGTGGGCGTGGCCGGCTGTGAAATGAAGTGGGCGTGGTCAGCTGTGAAAGGAAGCAGACGTGCCTCGGCTTTTGCTGGCAAAGGGGAATTTTTAGCTGGATTCCCCTACAATTTACCCTCTTTTGGTGTCCCTGATCAGCTGGCCATCAAGTGGAATGCTCCGGAGTCTGTGTTGTCCCCCTCCAGAGCTGAGACCTGAGCCACGGGAGCTGCTGCCGTCGGCCATTTTGGACCTATTTTCCGGCACCTCGCTTCTTGCACCTTTCCCTGCAGCAGAGATCCCTTGCCCAGGTGGCTGTCCTATGAGTGCCGTGTGGATAGAGGGCCCCCATCTACTGGCTGCTGTCAATCTCCCTGCAGCAGAGACAGCAGGTGAGCAAGTGGGATGGTGACACCTGGTTCCCCCTCCCCCCCCGGAGGCCGTGCTGCCGGGGGATGAGGGGAGCCCGATCCCAAGAGGTACCAGGAGGCAAATGATGGCGGCGATGAGGGCTGGCTGAGACGTGGAGGCCCTGACTGGACCGGAGTCGGGAGCTAACTCACTTGATTGGAGCACAGGCGACTCTTCCACCACATCCGTTGGTGGGACGCGAGAGGCTGAGTTTGGCGGCACCTTGCATGAGCTCTCCTTCGGGGACAACCCCCCAGCTGTGCAGAGAACCCGGGAGGTGTATCTGCGAGCGCGACAAAGGCTGAGCCAGCGATCGCGGGGATGAGTGCCGTGGAGCTTCCTCCGGGGGTTGAGCTGGTGGTGCTGAACGGCACTGAGGGGAGGCAGTGTCAACCTTGGTCTCAGGGTGCGGCTGGTGCAGCTGCTGGAGCAGCCTGGCAGCTGAGTGCTCATCCTGTCCTTGGCAGGAGACGTGCGCCTGGAAGACTATTCAGACCCGCCCTGTGGCTGGACACAGGCTGAGATGACTTGCTCTGCTTTATGTTCCTGTTTCCAGCCCACTCTGCAATGTTGAGACCCCCTTTGGATGTCTTTTTGCCCCCTTTTCTTGCAGATTTCCCCGCCTGATGTGATTTTTTTTATTCCCCCCCTTTACGCGAGGACTTTAGCGCAGGTTTTGTTTGTTTGCCCTTTGCTGAGAACTCAGATTTTTCACCTTTTTTGTTTGTCTTTCTTGCGAGTTCCTGCTGACTTTTGGATGGCAGGATTCAGTCTGCATTTCCCCAAGGGAATCCTTAAAACCTGGCTTGTAAGGGGGACCTGAGGACAGGGTTTGGAATCACAAAATTTTCCTATTCCATAACGGAAAGTTTAGATTTTAATAAGGACACGGAGGCGAGTATTTGCTGTTCTCTCTAAACTGCCCCAACAGCAGCGAAGAAATTTTATTGAAAAAATAACAGAAAACAAGCAGTCCTCCCTTCCCCAACGTGGGGAGGGGGACCTAGCTCCCCAGATCCTCCCCATCCAGTCCATAAACCACTCCCCCGGAAGCAGTCCCTCCTCTTTCGAAGCTGCGACATGACAACGGTGGAAGCCTCAGAAACAAGACTGGAGTAGGAGATCGGGAGCCAAAACATCGAGGAACCATATCAGGAACTCAGAAGGCTGAAAGAGACAAAGCACATGAAAGAACAGTGAGACACTGAAATCTGGTTAAATGAAGGGAGCCCTGGCAGCCGCCAAAACAGTCCATCCCTTTCCAGGAGAGATGCGGAATCCAATCAAACCGGGTGGGGTAGGGCGGGAAATACTCGCCTCCGTGTCCTTATTAAAATCTAAACTTTCCGTTATGGAATAAGAAAATTTTGTGATTTTAAGGCAGGACCCGAGGCTTCGTATTTGCTAGTTCAAAGCGGAACAGTAACCGCATCCGACCAATGGACAATGGGCTTGAAGTAGAAAGTACAAAACGTGGACTCACTAGACCAGTCAGCTGCACGTAAGATGTCTTCCAGTCGACAGCCCATCGAAGCCGCCTTGGAGGCGGAGGCACTGCGGACAGAATGGGCCCCGAAAGCCGACACATTCACCCCAGCCTGCGCCATAAGCCAACGCATCCAACGAGCCAAAGTGGGAGAGGAGACCGGTTTATGAGGAGATCGAAAAGAGATAAAGAGAGGTGAAACCGGCAGAACTCTGATGGAGTTAGTACGAGATTCGTGCTCCCGGAGACACGAAACCGGACAGAGATGGGGAGAGACCCGAAAAGACAGGAAGAGTACCGAAGTCAGGGACGTCTTGGTACGACGTGAAATATCGAAGCGTACACCTTCGGGGATATAAGAACGGGCGCCGAAATCCAGCGCCCTGACCTCTCCAACACGTTTGCAGGCCACTAAACAGAAAAGCATAAGGAGTTTAGCCGAGAGGGCCTGCAGTGAGAGAGCTGCATTCTCAGGCCAGCTATCCAGGAAGGAGAGGACCCGGGACACGTCCCATGTACAGGAGTATTTGGGCGCCGGAGGGCGGGAGAAGCGCATGCCTCGTAGGAGGCGACAGACCAAAGGATGGGAGCCCGCGGCGACTCCCGAAAATCCAGAATGGCCAGCCGAAATGGCCGAACGGACATTCACAGTGCGATAAGCCTTACCGGAGTCGAAGGCGTGGGTGAGGAAATCTAGGAGAGCTGTCACAGGGGCCGAAAAGGGATCTCTATCCCATTCCAGACACCAGCCAGCCCATCCGTCCCAGGCAGACTTGTAGGCGAGTCGGGTACCCAGGGCCTAGGATTGGAGCAAGAGGTCTGTAGTGCGTTCCGAAAGGCGTGAGCCTGTAGGGGGGTGCCAGAGAGCCACCACGCCAGGAGTTGAAGACGATGGGAGGTCATCAGGGGATGGGGTTGCTCCTCGTGGTCCAGTAGAAGGTCCGGGGAGGGAGGCAGGAGCCTCGGGGCATCTATCGCCATGCTCAGGAGCGTTGGGAACCACGGTTGGGACTTCCAAAATGGCGTTATCAGGACCACTGATGCCTCCTGAGCTCGGATCTGTGACAAGAGTGCGAGCAATGAGGACGAACGGTGGGAAGGCGTAGTGGGGGCCCTTGGACCAATCCTGGACAAACGCATCCGTGGCCATGGTGTCCGGATCCGGTCTCCAGCTGAAGAAGTCCGGCAGCTGCGTATTGAGCCTGGAGGCGAACAAGTCGATCTGGAAAGGCCCCCAGAGCGCGGATAGTGCAGAGAAACTGTGCCGTGACAGTCGCCAGTCTCCCGAGTCCGTAAAGTGCCTGGAGTTCCAATCGGCCACTTCGTTAGTCAGACCGGGGATGAACTGGGCGTGGACCGAGATCCCGAGGGGAAGGCAGAATTCCCAGAGTCGCAGAGCCATGGCTGACAGGTCTGCTGAGCAAGGGCCTCCCAGGCCGTTGATGTAGCGGACCGCAGGTATGTTGTCCATCCGAAGTACGACCGAGTCCGGAGGGGATCGCCGTGTAAAGCAACGGAGTGCGAATAAACCCGCCAGGAGTTCTAGGCAATTGATGTGTCATAATTGTTCCAAGGGGGGACCAGCGACCGCCTGTCTCTTGGGAGCCGTATCTCGCGCCCCAGCCCAGTCTGCTGGCGTCTGAATCGATGGTCATCGTGGGAGGAGGAGGTACCAGGGAACGACCGTTCCAGGTGACTATGTTGTCGATCCACCATCGTAGATCCGATCTGGCGTCCTCTGTCGGCATCACGTGATCCGTATAGTCGAGGCCCGCCCGGAGTGAACGGGCCTTCAATCGTTGGAGGGCCCTGTAGTGTAGTGGGCCCGTGTGAACCGCCATGCGGGCCGCCGCTAGGAGACCTACCATACGGGGCAAGGAGCGGAGGGGAAAGGTCTTCTTCCTGAGCAGTATCCTCGCTTCTTTCCTGATCGAGGAGATCTTTGACCGTGGAAGGCTGAGGTTCATGAGGTCGGAATCCACCACGAAGCCCAGGAATTCTATAGAGCGAGTGGGAGTGAGAATCGATTTCTCTGGATTGAGAAGAAACCCTAGTTCCTGGAATAGGGAAATAGTGTCGTGTAGATGGGTCCGAAGGGTGTGAGGTGACTGGGACATGAGAAGAACGTCGTCCAGGTAGATCACCAGTCGGACTCCCCGAGCGCGGAGGGAAGAAACCACGGGTCTGAGTAGCTTGGTGAAGCACCGCGGGGCGGACGACAGTCTGAAGGGGAGACAGGTGAATCTCCAAAATTTGTCTTTCCAACGGAATTGTAGGAGGTCCCGTTGGGATTCCATTACGGGTACTGAGAGGTAGGCATCTTTGAGGTCGAGTTTGACCATCCAATCTCGCAGAAGGAGCATGTCCTTTAATGTGGGGATGCCCTCCATTTTGAAATGGTGGTAAAGTACCCAATCGTTGAGGGAGCGAAGGTTGATGACCGGACAGAACCCCCCGCCTTTCTTTGACACCAGGAAAAGGGAGCTGACGAAACCCCTTGGATGGGGTAAAGCGGGTTCTATGGCCCTTTTGCGGTTGAGGTCTGCCACCTCGGAATGAATGAATGAGTGTTCGAAGGGCATCTGCGAACCGAGGAGGGTGGGGAAAATGGGTCTGAGTGGGGGTACCGCAGAGTTCTATCTGGTAACCCATCACGGTGGAGAGGACCCACGGGTCCAATGTGAGGGAAGCCCACCTTGGGAGGAATTGAGTGAGGCGGCCGCCCACGGCAACTAGGGATGAAGGGATAATATAAATTGGTCTTACCTTGTCTTTGTGGAACTGGAGGACCACCTCTGCCACCTCTGTATCCGCGGGCTCGCCAAGCTCGTGACCTCGATGGGTAGAAAGAGCTGGAGCCACGGAAGCCACTGGAACCAACGGTGGGCTGAGTGTTGGAAGCGGAGCCTCTAGCGATGCGGGAATTATTAGCGCCCGCTCGGCCGACAGGGCGACCCCTGAACCTGCCGGCCCTGCCAAAAACGCGGTTAGGTGAGAATATGCGTTTAAGAGATGCCTCCGACTTGTCAATTGAGTTAAATGCTTGAGTGTATTCACCCATGTCCTTAAGAAAGGGTTTCCCAAAGAGGAAGCCCTGTGCGGAGGCACCTAGGTCATTGGTGGCTAGGTGCAGCATCTCAGTGTCAATTTTGAGCAGTATGCTCTTGCATCTCTCGATTGAGAGAGCTGCATTGGCGTTGCCAAGCAAGCATAGTGACCGTTGGACCCATTCCGTGACCTCGTAAGGGTCCATTAGTGATCCAGCGGTCTTGGCCTCCTCTGCCAGTTGGAAGAGCTTAATCAGAGGGCCGGCTGTGTCCAGGAGACGGTCCTGGCAGCCTTTAATGGCAAATTCAATGCCTCTTTTGGGGTTCCAGCCACGCTTAGACACAATTTTTTGGAAGCTGACGTCCACGTTGGGAGTCAGGCATGATTTACCGGCAGTAACCGGGCGAGGACACTCTAATTTCATTTTGGCCCTGTCCTCTTTGATCATAGGGCCCCTGATGCGCGAGTCGACCCATTGCTCCACGTGTGGAGACGCATACCAGATCGTGGAATTAGGGCGAGCAATATCCTCAGGCTCGAAGAGGGGATTGCCCTGCGGATCGTACACCACCGTACCCTGAGATCGGGGCTGGCAAGTGGGTGCGTCCGCATCTAGCAAATCTGAGTCCTCCGGAGCGTGGAGTTCGAGGACTTCTCCCTCAGCCATCCCTGGATCTGCATCGCCCTGATCTGAGTCTGAGTAGTCAGTGAGGGTGACTGTGGGTTTTGCACGGCAGACTTTTTTGATCTTTTTAACCCGAGCCCCTTGGGGTAGGGTGCGCTTTCTTGGCACAAGTGCCGTGGTGGCTGGTTTAGGCAGTGATATGGGGGTGCCAGCCCCTCTGCTGCTGCTTGCAGCTGGACTACCGGTGGGAAGTCCGATCTCAGTTGCACAGAGTGCGGGGCCGAAGCCCATATTAGGGTCCTCTGAAGGGACATCAGGGACCTCTGGAGCCAGATCAACATGAATGGGGGGGGGAAGGGTGGAGGAAATGGCCTCCGTAAGGGATTTGTGCCACGAATCAGAGAGGGAAGAGACTGCTGCAGCCACTGCCTGGGAGACGGATGCCTGCAGGGAAGCCTCCATGCGGGCGAATCTGGACTCGGTAGAAATTCTTTTAGATTTTTTGTGTCTCTTGCGGGCATATTGCTCCGAGGAGAGGGAGCTCCGTTCAGATCCGGGGTCTGAGGCTGGTATGTCCTCCGAGGAGGGAGCACCAGCGTGGCCAGGTTTTGGTAGAGACATGGCTTATAAGGGGAAGCGATCGGTTTGCAGAGCTGAGCTGAGCGGTGAATGCGTGCGTGTGCCGCGCTGTGTAATAGGGACTCCAAGATGGCGGCCACTACCTCCCGCGATACAGCGGAGCTTGAGGGGGCGTGGCTAAAACCGCGTGTGGAGCTCGTGCGCGTGTGATGCAGGGAGATAGCGAGCAGCGCAAGGAAGAGAGCTGTACAGAGACAGGGAGAAGCACGAACCCGGCGCCGGCTAACACTGCCGACGCCAGGAACAGGCGAGTGAGCGAACCGCCGCGGTTTAGACCGGGTCGGGAAGCTCTGGGAGTAAAAGGAGATAAATACAGGAGAGCTATACTTATCTGTCTGCTACCGCCGGGAGCAGCGAAGAAAAAGGAGGGGCTGCTTCCGGGGGAGTGGTTTATGGACTGGATGGGGAGGATCTGGGGAGCTAGGTCCCCCTCCCCACGTTAGGGAAGGGAGGACTGCTTATTTTCTGTTATTTTTTCAATAAAATTTCTTCGCTGCTGTTGGGGCAGTTTAGAGAGAACAGCAAATACGAAGCCTCCAGGTCCTGCCTTAAAATCACTGCTCTACATCAGTGGTTCTCAACCGCTTTCCCTCTAACAGGTCAGATTTTAAGGATCACTTTGGAGAAATGCAGACTGAATCCTGCAATCACTGAGCGGCAAATCATATCACCTGTGCTGTGCTTCAGATATCCTGCAAACCTGAGGATCAGAGTTGGGAACCACTGCTATACATTATTTAACAGTTAAGGCTGCAGGAGGTCTATTGTGTTACGGAGACCAGAGCTGGCAGCCGAAGGAGATAAAACAGAGCTTAAAAGACTTATAGTCTACCCCCTGGTGATGTCCTTTGAATACATCCCACACAATGCAGGCAGTCCTTAGGAGTCTGATTTTTGGACTTCTGCCCTATAGACTCCATTCTATGGCCAAAGCCACACAGTGAGGAGCAAGTGATGGAAAGATACCGGGGGGGGGGGGGGCGGCAGTTTACAACACAAAATATCACACAATGGATGCACCCAGTGACACATTAGTTAAGAAAATATTTTCCTCTATAACATACAAGAGAAAAACAAATCACATGTAAGATATCAGCAAAATCAAATAAACACAATGAGCACATTTCATTTTATGGTGGTAGTGGCCCTTTAATACAGGATTTTAGGCATTCTGTGGAATATACATTATATGTGAGAGTTACCACGTGTAATGTACATTCCACAGAATGCCTAAAATAATAATAGTACACCATTATAATTCACCCATTCAGAAATATGTAGATAATGCGTGCACTGCGGGTCTTGCGTCAGACAGTGGTTACAGGAGAATCGCATGACTGTCCCTCCGAAATGATGTGGATTTCTCAGTAATTGTGTCAGACTCTAACCCCAGGAGTCAGCCTCCCACTGATGGTTTGAAACTACAACTCCCATGACACTCAGCCATTCACTGGGCTGGCAGAGCATCGCAGGAAATATAGTTATAAACCATCTGTAGGGACAGGATTGCTGCCCCCTGCTCGAACCTGCTACACCAAAGCTGTCAAACTCGCGGATCCCAGATATTGAGGCTAACAATTCCCAGAATTCTTCCAAATTGTAATACAACGCGAAAAAAAAAAAAAATTGATCCGCTGCTGATTTTGTACGTTTGCCACCGACAAAGAAATGATCAGTCTATAATTTAATGGTCGGTTTATTGTAACAGTGAGAGACAGAATAACAACAAAAACATCCAGAAAAACGCATTTCAAAAAAGTTATTTCACTCATTAAAATGCAAATCAATGTGTAAGTATTTGATCCCCTGTCAATCAGCGAGATTTCTGCCTCCCACGTGTCTTTTATACAGGTAACAAGCCGAGACGCTCTTAAAGGGACGGCTCCTAATCTCAGCTTGTTACCTGTATAAAAGACACCTGCCCACAGAAGCAATCAGATTCCAAACGCTCCACCATGGCCAAGACCAGAGAGCTGTCCAAGGCTGTCAGGGACAAGATTGTAGACCTACACAAGGCTGGAATGGGCTAAAAGACCATCGCCAAGCAGCTTGGTGAGAAAGTGACAACAGCTGGTGCGATTATTCGCAAATGGAAGAAACACAAAATAACTGTCACTCTCCCTCAGTCGGCGGCTCCATGCAGGATCTCACCTCGTGGAGTTTCAATGATCAAGAGAACGGAGAAGAATCAGCCCTGAACTACACAGGAGAATCTTGTCAATGATCTCAAGGCAGCTGGGACCATAGCCCCCCCCCCCCCAAAAAAAAAAAAAAAAATTGGTAACACTACACCGTGAAGGACTGAAATCCTGCAGCAAGGTGCCCCTTGCTCAAGAAAAGTGCATTTACAGGCACGTCTGAAGTTTGCCAATGAACATCTGAATGATTCAGAGAACTGGGTGAAAGTGTTGTGGTCAGATGAGACCCAAAATCGAGCGCTTTGGAGTAGGAGGAATGCTGCCTATGACCCCCAAAGAACACCATCCCTACCTTCAAACATGGAGGTGGAAACATTATGCTTTGTGGGTGTTTTGCTTCTAAATGGGACAGGACATCTTCACCGCATCAAAAGGAACGATTGTCAGGGCCATGTACCTTCAAATCTTGGATGAGAGCCTCCTTCCTTCAGCCAGGGCATTGAAAATGTGTTGATGGCTATTCCTGCAGGACAATGACCCAAAACATGCAGCCACGGCAACAAAGAAGTGAAATCAAGAAGAAGCACATTAAGGTCCTGGAGTGGCCTAGCCAGTCTCCAGCCCTTAAAAAAAAAAAAAAAAGTGTTAACCAGGACAGATTTTGCAGGTCACCTTGGGGAAATGCAGACCAAATCCTGCAATCACTGAGCATCATATCACCTGTGCTGTGCTTCAGATATCTGGCAAACCTGGAGAGGCAGAGGCTCCTGAGGACAGGTTTGGGAAACACTGCCTTAAAACCATAGAGCAGTGGTTCCCAACCCTGGTCCTCAGGGCCCCTAACCGGCCAGGTTTTAAGGATTCTCTTGGGGAAATAGCGACTGAATCCTGCAATCACTGAACAGCAAATCAAATCACCTGTGCTGTGCTTGATATCTGCAAACCAGACCTGTTTGGGGGACTTCCGAGGACCGCGGTTGGCAACCACAGTCATAGAAAATCTGTGAATGTTCAAGTTGCCAATTGTCCGCCTCGAAACCTTGAAAGACTGAGAGGATCTGCAAAGAGGAGTGGGACAAAACCCCGAGAGGTGTGCAAAACCTGGTGGCCAACCACAAGAAACGTATTGCCTCTGATTGTCAACAAGAGTTCTGCTGCCAAGAACACAAACACACAAAGCAAGGTATTGGAGAATCGCACATTTATGTTCCCTCATGTTCTACTGCTTTATCTAAAGCCTTTTGTTTATTTGAATCGTCCCAGGCTAAGGGCTGTGTCCGCAGTGGGGAGGACCAGATGTCAGTCACTGCACCCCATTACCCCAGCCACAGCACTGGCCTTACACCAGGAGGTTCTTTGATAGTCACTTATTAGCTCGAGTTGCCATCTTGCATTGCCCCTTGGCCAACCTGGGCCCGTTCTTAATAAAACTAGGCACGGTGTGAAACACATTTACTTTTGAAATAAAAGCTTAAAGCCTTTATAACCAAGGGATTTTCCATAAAACACTGCACAGGACCCAGTGGATTAATGGGAGACCACTATCCATTACAGATTGTAAAACTGTAGGTCTACCCGTCATACATTGCAGAGACTGGAAGCCTAGTTGAGAGTGCTCCCTCTCCTGGCCAAAGAGAAATTTTAGAAAGCCAAACTGTTCCAACACCTTTAGCACCTTGAATGACATGTCCAAGGTGCTGGAAAGTCAGGGGCCCATACTGCAGCCCATTTGCAATAAAAGGAAATCCCTTTGCAATGCTCCAGCTCCAACAAATCAAGTTAACCCCTTAAAGGACCTACTATTCCCTATACTCACCTCTGTGGCCGGGGTCCCACGTCGGTGTGGCTTCCTTGAAGCTGGGCCAACGATTTTTTGGGCCCCAGCCATCATGATGGCATCACTGTGCGCAATGACTTAGGGAGAACCTTTGGACCCCTCTCCCTCCCCAACGACTGCACATAAACAAAACGAGGCACCGCTGGAGAGAGACCCTTTTCAGCAGTGCCTCTCTTTAGGTGCCAGACCGCAATTCGCTCGTATCTTGGATGTCAGCGAAGCCTCCGGGGGTCACCCCCCCCCTCCACTGACATAGTGGACTATATGTGCGTTGACGTCAGTTGGCCAGTTAAACCCTAGCCGCCTTTGGACCCTCATATCTCCTGATCTGTGACACTAGAGGGCAATGTTTGGAATCATGGTCTTTCCAATGATACCAAATCTTACCAAAAATTGTCTCGGTTGTAATAAAAAAAATATATAGGACTTCAAATCACGTTTAAACTTGAGCATAACAATGGTCAAAATGAGATCAGCACACAGGAGATGAAATGGCTCAGCAGTGAAGGTTAAAAAAGCAAGAAAAAAAAAAAAAAGCTTGTAATTGGTTATTTCTAATTTCAGGACAAGATTTTCAAAACTATTTAGCTGGGGTCTTTTTTGGCAAATGTAGATTTGGTGGTAGGGGGGGTGTCCAAAAAAAAGTGTCTTTTTTTTCCCCATAATAAATAATATGAAAATAATGGTATCTTTAGAAAGTCCATTTAATGGTGAAAAAAACTATGTGTGTGGGTTCCATAAACGAGTAAGGGAAAAAAAAAAGACCTAAACAAACAGCGCAGAAACAGCAGTGAGCACTTTTGGACAGACTATGGTAATAATCGCCTGGTCAAAAAGGAGTTAATTTAATGTTCAAAAGCTCCTGCAGGAGCCCAAGAGAGTATTTTATATCATGGCATTGAAAGTTAATTCACACCCTATTCACCCCTCTGTGTGTTCCTCACTGATTTTTTGTGCAACCCCAGCTGCAGAAATGTTTGGCCCGTTTTGTAGAACTAAAACTACATTTCTGACCGTAGATTGATAAAACTTGTGTATGCTTTATACTTCTGGGGCCTAAAAAGGACAATGGTCTCCATTATAGGGGACAGACAGACACGCGTTAATTCCTGTCCTGAGCTTTCAAATATTTTTATTTTACTACACTGTATTAAGGAATAGATTACGAACAGGATAGAAAAATAAAAAAACACAACCCCCAAAAAAAGGTTTCTATAAAGATTTATTAAGGCATGTCTTGTAACATGTAAAAAGCAAGTTATTTACGGGGATAAATAGGTAATCTGTACACAGGTAAAGCCTGAATGATCCCCCGCATGTATTCCTTCATGTGGTACCAGCATTCTGTGTCTGGATTCCAAGTTCTTCCTTAAACTGCTGAAAGAGTCCCTCGTGCCCAGTCTGCAATATGTAGCACGCTGCCCAGCAGTGACACGGTTAATCGTCCCACGCACCGTGTCAGGTGGTTAAAAAAGGCATAGGAATAAAATTCAAAGAAAAGAAAAAAAAACACAGAACAAAAACGTAAATACAAAAACCCTACTAATGATCGTGTCCCAAAACTAACCCCACATAAAAGGTTAAATCAATAAAAAGATTGTCTCATCATTGTAAATAAAAGGTATTAATATGTATCAGCTGCTCATAAAAAGGTTAAGGCATCACAAACATTTCTTAAAGCTATTGTTTTACTGGATGAGGAAAAACAAACAGTGGTAATAATATAGATCCAGTCATAGAAGAAATTAAAACCAGGTTGGAGTAATCACGGAAACTAAACAGGGACGTATGGTGGTGGCGGGTCCTTCTTGTCCGGCATTTTCATGGCCATATCGTAAGTGGGAAGGACGTACTGCAAGAACAAAAAGAAAAGGGTTGCTTTTAAAAACACATTATTAAATAACCCCGTGTTTTTACTAAACACTGCTCTTTGCCGTTGGTGCAACCGTGACAAACTTTGCCGTTTCACGAGAGCGGAATTCAAAAGGTGGCAGGAGAAGCTTCGCTGATGAAGCTTCTCCTGCTGTACAAATTATCTCCTTTTGAATGTAGTTGTATTCTCTGTTGCAACAACAGCAATAGCGACCCCCCCCCCCAATGAATATATTTAAAAACATTAAGATACGCTTTGTATTAACAGAATAAAATACCAGCCCCCGACATACTCATTCCTTTCTTTTTGGTTTCTTTAAATAATTTTTTTAAATTGGGGGCATAGGCTGTCAGCAGCATCTGATCAACTATTTAAGGGAAAAATAACTGTTTCGTTTGGCAATAAATATTTGTAGTGCTGTAGAACATTACCTTCTGAGCCGCTTCAAACGCCGGGTACACGGCAATCTCTGGAACGTTGCGGTTGTTTATGTACTTGTAGCAGTTCCACACGCAGTTGATCAGGTAGCCCTGGAAGATACAGGAAAGCTTTGTAAAGAAAGACTAGATCATCACAAAACTACCCTAACTGGAGAGGCTGAACATGAAGGACGGGTTCTGACATTGCAGATACGCTATGGAGCCTGGAAGCTGAGGAATGCACCAAATCTTTCTGCAGATATGCACTTTTAGTATTCTGACCCGCGGGGTTTTCACTCAAGTAACATGTACTAAACTGCTGAAACCATATTATTTGTTTAGTAACTAAAAAGGAAGAGGTTTGGATTCATCCGAGCGGGTTTATGCATATGGATTTTTCTTATAAAAAAAAAGGTGTTATTCAGAGAAGTGCCAGTATTGCGGCACAAACGCTGGCATTTCAAAGAGTGACAGGTGACGCTTGTCCTGTTGCTGCCACTTGTTGGCGCTGTGCGAATAACCCCTATAAAACAGGGCTGGTAAACTCCAGCCCTTCAGATGTTTTTGAACTACATCTCCCATGATTCCCTGGACATCTATTGCATTAAAAGAATTCTGGGAATCAACATGTGGGGGGGGGGGGGCGTAAATTCTGCAGCCCTGTCCTATAAAAAAGGTATATATTGTAGGGAGATAAAATGCAATGAATTTTTATTATGGACGCTATACTACGTTCCCACAGTAACAGCGACCTTGGCCCTCTGGATGCTGAGGAACTACATCTCCCAAGAGGCACATGAGTGAAGGAGAATCATGGGAGAGGACGTTCCTAATCATTTTGAAGGCCAGGTTTGCTGGACCCTGCAGTAACTAGTAGTAATGTTGCATTTGTCACCATTTTGGAATGTAAAGAATGCATTGGAAGAGCTCGTGTGGCAGACCTACCTTTACAAGAATAATAAACAGGCCCATGCTCATCACTATGAAGAGGAGGGAGCTGGAGTCCATTGAGAGCAGGTCATCTTTGTATGGGAACTCTGGCTACAAAGAGAAAGATCACATTTATATTGCAGCAAACAATGCACCTCACCCTATAGAGCAGGGTGGAACCCCCCCCCCCCTTTTTTGGCCAAGAGCACAGGTACCAGCTTCTAAAGGTTTATGAGCAGAACAGACACCCGGGTGACGCACAAGGTAAATACTAGTAAACATACATAAGAAAGGTATCCATAGCAGAAATGACATTCTGAATTCCAAGAAAAACAAACAATGTAACTAAAGAACGCCCCAATCTCTCCCCTGCACACTGTAACCACATCTTGCTCCCTGAGGGAGGCGGCAAATTAAAAAGATATTCTGATATAAAAATAATGCCGTGCGTCGAGGGAGACGGTTACATTGATATGAATATCCAGCGGTGATATACGGAGGAACATACGCTGCTTTGTGTTTTCTCTTAACAGGTGAAGAATTGCTCGGCAGATGACCCACCTAACCCCGAACATAAAAGGCATCTCTGATCATTTTATGAATTTCTTCCATGCGTCACCTTTATAAAAACACACACATTGTGATTTTCCCATCCTTTGGAAAAGACGGGGGGAGGGGGGTCAGCAACCTCAGCCCTCCCGATGTTTTTGAAATGGCATCTCCCATGATGCTCAGCCACTCCTTGCATTTGCCGAGCCTCATGGAAAATATAGCACCAAAGAGCCAAGGCTGCTAACCCCGAGCTTTAAGGAATATTCAAAGGAAAGGTGAACCTCAGGAGAATGACAGGAGAAGTGAAAATACTAGGTCAAAAATAGCCAAACCATAAAAATTCTCCCATTTATCTCACTTGCCAAATCGGCTATTTAGTCTAGATTGTTCTCTTCTCCTGCCAGTTCTCCTGGTTTTCACCTTTCTCTGAATAGACCTGATGGTCCCTGGCTAAAAGCTTTTATGAACCTTGTCACGGGTGTTAGGAGCACAGACATTAAACTGACTTGTACGCAGCACCTTAAAATCCAGCAAGGGGACGCCTCGTTCAGGGGGGATTTTCCCCAGGTGATGCAATATTTAGAGAAATGTGTGTTTTGTGCTGACATTTCCAGACCTCTCCTCCAGGCAGCAAAAACAACACACAACACCAAAAACATGGTTATTAAATTCCTCCGCTGCAGCGCACGAAAAACACTCAATGAGAACCTCTTTCACACGGCATTTTGTCGGTGGTGCAACCCCAAATTTTCCAGCACTCGATGGTGGCCTTGTGCTGCCCATCCTTCGGGTTGCTCCTTACACCTGACAGCCTGGCATGTTCTGCACAATAAGGTGTATTGACCAAGTCTGGAGCTCGCTGCCGCTATTCAACTTGCAGGTTGACGCCACTCACTGCTGCTTTTAAGCTGTCCTGTTAGTTTTAGGCTAGGGTCAGACGAAAGCATTTTTCCCCGTGAACGTGAAAAGTGCATCCGAACGCATTGACGTATTTTTTCACGGAATGCGCAAAAACGGTCAGACGACGCGCATTTTCGGGCGTGATTTTGTATGGATCGTCAATAAAACGCTTTTTGCGTCTGGACGTTATGTAGGCTGGACATTAGCAGTGTCTGACATCTCCTAATCACGCAAACACGCCGCTATGCCGCAGCTGCGCACTCAGTACGTCAGTACTATCGGTTCAGCATTCTCAGAAAAATGCGTTCAAATTCCAATTGCGTTGCACGGCCGGACTTTTGTGCGGCCGTACATCGTATATTGGCCGTCATCTGCTGCTAGTGCGGCCGTAATTATGTGCGCCAGAACGCACGTTAAAAGTGCGCTGGTCTGACTCCAGCCTAAAGGTTAACCCTAACAACAGATCCTGCAAAATTTTCATGCAACAGATTCTGCTCCTTTTGATGTAAATTACACCAAACCCCAACCCAAGCACAACCCCTAAAACCATCACAAACCCTAAAACAAGCACAAACACCAATCCCAACACTAACACTACTAATCAGTGCCCAAATACTAAACCCCTAAAACCACAGCAGACTAAATTCCTACATTGACCCAATATAGAATTTTATCAACATTTCCCCACATAAAATAAAATAAATTATTCCCCCCCCCCCCCCGGTGGTCATTTCTAAGTGAAATTTAAACCAAGCCGCTAAAGCACTGCATTTTCTCACAATTACAGATCAGGCAGATACATTATTTGTATTTCCATTTTCCAAATACCCAATAATGTTAAAAAGAAAAAAAAAAAAGGTAGAGAAGGTGCGGCACACAGCGACAGGGGAAAGGGGAGTAAAATGGACCTAAACAATTGGAGAGAGTCTGTCAGCAACATCTGCCAAATTATTTAGAGTCCAAAAAAAGTTTCAGTAGATAGGGGTTCCCAACCCTAGTCCTCAGGTCCCCAACAGGCCAGGTTTTAAGGATCATCTTGGGGAAATAACAGACTGAATCCTGCAATCACTGAGCAGCAAATCCTATCACCTGTGCTGCAGATATCCTGCAAACCTGACCTGTTAGCAGGGACCTGAGGACCAGGGTTGGGAGACGCTGCAGGAGAGTGTTTCTTTAAAACCCCATATGGCTTGGGCTGTAATGGCACCTTGTGTTACATCACAGCATAATGACCCAGTAAATTAAAAAATGCGTGTGATTGTTCGCACCTACGTTGCGTTTTAGATCTTTGGCAGAAACAGAACAGAAAGTTACACAGCAACAAATTCCATAAGGTGCAATGTTTCACTTACCCACGGCTATGGCGCTTTAGAGAAGAGAAAAAAAACACTTACCAGCTGCTCCACGTAATCTTTAATTCCAGGCAGGTACGTGAGGAAGCTGATTCCAAGAAGGCAGGTAAGGGCGAAGTCAAACAGCTGGGAGCAAAAGAATGGGATGAGCCAGCCTCCACGGTGCTACAAGAATAAGACAGATACAGATTATCATCAACGGAGTGAGTTCCTACGGGAATAGGGCCCTCATCTCCTGTACTGTTTGTCAAATATTGTTCAATGTATTGTAACCCTGTCTATACTGTGCCGGCACCTTATAAATAAAAGAATAATAATACCCCCCCTCACACATTAATAAATAAAAACCTGCACGGATTATATGTGCTTTAAAATTTAAAAAGCAGCATAAATCTTAAGCTCTCCCTCCTTAACCAATCATTTGACATAAAGCTCCACAGCGTAAGGGGCCGCCATGATGTGGGTTGTCTGACAGCAGAAAGCAAGAGAAGCCATTTAAACAGCAGCCCTTTTGCTCGTCAACCAAGAGCCTGCAGGTGTGTCGGCAATACAGCCAGCATGTTTAATCTGCTCTCTTTAGGCATACGTTGCCTCGTGCAGGAGACGTGAAGCAAATACAGCAATGACCTTTAGTATAAAACATAATGCAAATATGCTGTAACGGTATAAAAGTAACGTCAGGAAGCATTATTTTACTGAGAGGGTGGTGGATACGTGGAGCAGCCTTCCAGTAGAAGTGGTAGAGGCCAAAACAGTGATTGAATTTAAGCCGGCATGGGATAGACCTAAGGCTTTCCTAAATAAAAAAAGACAAATCCAGGGAAAGTATCCATATGATTGGGCAGACGAGATGGGCCGAAAGGTTCTTATCGGCTGACATTCTATCAAGTTAATTGTTCAGGAGGGAATCCCCCCCCAAAAGACAGGCTGAAGTCTCAGATAAAAATGATTTCAGCCACAGTGATACGTCCATGTAGTTGGGATGTCTTCCAGCGAGTTATGTTAACACCCTGTGCGCTCGCTGGAGCAGATGCTGGTGTCTGATAACGTTACATTTTACATACACTGTAATTACACACAGTAGAAGTTCTCCTCCGGGAACAGGAGGTCTGCTTTGCGGTGCTGTATGGTGACCCCTAACACATACATTATGAGATCTGCTGGATCAGTATCCAAGTCGCCACCTTCTGGCCGCAAAGAAAAACGATGCAATAAAGAAAGTTGGTTGATCCGAAGGAAAAAAAAAAAAACACACCCCTTTAAATTTTAGGGTTCAGGTATGTGTTAGGGTTTGTAATTAAGGCTAGGGGTTGTTTTAGGGTTAATCGTAACCAACAAATTCAGCTCCTTTTAGTGCGAGTGTTGGTTAGGGTCGACGGTAACCAGAAAAACAAAGCAACCACAATCTGGTTACAATTTACCAAACTGTAAAGTAACCCTAAACCGAGCATTTTTTGCACCATACTAGTCAGAAAACTTATGTTGTACAAAAAATAAAAGCGTGTGTAGTTTTCTCATGTCAAACACTCCTTTTTCCATAGCGTTTATATGGGAGATTATTCGCCGCGTCCAAACCTCAGGGTTGGCTACAGAGTCACCGGTCTTCTGTACTTGCTGAATGTTAAAAAATGTGATTATTCTTGCAGATCACGGAAATGTAATCGAGAATATCCCCCACTGTTACTTACACGGAAGCTTCATGTGGTGTATTTTTCAAGCCATGTTCTTTATAAAAAAAACTCCTAAAACATGCCTCGAGGGTGAGGAATTGCAGGTCAAGGTACTGAAGGTGGACTTTAGCACAGTGTAAAAGCGTATTATAGCACAGAAAGATATATATAGCAGACAAGCAAAGAAATAGGATGATAGGGACTTACCCCACACGTCAGAGCCAAGCAGCCTTTAATCCCTCAAAGCCTCCCGGACAATTATATTTATAAAATAGCTAACATATTCTGCAGCGATGTACAAAACAATAGGAAAAGAGGACCCAGCTCAAGAGCTTACAATCCAAGTGGAGATGAGGGGAATTATGGAGGCGTGAGCCGATAAACAGGAGAGACCAAGCTAAGTGCAATAACCTCATGTAATATGCTTGGGGCATTTTAAAAGCAATTATGGGCAACGGTTCTAGATCTGGAACCAGGTTTAAAAACGTTGGGGGGGAAAAAAAAAAAAAAAAAAAAAAGGGGGGGGGAGGCAAGGAGGATCCTTATTGCATAGAATCAGAACAGATCGAGAAGAAATAAGATAATTAGCAGCAATAACAGACGCGGCGGTGATTACTCACAGTGATTGCGCCGTACACCAGCATGGCGCTCATGGTGAACATGAGGAGGGAGATGGAGAAGAGCACACACGCGTTCTCTGCAAAAGAGAAAACAGCTCCGTATCAAGACAAAAACAAACAGATGTAATGCGTGAAACACAGCTGTAATATATACACATAGCAACGCATGGAGGGGACAGATTTCATCAATTCCAAATATTCCAAAAATGACATTGTAACAGAGCAACAGGAAATCCCTGTGTGTGATTATAGGGGGATGGGAGACATCGTTTCTATAACTTTTCTGCTACCGATGTTGAGAAGGTCGAGCATAAAAAGAGGTTACATGGAATATTTCTAGAAATCCAGCCGTTTCTTTCCTGGATCCTGCGTCTGAACGGGCCCTCCGGGAGAGCATACGATAAAACCTATATACTACACTGTGGAAGGCAGGAAGAAACGTGCAGGTGAAGCCGTCAGGTCACATATAGGAGAGGGTATCCCATTGATAGTTCTGATGCATTAATAAAGTTGTGTCTTTTACAGGTGCTTGGATTCTGCTCAGTCACATCGAACGCGCGGCCAGTTTAGATGATCTGGTCCAAGATGGAGCATTTTCCCCATAGTTAGGGTTAATCTTAACCATAAATGTAATCCAACCATAACTAGTGATACGAGAGTCTGGACATGGGGTTTAAATAATGAAATGTGCATGGTGCAAGGGTTACACATTGTGTTAGAATAGTACAATCAGTTAATGGCATAAGGACAGATCCGTGTTGCGTTTCCACAATTTAAAATTTTCAGAATTAAAAAAAAAAAAAAAAAAAAAAAAATAATCGGCCAGAAAACGTTGCTGATAACCGGTGTCTGCTCAAAAGAAAAATTACAAAAACCTTGATTGCCTGGAACACACCACACACACAATCAGATGTATAGCTCTAACAATGTGCGGAGCCGCTCCTGAAACCAAGGCGCATGGAACATGGCTAGGGGGCGCTATGAAAAGCAAAATGTGACTGGATGGGATTCATGGCATCAGTTACACGATTTTATAAAGAGCTAACAAGTTCCATAGCGCTGTACAATTGGTGAGACAGAATAACACATACACACCAAGAGAGGACCCTACGCAAGAGCTTACAATCTAAGAGGGGTGGGGTGACACACTGGGTGAGGGTAAATACAGTATATGAAGTAGTGGGAACATGTGGGAAGATTGAGTGAGATGAAATACTTCTCTAATGTGTTTTCAGAGACTTCTTGAAGGACTGGAGAGATGGGGAGAGCCTGATGTTACAGGGGAGGGAGTTCCATAGAAAGCACTGAATAGTATACGTTTTGATTACCAAAGGGAATGACTGAACCATAAAGGACATGACAGTTCATGAATTAATGTGAAATAGCGATGATATATAAAGGGTTAACTAGGAATGCATTCAGACAGGACATTTTCTTATGTACAGGCATTGTTTTTTTTTGCCACAGTTCTGGAGAGCGTTGCTTGGCTGGTGAAGCCCTGGACATCTGGATTGAGGGACTCGATCTTTCCTGGTACACAATACTATGCTCCTGCTGACGCTGATTAACTGCGAAACGCGTTGATCTTTTATCCATGATCGAATTTCTTTTATCTGTTTTGGCAGCAGGCTGCTTTCCAGGTACTGCAGGATAAGCAGTTTTCCTTTGACATTTATCCAAACCACAAAATAACTTATTGACTATATGTGCTTTTTACAGCCTTGTCTCTGAACAGAGGTTTAGGCGCTTGCAGCTGGATTGAGCGGCCTTTCCGAGCAATGTTCCCGTTTCCTACTAGACTTGTTCACAGCGTTTTCTTTCACTCCCAGTTTCGAGTCGTTCGTTATTTTACCACGATTCGTAAGGTCGGACCGATCCGAAATATCTGATCGTCCGATAATGTCGGCAGGTCAGACGGATTTGATAATACACCAACAACCGCCGAAAGTATCGGGGAAAAAAAAAAAAAAAAAACCTTTCTGAAAGTAACAGAATATCGGACAAATGATCCACTGAGCCTGAAAACAAACTTTAAAAAAAGTTAGGAAACCGAAAAAAAAAATCCTAACAGGGCTATTCAGAGAGAGGTGAAACTCAGGAGAATGACTGGAGAATTGAAAATGCGAGGTCAAAATAGTCCAACCAGAAAAATTCTCCCATTTCTCTCACTTTCCAAATCAGCTATTTGGTCTAGATTGTTCTCTTCTCCTGCCAGTTCTAGGTTTTCACCTCTCTCTGAATAAGCCTGTAAGAGTAAACAATGGCTTTTGCTGCAAGTGAAAAAATATATGGTTTAAGAAACAAAAGCTGGTATTTTTTTTTTAAAAAAAAAACATTAAAACCTATTAGGCAAATCCTCTAAATTTCCGTGTTAACAAAATAAAAAAAAAATTCTTTATTACTTGGAAATCATTTTGTTCCCCCACCTCACTATCCTATACAGTATTTGCCAGTTAAAGTACATCCACAAAGTAGGATTTGGTAAATGTTGCAGCATTGAGGGAAATTATAAAACCAATGCTTTTTTTTTTTTTTATGTACAATCTAGTTACAGCTTAGGCAAGAGCGAGGGAGGGACCGCAAGGCAAGAGCGAGGGAGGGACCGCAAGGCAAGAGCGAGGGAGGGACCGCAAGGCAAGAGCGAGGGAGGGACCGCAAGGCAAGAGCGAGGGAGGGACCGCAAGGCAAGAGCGAGGGAGGGACCGCAAGGCAAGAGCGAGGGAGGGACCGCAAGGCAAGAGCGAGGGAGGGACCGCAAGGCAAGAGCGAGGGAGGGACCGCAAGGCAGTTACCGTGGATTAGCTCGCTGTTCGAGCAGATAGAATATACAACGTATAGGAGCCGTTAATGTGTACAAAAGGAATTCTTAATTCTGAGCAGAGAGCAAAACCTGGGGCAAGATCGAAACACAAACTCGAATCTTTAACGGCAAGGTTGGAATAGGACCCTCTGAGTAGAAATGTTTTGGAATTACATTTCCCATGAGGCGATGCCAAGCTAATGAGTAGCTAAGAATTATGGGAGGTGTAATTTCAAAATACATGGGGAGGGGGCAAGGTTGCGGACCCTTGATTTAGAGTGGAGTCACGTCCCTTGGCAAATCCCCAGTCCTGCACGCTGGGCTCCATGGCTCTAAGCACACTGGATGTCCGTGACACCGGTAGCAGGCACTCACCATATCGGCTGATGGTGCTGCTAATATGCTAGGAGCTCACAAAAGAAATTTGGAGCACAGTCGCAAATGAATTTCATTAGCAAATATGCTTTAAGGCAGCAATGGCATATACAGATCATTGGAGTCTCAGTAAACAATGTATACACATTTGCAGTAGCGAAGGGGTTAAATAGCAGAAAAAGAGAGTCTGTACATTTCCCAGAAATGATGAATCAGGACGCGATCCCACTCAAAATATCTGTTGTGTAACTGCAGACCGTCACGTGGCGAGACTCACCGGCCACCCTCTCTGTAGGGTAGTAGTTTCCGATGACTTCATACTGGATGTCGACTGATGGCACGAAGTCCGGGTGGGTGACCTTCACCGTGAGCAGAATGCCAAACAGCAAGAACAGTACCTGGAAAAGCAGACCGGGAAACAGCATTAGCGGCACAGTGTCTGAGACAAACAGCAGCGCATTCGCGGGAGAATCGGTCTGGAAACATTACAGCAAGAGATCAGGCCAGGGCTCCCATCACATTTAGGAGCCAGTAAGAAAACGCGTGAGCCAAACTTTATTTTTTGTGGTTTAAAAAGGACACCGTGGGGGGGGGGGGGCAGACAACTACCCCTCTCGTCCACTTTAAAAATACAGGAGCAGTAAAGCGTTCCTTTAAAGCACTCGAGCTCTGGTCAGCAATGGGAGAGGATCTGCTCCAAGGCCCCCCCCCCGGCACCCTATTCTTTCAACTTTTACTGCATCCAAACACAACATGATACAGCTGTTAATATTTTACTCTACACGCATAGTTAAAAGATACCACGTTGCAGCGCAGAGAGAGCTCCAGGAGGATGCATGTCCCGAGTAAGTGAGGCTACCTCTTAAGAGCAGTAATTAGGTTAGGAAGGACAGGACACTGTGCTCTGGTGTTGTGGCAGGCCTAAGGCTGGCCATCCATTAGCACAGTAGTTGGGCGACGGACAATACCATCAGCTGATGGTTAGGCCGGCCAACGACACACGTCTCTGGTGCGGAAACGCGAGTTTCAGCTCCAACGACAGACAACCCCCCCACCCCCTTCAGCGCAGCCAAAGCAGTAGGGTGTGGGGAAGAGAGGCGAGAGGAAAAAAAAAAAATTAAATTATATAGAGAACTTAAGAACACCCGAAAAATTCAATAAATAAGACTTTTTGCTGCAGATTAAAGAAATAAACTGTTGAACGCAATGAATCCTGTGGGCTTCGCACATAGCAGATGGACTATACAATGCATCTTGTTCACGTAAAACTTGTGCCAGATCATCCCGGCATCATCTGATAAATCCCCCCCCCCAAAAAAAAAAAAAAAGGGGGGGGGAAGAGATCACCTGTCTGTTGTAGTCCCAAAAAAAAATAGTCTGAAGATGTCCGATGGTGGTCGGATGCAGTGGAAGAAGACTGGTTCACCTGCATGTTGTAGGATCGGTCAGACAACTTCAGATGATCGCACACATACGGTGTGAGTGGACGGCGAGTCTAGGGCTACTAAAATGGTGTACGGCTTGAAGGAGAAAAGTTACCAGGAAAGGCTTAATGATCTTAACATGTACAGCTTGGAAAAAAGACGAGACAGAGGAGATATGATAGAAACATTTAAATACGTAAAGGGAATCCACAAGGTAGAGGAAGGGAGTATATTTAAAAAGGAAACAAAGTAGCAAAACAAGAGGACATAGTCTTAGATTAGAGGGGCAAAGGTTTAAAAGTAACATCAGGAAGCATTATTTTACTGAGAGGGTGGTGGATACATGGAACAGTCTTCCAGTTGAAGTGGTAGAGGCCAAAACAGTAATTGAATTTAAGCAAGCATGGGATAGGCATAAGGCTATCCTAAACAAAAGATAAATCCAGGTAAAGTATCCATGTAATTGGGCAGACTAGATGGGCCGAAAGGTTCTTATCTGCCGACATTTTTCTATGTTTCTAAGCAACGTATGATCAGATTTTATAACCAAATCCTCATCCTTTAGGCTGGCGGCACACTAGCAAACATTTTGCATCCGTCTGACCGTACGGTTTGCCGTCAGTCGTAGCTTTATTAAGGAGTCAATTAAACACGCCACACAAAGCCCCTGCGCACTTGTTCATGGACGGGCAAGGCATAAAGCCACGGACGCAAAAATAACAGACGTTAAAAAAATAAAACGGACGCAGAAACAACGCTGCCATGTATTTTCTTAGGGTGTGGAGACATCACAGACGCACTTTATGCAGTGCTCACAATATCTCCCGTGAAAAAGTGCGTCCGTAATGGACGCAGTACAGTATGCTCGTGTGCCGGCTGCCTTAAGAAGACCTGATTATAATCTCCCGACTCGACTATTGCAATAATCTCTTATCTGGCCTCCCTCTGTCCCGCCTCTCCCCCCTACAATCCATCCTGAACGCCTCCGCCAGGCTAATTCACCTCACCCGCCGCTCTGTCTCTGCCGCTCCCCTCTGCGAGTCCCTTCACTGGCTCCCCATCCACTGCAGAATTAAGTTCAAAATCCTTATCCTTACCTACAAAACCCTCACTAACTCAGCGCCCCACTACCTGTCCTCACTAATCACCAAATACACCCCAGCCCGCTCCCTAAGGTCAAACAGTGACCTGCGCCTAGCTTCTCCCCGCATCACCTCTTCCCATGATAGACTGCAGGATTTCTCACGCGCAGCCCCCACTCTCTGGAACGCTCTCCCTCGTGCTGTCAGACTTTCCCCTAACTTCTCTTCCTTCAAACGCTCCCTGAAAACATTCCTATTTAGGGAAGCCTACCACCAACTCACTGACGCAACCATCAATCACTCTCACCTTACAGTCCTCTCCTCCTGTTTCCAACCCCAACCCTCCCAGATTGTGAGTTCCTACGGGAATAGGGCCCTCATCTCCTCCTGTACTGTTTGTCAAATGTTGTTCAATGTATTGTAACCCTGTCTATACTGTGCTTATTGTACAGCGCTGCGGAATATGCTGGCGCTTTATAAATAAATAATAATAATAATAAATAAAGGGAGGGGGGGCGCTCTGAATTTTGTACACTGTTCATTTGGCACCCCTTATGCAAAATAAAATACATCTACACGTCAAATGTGGCTTTTCTCGTTTTGATGGACACACACAACCCCCCTAGGGG
Organism: Leptobrachium leishanense; assembly: GCA_009667805.1. Taxonomy (NCBI): domain Eukaryota; kingdom Metazoa; phylum Chordata; class Amphibia; order Anura; family Megophryidae; genus Leptobrachium; species Leptobrachium leishanense. The sequence goes on from CM019066.1 coordinate 16,024,435, forward strand.
GGGGGGGGTCAAAGGGAACAGATATAACCAGCCCTGGAATATATGAAGATTATTTTGGTCTGCCCTGGTCCCTTGCATCCCTCATTATTACATCTCTGGCTAGCAGTGCCCAGACCTAAAAATAAAGCCCAGGGTCCTCCAGCCTTCCTAAGTGACTGTTTCTATAGAAGCCATCACTGTCATGAAGACTAATGAATGTCTACACGTCGCAGCGTCCTGTTCCTGGTTTCCACAGGGCTGAAATCTATTTTTGAAGAATGACGAGCAGAGGAAGGTCAAAAAACCCAAAACACACTGCGCAACACCAAAACAGTGCGAGCCAGACTCGTGCGTCTGAGTGATTCCCGTCCAGTCCGAGCCGGATATGATCTGCGGGCCTCATTCTTTAAAAGCCGATCTTCCCCGAAAACAAGAAAGGGTTCACACAGGAGAGATTGATAAAGTCTCTGCCCAGATTATGCTCAGCCGTGTGTGACGGTGAATCCACAGCAGTGACATCTACATGACAGGCCTCACCGTGGCTCAAACAGGTCAAAAAAATGCGGCGGCGCAAGGGACAGCGTGACTTGGAATATGACGGGCTTTCCAGTGCATTCGTTATGTAGCTTATAGGAGAATTACATTTGATGTATTGTGCAAATACAGTGTACCCCCCCCCCTGTCAATCAATTCTGTAACAAAGGCCTGAGTGACAGTAGAGAGCCTGGAAATTAAACCTGTGTTAAAGCGATACTGTACTAATAATAGGGCTCCCTTTTTTGCAGCTGACAGCCTCTGCACACATTTTAGTATTTTTTCCTAGGTGATTTTTGTTGACCTTTTCTCCCTCGTCATGCGCTGCTGCTCCTCCTCTTTGGCTGCAGGGTCTCCCGAACACAGAAACCCCTGAATCTTTTCTGCAACTTTCAAAGTGTAGGAGCTGCAAATCGCGCGGCACTATGGGGCTCGTGCGCTTTACATACACCAGTGCCTGCGCAGAGCAATGTATCGGAGCTCTGTACGCATGCGCAGATTTGATCCATCATGGCCTCAGGACTGCTCGCTACAGCGATTCCCCTCAGAGGGTGACTTCGGCGTGCGGTGTGCTGACATCACTAGTGACGGCAGCCGGTAAATTAAAAAAAAAATCCCGGCTGCTGTCGTTGGGTGTTGAGGAGGAAACTCCTCCCCTTCACCACGTGTTTTCACCAAAGTGGCCCGGGGGGGGGGACGGACGGACGACGACTTCCGACATGCTGACCACTTTAAAAACTATAAAGTGGTCAGGGTGAGTAGGGCATCCCTTTAAAGGTCCACGGTGCCTCCCAGGTGATTCAGAGGAGCTTCTCTTTGGATTTTAGTTTTGTGAGATGCGTTGGTAGTTGGTGCTGAAATATTGGCACTTTGTGAATAGTCCTCTTAGCTCTGAAGCAAACTAAAGAGCGTGGAGAGAAGGAAACAAAGCGACAGAGTTTGCGGCGTTTAAAAAAAAAAAAAAAAAAAAACACACCCCACCATTATAAAAAAAAAGTTGACGCCGGTGTTTGAGTAGCGCCGGTGTTTCTCAGCACTGCAATCTAAGTGCTTTGGGGTTTTCTTTTTAAACACCAGCAAACAGTTTAGTAGATAACTTCCCAACCTTGCCTTTGTTTCAAGTTATATGGGGGGTGGGGGGGGGGGGGCCACGCGACAAAAAAAAAATATTAAAAATAACCCAGGCACTGAACCGGCAGTGAAATAGTGGCAACTTTACTGGTGGAACATTGGTTCCAATGTTTCAGCCAATGAGGTGGACTTTGTCAAACCTAAGCACCAGCTTTCCTGGCTGCCATGAGGACGTTAAGGGGTTAACCACTGGACTGAAGCCTCTGTTACCTCTTACAGAACAGGGATTTTCCCCAGGAAGGAAAGTGTGAGAGGTTGATATTTTGATTATTTACAGCTGCAGGCGGCCCACACAGAGCAGCAACGCGTCCGCCGGCCACATCACACGACACCAACACAGCAGATCCCGAGCTAGAACACGAAACGCGTCCTGCATAAAAGGGTTAACCTGGTGAATTACAATTTAGAAATGGTCAACATATTCCACATGTGGCCCCTGCCTGAAGACAGGTTTGAATTTCAAGGCCACAACTGGGCGGACAGAAAACACAAGCTTAGAGACATTGACATGATGACCTGCAAGTTACAATTCCCCCCCGACCGCATAAAACAACATGTGTGCCGCAATCTGAACAGCCTCACCAGATTCCCAAGAAGAGACGTAAAGGCCGGGAAATGATTCAGCTGCGCTCCTACAGATATCTATGCAAGTAAACGGTTTATTTGGTAAATGTAAGAGACGCTGAAGGCTACTAGGAGTCATAGTCTGGCTCGTAACTAGAAATGCACAGTGCGATACAGATACTTTAATAGAAAGGAGGAAGCAGAGGCCTCTGGGAAATGTAAGAAGGAAAGCGGGTTAAAAACGCAGCCAATCCTGGAAATGGCAGCAGCCGCAGGATACAGCCGGGAGATATGTGCATTCTGCCCCCCCCCCACTGCCCCGATTAAGGCTAGGGTCAGACGAGCGCAGTGCGAACGCGCGTGCAGGCGCACTTAATCACGGCCATAGTAGCAGCAAATGCCAGGCAATGACGGCCAATATACGAAGTACGGTCGCACAAAAGTCCGGCTGCGCAACGCAAGTGGAAAACGAACGCATTTTGTCGAGAACGTAAAACCTCTAGTACGGTTGTACAGAGTGCGCTGCGTCCACTAGCAGTGTGTGTGCGTGAATTGGAGATGTCAGACACTGCTAATGTCCGGCCAACATAATGTCCGGCCAACATAACGTCCAGATGCACAAAGTGTTTTATTGATGAACCGTACAAAATCACGGATGCAAATGCGCATCGTATGACCGCTATCGCGTATTCCGTGAAAAAATGCGTCCATTCGTTCGAACGCACTTTTTCACAGACAACGCGAAAATGCGTTCGTCTGACCCTAGCCTAAATCGATCAGGCACTATACACTGAGGAAGGGGCTGTGTCCCCGAAACGTTTGTTTTGTGTATTTAAAATAAATGTGGTAGCACCATTCCTTGCAGCGCTGGAGGTATCTTTTTTCCATACTTGCTTAAGATTCATTACCCTCTTGGTTGGATGTACAAGAGTGAATTGCCTCTCCAGCAGCAGCTGAGTATATTTTCTTAAAGAACTTTCTTTTGGGTATTGTGGATACCCAACCCCATACATAATTTTTGTGTTCCTATACGGATTTTTTTAAAATCGATCACCAGCAGCCGGTGACACTTTGATTTCCCAGCTGTGGGTCACCAGATCGGTCACTAGTAACGTCACCATGCAGGGAGTGTGCCGACGTTACCGTCTCAGACCACCAGTGATGGTGAACGGCCTCCGAGAGGAAGACGGATTGGATGTGCGCATGTGCACGGATCTCAGCTATCATCCTGTAACATCCATAACGCTGCATGTACCGCGCGCCGCTCCGTCAGATCACACGCGCCTGATATTTCCATTTCACAGTGTTGTCCCCTTACTGGTCATAGTCTCTCACAATCGAATGGTGTCACTGCTCTCCCGATAACCCCACAGGCTGCGCAGATCAGGGGTATTAGGGGGGTCCGTGCACGTCTTAATGCCGCGGCGCATTCCCCACGCTGCAGGAAACCTCAGGAGCCAGCAGTAGGGGAAGGGGGACCACTTTGCACTTCAGTTGTCACAGACTGCGCGCCCCGTGATGTCCGGCCGTCACCCCTGGCGCTCCAGCTCAGAAGGCTTCGTCAGCGCCGACGCTGATTTACATCCCATGATGCAATGCTATACCATTTATTATGATGGTCTTACCTTCCCAGCATGCTTGGCCACCTCTGATAATATGGTCTGTTTCCCATGATGCTGTGCCCCCCCCTACACCTTCTATGGGGTCTCTGCCTCCCATGATGCTCCGCCCACTGACACTCCTGCTATTGGGGGTGTTTTTTTCCCATATAGCTCTGCAACTACTGCCAGGGAAGAGATGGAACCTGTTTCCCCATGATGCAATAGCTTGTTGGGGGGGGGGCACCACCATTGAAGGGGTCTCAGTTACCCATGATGCTCTAATTTGTTAGAGTTTGGTCTTCCCGGGATTCTCTGCCAATCCTGCCGGGGGGGGGGAGGGGGGTCCTCTGTTTGCGGGTCTATTTCCCATAATGCTCTGCCCGGACACTCCTGCTTTTAGGGTCTTTTTCTCCCATGATGCTCAGCCACTTCTGCTATTGAGAAGAGGGAATGTATGTTACCCATAATGCACTAGCTTGTTATTAGGGGTCCCTACAGCTACTGGGGGTGTATGTTACCGATGATGCACTAGCTCGCTATTGGGGGGGGGGGGTTGTCTCTTATGATGCTCAGTCACTTCTGCTATAGCTGAGAGGGAATCTATGCTACCCATGATGCACTACCTTGCTATGGGGGCGGGGTGTCTGCCTCCCAGGATGCTCAGCCACGTTTGCTACGGAGAAGAAGGAATGCAGGTTTCCCATGATGCACTAGCTTGTTATTAGAGGGTCTCCTTTACCCATGATGCTCTGCCGCCTGACACTTTCTATCCCATGAGTCTCAGCCACCCTAACATTACAGGAAAAGTAGTTCAGAGCCCCGCCCCCCCGGGCCGCTCCTGTCACCCCGCTGTATGCCCAAGTCTTCCTCACCATGAACACGGTGCCCAGGATGACGGTGCCAGTCCGCACATGGCAGCAGCAGCAACACCTGGTGCTGTACACCCGCTCCCTGCTCCACTTCAGATTCATGCTGCGCACTACTTCTTTCCTTTCCCGTCCGGCCGCCGCTCTACACAACCAGCCTCTGGCTCTCTCTGGTTCCTTCTTCCCTTCCCTCAGGAGCTTCCGTTCCATGTGACGCGCCGGCGTCACGTGGTCCACCGCCTGGCTGCACACGTCCAATCGCTGGCTGTCTATGGCCAGGCGTTGCGGGCGGCCATATTTGAAGAGGGCAGGTCGACAGCATTCCACCACAGGGTCTGAGAGAAGAAAAATACAGGATGTTTCTATTTCTCTGCGTGAGGTCATGGGTGGGGGTGGAGGCTATCTGTATCACTGGTACAGTCTGTGTGTTCCACAGGCTCTCAGCTTCTCTGGAAAAATGGCTGCAAAGCAGACGTGTGTCCCTGCAGACACCACACAGAGGGCTCATACACCCTGCTCTGCTGTGGAACAAAGGTCACAGTAATTGCAAACAATGGTAAACATCACCGTTATTGCAACTACAGTGAACATGGGCTCCCCACAGATGGAAAATCCAACTTGGGCAGCAAATGATGAAAAACAACAACGGCACCACCGGTATTCTTCCCTAAAATAAGTAAACTGCAGCGATTCTCCATTCAACTTTGCTCCACCACTGTCTGCAGCATCGTGAATGATTTCAAACAGACACTTTATTGTTTTAAAGTGGTCAGTGCCCCCCCTCCCCGCCACAATCTGGAGAAAAGGCTAGGTGAAGCGGAGGAGTTTCCTTCACCCCACCCAGCGTCACCAGCAGCTGGGATTTTTGAAGTGAGCGAGCTCCGAGAGGCACCTGGCGGATCGGATCTGTGCATGCGCACTCAAGCACCGATCCATCATTCTGCGCAGGTGCAACGGATCTTTCATGCACAAATTGCGCAGTAAAGCTTAAGGCTAATGTCGGACGAACGCAGTGATCACGTCCGTGTCGTCGCACAGTTTAACGTCAGTCTTGGCATAGAATCATGATCAATAGAGACCCACACACGAAGTACGTGTGCACCGAACTGTGCACGCAGAACACACGTGGCAAACGGACGCAAGTTAGGCAAGAACGTAAAACCGCTAGACGGGCGAACAGAGTGCGCCTCGTCCGCGTAGCATTCTGTGGGAGTCAGGAGAAGATGCAGCGCATTTGCGACGTCCAGCACCTTGACGGACAAAATGCCTTTTCATATCCTTTTCAAATTTTTATCATTTTTCATATTAATTTTATTTCTATAATTCCCTTTTTTTTCTACGTCCGTCCAAAAAAAAACAGGCGTGTGGTGTCTACAGAATCTTCCGTCAGTACGTCCGTCCGTTGTGCACGCACACAGAATGCTCATTAGCCTTAGGGACACCCGGGTTTGGGAGTCCCTGAGCTGCAGAAGAGGAGCTGCGTGCAGCGAGGGAGAAAACATGAGAAAAAATGTCCTTAGAAGTAGAAAGAAATTTAAAAAGCCGCTGCCCAATTATTTAAGGGCATAAAAAAGGGAACTCTATTTTCAGTAGAATATTCCATTAACCCATTCACTACCAAGTGATTTTTTTTGTTGTTGAAAAAAACGTTTATAACATTTATTTGAAACATGAGATGCAACGTTAATTAAATATAGGGTGAAATCAATGTTTTGCACAGAAATTGTTCTTTTAAGATAGTTAAAAAAATTAAAATAACGTTAATTTGCTCATTTTTAGTTTTTCATGTATTCGTTTATCCTTTAAAGAAATATTGTTAAAATGTAAGATTCTGAGCTCTAGATGCAGATGGTGTCCTTTATTTTCACAATTTCAAACGGGGTCCGCATTATTATCATACAGGCAGAAAAGACCTATGTGTTTATACAGTAACTGTGATAAATAAAAATATTCAGATTTCCTGCTTATGGGGATTTGTAGTGATCATAATGAGATTATTAGCAAAGCAGCTTCCAAAAAATACCAACATCTGTATGTGCTGCATAATGCCTGTGTATGGCAATTACAGTAACTCCTTGTATCTCTATGTGCTGCATAATGCCTGTGTATGGGAATTACAGTAACCCCTTGTATCTGTATGTGCTGCATAATGCCTGTGTATGGGAATTACAGTAACACCTTGTATCTGTATGTGCTGCATAATGCCTGTGTATGGAAATTACAGTAACACCTTGTATCTGTATGTGCTGCATAATGCCTGTGTATGGAAATTACAGTAACACCTTGTATCTGTATGTGCTGCATAATGCCTGTGTATGGCAATTATAGTAACACCTTGTATCTGTATGTGCTGCATAAAGCCTGTGTATGGCAATTACAGTAACACCTTGTATCTGTATGTGCTGCATAATGCCTGTGTATGGCAATTACAGTAACACCTTGTATCTGTATGTGCTGCATAAAGCCTGTGTATGGCAATTACAGTAACACCTTGTATCTGTATGTGCTGCATAATGCCTGTGTATGGCAATTACAGTAACACCTTGTATCTGTATGTGCTGCATAATGCCTGTGTATGGAAATTACAGTAACACCTTGTATCTGTACTGTACAGGGATTTTCAGTCAATATAACCCCCTAAATCTTATCCTTTACAACAGTGAGTGACCCCAGAGCTCTCCCTGTATTCTACCAAATCCTTGTCTGATGTAATGCATAATCTATTTGAACGTTTTGTTACAGTGAGGACTGTGGCTCTATTTGCAAATGGTTTTATAGTAAAATGAACTGTATTACTGGCGCCACCTAGTGGTAGTACAGAATATTGCAATCTTATGTGCAGATGTAGAAAACAAATATAAACAAAAAGATAAAACTGTTTCTGTAAATGAATAAATTGAGTAAAAGTCACAGTTCAGATGAATCGAGCCGCTGATCGCTTCCATTCGGTGGTATATCCTGTGCCACCATAGATAAATGACTAATCCAAGAAAATGTGGAGGATTCAGCTCTTCTTTCACATAAATGTTGGAGAGGATCCTTTGTATTGATTTGTTTCCTTGGCCCAAGTGGTAGTCACCTTCTGGTAGCCTCTCACCAACATCCCTCAAATAAAATAAATACACTTTATGGAGAACTTTTGGAGAAGTGAAAATTCTAGGTCAAAATAGCTGATTTGGAAAGTAAGATAAATGGGAGAATTATTCTGGTTTGGCTATTTTGACCTATAATTTTCACTTCTCCAAAAGTTCTCCAGAGTTTCACCTTTCTCTGAATAACCCTGATACTGTAGCAGATTCAAATAAATCTTAAGTGAAAAAAAGAGGGGTTTGACTCATTTTGTGGTGTGTCACACTCAGACACCAGATACGCAGGCAGCCGGTGATTTTAGGGAGCACTGGATCTCCTCTCAGCAGCAAACACCTCCTCCGCTGGACAAGTTTAAAATAAATAATATATTGGTTTACAATAATAAAATACACCACAACCCGTTTTGCAGTTATTAGCTTCCTCGGTGTGTATGATGCTCCAACAGTGAAAACAACACTTGTCAGCATCGATTGAAACACCTGGGGCCCTGTTCCATGGCTGTCGTTTTATGACGCACAACATAACGGCAGACGTTATTAGCGTAATTTCTTCACGTCCTATTCCAGCCTTGACGTTAAAGGAGACGACCCGACCTTAGCGTCTCGCGGCTTGTGTTCACTTACTGTACTCGGCGTCTCCTTTACTTAACATGGGACGTGCAAGTCATTAAGATATGCAAGAATAGCAACGTATTCCAAAGTCATGCCTAAACTTCACGTCTAGGAAATGTAACTCGTAAAAGCTGGTGTGACGCTTGTAACGACATGTAAGACTGGTGTAACTTCCCTGAGCAGATGAAGTCTATGGGGGTTATTCAGAGAGGTGAAAACCAGGAGAATGACTGGAGAATTGAAAATTCTAGGTCAAAATAGCCAAACCAGAAAAATTCTCCCATTTATCTCACTTTCCATATCGGCTATTTGGTCTAGATTGTTCTCTTCTCCTGCCATTCTCCTGGTTTTCACCTTTCTCTGAATAACCCTGTATGGATCTATTAAGGCTCTGGTTAAGTTTACACCAGGACTGAAATACACACAGAGGGCTTTAATTAGTGTTAGTGGCGCGCGCATACACTTTCGGTGGCACCAGCTGTTAATTTCACTTATCCGCACTTTAACGTCTCAAGCCATGTTTGGCGTCTTGACGTGCGTCGTGGTTGAAAAACGGGCGTTAAAAATGAAGCGGTAATGGCTGGCGCAAACCAAGGTAACGAAGAAGACAATTGTGAATGATAGGAAAAGAGGACCCTGCTTAAGGCTTGGCCGTCCACTGGGTCCGTAGTTGGACGACCGACTTGGTCGTCAGACTAGGGGCAACTGTATCGTACGACCAGGGTCATCTACTTGAAGTGACTACGGACGACCCAGGTCGACCAGCTGTCAAACCACAGGGAAAAAAAAAAAAACGCCGCCAAAGACTGCTGGACTGCAGTGGAAAAAAAAAACGTGATTCTGCTATTCTTCAAATAGGTGTCTAAACCAATAGAAAATTTATTTGAAATGTGTCTAAATAATAAAAAAAGGTCCTTTAAAAACGAATAAAAAGGTCTGTTACAGAAATTTTTTTTTAAAAAAAAACTGCCTTTTTAAAAAAAACGGGAATCAAAACTTTCGTCAAAAAATGTTCAGAAAAATAAATAAATAAAAACACTTTTTTTCTGAAAATAAAAAAGAATAAATGGTTTAATAAAATGAAAATATTATCTTACATTGAATCCTATGGTTTTGGCCAAAACTGTCGAACTGAACCAAACGAAAATCAGGGCATTTTTTTATGTACGCTGTACCAGGTCGTTCGACTTCGACAAATCTCATTGAAATGGAAAAGATCACTAGGCTGATGTAGGCTGGCCGTTCACTGGCACCGTATTTGTGCAATCATTCGATATCGGCTGAAGTCGTCCAACCATTCTTAGAACATGCAGGTGAATCAGCCCTCTTCCACGGCATCCGACCACCGACAGACGATTTTATGCAACTACAATAGATTAGCGATCCTTTCAATGAAGTTGCACGATCTGGTACAAGTATACATGAAAAAGATGAATTGTATAGAAAGAAATCGCCTTGCTGTGGCAGGGAAACGAAAAAGATGAATTGTATTGTTAAATCGCCGTGCTGTGGCAGGGAAACATGAAAAAGATGAATTGTATAAAAAGAAATTGCCATGCTCCGGTGATTCAGTGCGAAGCCCATAAGATTCAATGTAAAAATATTTTTCTTTTTATTCAACCGTTTAGTTTTTAATCCACAGCAAAAAGCCTTTCTATTTATTGTTTTTTTTTTTAAAAAAACATTTTATGTATTTTTCTGGATTTTTTTTTAGGCGAAAATTTGGGTTTTCTCCTTTTTTTTAAAAAAAAAAAAAGACGAGGCTTTTTTCGCTCACGTCTTTTTTTTAAAAAAAAATCTGTTTGAGCTGGCTGCATTCAGAGTTGCTGTTCCTGGCGCTGAAACCTATTTCAGCACCAGGGACAGGGGGTTAATCCCCCTTGCAGCCTGGCGAGTTTTTTTTTCTTTACCTTGCTTCGACTGTGCTAGGCGAGGGCTGTCCTTGGTTCTGAAACTAACAGGGTTATTCAGAGAGCGTGAAAAGCAGGAGAATGACTGGAGAATGGAAAATTCTAGGTCAAAATAGCCAAACCAGAAAAATTCTCCCTTTCATCTCACTTTCCAAATCAGCTATTTTGACCTAGAATTTTTTATTCTCCAGTCATTCTCCAGTTATTCTCCAGTCATTCTCCAGTCATTCTCCAGTTATTCTCCAGTCATTCTCCAGTCATTCTCCAGTTATTCTCCAGTTATTCTCCAGTCATTCTCCTGATTTTCACGCTCTCTGAATAACCCTGTAAGTTTTTTTTCTCCACAGCGGCGCCGCATCAGAGTTTTTCTTCTATTTTTTTATACGGCGGCGTGTCCATCGGCCAAACTGGGTCATCCGCAGATGCTTCCAGTGGACGACCCTGATCGGCCGATGGCGTTGTCTGTAGTCAGGAGACCAAGTCGGTCAGTGGACGGCCAGCCGTAGTCGCACAAAGTCGTCCGATGGAATCCGAGGCAGTGGATGAGGGTTGAATCTCCTCTGTGTCGTTAGATTAGTCGTCCGACTACAGACCCAGTGGAGGGCCTGCCTAAGAGAGGAGAAGGGTGGCACACAGAGGTGAGAGTAAATAGCAGAGTATGAGAAGTGATGGAGGCTGTGCGGGAAATCAACCAGGAAAGGTACAATGGAAGGGATTAGCCATAGGCGTACGTGGAAGGTTGAACTTGATGGACACTGATCTTTTCCGACCTATATTACTATGTAACGGTGGTTGATGTGTAAGAATAACCCCTCATGGTTTATTGCTATTCAGTTTCTGGATTTTTCACACCTGCCTAAAACTTTTGCACGGTTGTATATACTGTATATACAATGAGTGGCCAGATTATTATGACCACCCCATCAGTACTTGGTTGGGCCACCTTTTGCTTTCAATACTGCGGCGATTCTTCTTGGCATTGACTCCACGAGATGTTGAAAGGTGATGTGACGAACCTGACACCATGCCTGATGAATAGCACTGTCCAGTTCTGTGAGATTTGATGGTTGTGGAACCAGCTGCCTGATGGCTCTTTCAACTTCATCCCACAAATGCTCAATTGGATTGAGATCTGGTGATTGTGGGGGGGTCACCTAAGCAAGGTAAATTCCCCCTCAAGTTCATGAAACCACTCCTGCACAATACGAGCACCGTGGCATGAGGGCGCATTGTCTTGTTGGAAGAAGCCATCTCCATTGGGATACGCCATCAACATGATAGGATGAACTTGATCAGCAACGATGTTTTGGTATGTTGTGCTATTCAGACGTTGTTCCACACGAATTAAAGGGCCCCAAACCATAACACTGCCCCCACCAGCTTGAAGGGTTGTACTCATGCATGTGGGGTGCTGCTTTCATGCTGTTTCCACCAAATTCTCACTCTGCCATCTGCATGATGCAACTGGAAACGTGATTCATCGAACCACATGATTTTTTCCAATGCTCGACTGTCCAATCCTTGTGTTCCTGTGCGAATTGGAGACGTTTTTTCTTGTTAACTGCAGACAGCAAAGGTGTTCAAACAAGCCTTCGACTTCCATATCCCATAGGATGCAGTGTACGGCGAACAGTGCGTTCAGAGATCATTTGAGAGGATCCCTGATTAAGATCTGCAGTAATTTGATGCACTGTTGCCCTTCTGTTGTCTTGTACCAGTCTCGCCACTCTCCGTTCTGCCCTAACATTGACTAGTGGCTGACGGCCACAATTTGCACGTTCAGACCCAGATTTTTGGCTGACAGTCCAGTCTTTAAACACTTTAACAACAGCTGCTCTTGAACATTTAACGTATTCTGCTGTTTTGCTGATACTCACTCCATGGCTCCGAGCGCCAACAATCATCCCACATTCAAAGGCTGTTAAATCACATTGTTTACCCATATCTTCAGAAAAAAATCACTTCTACTGTCGTGGTGAAGAACCTGCTTCCCTATTTATAATGGTCTGGCCCTCTAGCAACTTCAGCGCGAAATTATGCCTAATTTGCCTAAAAGAGTCAGGTGGTCATAATAATCTGGCCACACAGTGTATATATATTTCTATCCTGCAGGTAGATTTGTGTTTTATATAAACAGCAGCAGCTCTCCGTGGGAATCTGCAGAAATCTGATCATTTGGCTCGTGATCCCAAAGCTTTACATTTCCTACAGGTCGTCTCATTTGTAGCCTGATCCGTTTGATGCAGCATTTTAAATCAGAAACGTATTTGTTTATTTATAAAGGATTTTACCAGGAAGGATACATTGAGATTTCTCTCGTTTTCAAGTATGACCTGGGTAATGTAGGGTAACACTGCATTGTTTAAAATCACTTGCTATTATTGATCACTATCTCAATGCAATTAAATATCATGCACTAGCTGGATATGGATACCCGTGCTTCGTGACGAAACGTCGGGCTATGCAGGAGATATTAGGTGCACGACCCGTTGGCTTAGTGGTGGTCGGTGATTGTAATAATAATAAAAAACAATAAAATAGATGAGTTTAAGCCCTTTAATCCCTGGCTTTTTGTCCATGTAGCCGGGCTAATTACTTGCATAGCATAGACTTTCAATTTGTCCCTCAGATGATTTGCTGAGGACCTCCCTGTAAACAACTTGAAAACGAGAGAAATCTCAATGTATCCTTCCTAGTAAAATCCTTTCTCCAAAAAAAAAAAAAAAAAACCATTCCTGGTTTTACTCTCTGGCTGGAGGATGACCAGGCTGTCAGGTGAACTGACTCTGGAGCCGCCACATACAACTGGCCATGGGAGAAACAGTCACTCATCAGATGCACACCAGCCACTCTCAGTGTCTGTCCCTGTGCCTGATTGGTGGTGATGGCATAGCACACCTTAACCGGAAATTGTAGACGTTTGAACTCCAAGTGGTAGTCTGACGGGATCAGAGGAATTCTGGGTATGAAAACGTTTTTTCCCTGATTTACGCCTGTGAAAATCATAGGTTCGATCTCGTGTTTGTACATGGTCTTCACCTGAAGTCTGGCGCCATTGGACAGTTTCGGAGGGGTTAGATTGCGTAACAGCATGACTGGAGCGCCAACCTTGAGGTAAAGGACATGAGGTGGTAATCCTGGTGGGTTGAGAGTGTGCAAGAACTCCACAGGGTAATGTACTGCATCCTCAATCGCCATTACCGAGTCCACAGATTCATACTTCATGTGCTCACTGGACATCTTCTCCAGCAGAAATTTGGTGATGCTGTTGGCCGAGTCGTTTGTTGTAGTTAGAATAGCTCTTCCCCTCAGCCACAAGCTGCAATCCACTCCAGCCGGATTAATGATTGGGTATATTCTGTCAGTCAAGCTGATCAGATCTGTCACAACTAGGGATGCACCGATACCACTTTTTTAAGACCAAGTACGAGTACCGATACTTTTTAAAAGTACTCACCGATATCGAGTACCGATACTTTTATTTAATGTCATGTGACGCTTTCCAATAGGAACAGACCTCATATAAAAATTTATATGAGATTTGCCCCCAGCTCACATGGATTTGCCCCCAGGTCTCATGGATTTGCCCCAGGTCTCATGGATTTGCCCCCAGGTCTCATGGATTTGCCCCCAGCACTCATGGATTTGTCCCCAGCTCACATGGATTTGCCCCAGCTCACATGGGTTTGCCCCCAGCTCACATGGATTTGCCCCCAGCACTCATGGATTTGCCCCCAGCTCTGATGGATATGCCCCAGCTCTGATGGATTTGCCCCCAGCACTCATGGATTTGCCCCCAGCTCTGATGGATATGCCCCAGCTCTGATGGATATGCCCCAGCTCTGATGGATATGTCCCCCAGGTCTCATGGATTTGCCCCCAGGTCTCATGGATTTGCCCCCAGGTCTCATGGATTTGCCCCAGCACTCATGGATTTGCCCCAGCTCACATGGATTTGCCCCAGCTCACATGGGTTTGCCCCCAGCTCACATGGATTTGCCCCCAGCACTCATGGATTTGCCCCCAGCTCTGATGGATTTGCCCCAGCTCTGATGGATTTGCCCCAGCACTCATGGATTTGCCCCCAGCTCTGATGGATTTGCCCTCAGCTCTGATGGATATGCCCCAGCTCTGATGGATATGTCCCCCAGGTCTCATGGATTTGCACCCAGGTCTCATGGATTTACCCCCAGGTCTCATGGATTTGCCCCCAGCTCACATGGATTTGCCCCCAGCTCACATGGATTTGCCCCAGCTCTGATGGATATGCCCCAGCTCTGATGGATTTGCCCCAGCTCTGATGGATTTGCCCCCAGCACTCATGGATTTGGCCCCAGCTCTGATGGATATGCCCCAGCTCTGATGGATATGTCCCCCAGGTCTCATGGATTTGCCCCCAGGTCTCATGGATTTGCCCCCAGGTCTCATGGATTTACCCCAGGTCTCATGGATTTGCCCCCAGGTCTCATGGATTTGCCCCCAGGTCTCATGGATTTACCTCCAGGTCTCATGGATTTGCCCCCAGGTCTCATGGATTTACCCCCAGGTCTCATGGATTTACCCCCAGGTCTCATGGATTTGCCCCCAGGTCTCATGGATTTGCCCCCAGCTCAAACGCTGGGGAAGCTGGCCGTGTGCATGTAAAGCACGCGGCCAGCGTTCCCCTCCGGCGCGCCGCGATACTCACCCATCCTGAAGGTCCGGTCGCTGGGCAGTGATGCGATCACGTGGCCGCCAGGCGCATCTGTGACGCTGCCTCCAGCCGAGAGGCAGCCTCATAGGAGCACACAGTGGCCGCGGGAACGCATCACTGCCCGCCGACCGGACCTTCAGGATGGGTGAGTATCGCGGCGCGCCGGAGGGGAACGCTGGCCGCGTGCTTTTCATGCACGCGGCCAGCTTCCCCAGCCCCGCGGATACCGGCAAGTCGGCCCAGCGCCGGCTTCCGGTATCGGCGGGATGTATCGGGCCGTTTGCACGAGTAACAAGTACTCGTGCAAACGGCAATATCGGCCCCGATACCAATACTAGTATCGGTATTGGTGCATCCCTAGTCACAATCTCGCAAAGGTTACTTGGAATAGTTATTTTTCCCTCCTCTTCCAAAAGCTTGCCCTCACCAAGATCAAGAAATAAGTTAGAAAACTCTTCTGCCCTCAAATCATGTTGAAGGTGGACATGCTTCTTACCTGTCAAGGTAAGGACTTTGACATTAGGCCATAAGATGGATGACTTGAGACAGGCCTTGACTTCATCTGCACATGTCCCTCGTGGCACAAAAGGCAACGTCTGTCTGAGTCACCAGCCAAAAGCACCGTAACTCCACCCATAAGACGGTTGCTGTCCCTGATGTCCTGGAGTCGTCCTGTGTACAGCCTCAATACCTCCTTTGTGAGTCATGGTGCACTCATCCCACACGATAAGTTTGACTTCTCGAAGCACCTGAGCCGTGTCACTCTGCTTAGAGAGGTTGCAAAGTGTATATTCAGAATGTTTCAGGTTGAGAGGTAACTTGAAGGCAGAGGGAGCCGTCTTGCCTCCGTCGTTCAAGGTAGCTGCAATTCCAGAGGAAGCAACGGCTAGGGCGATATTCCTTCTGCTCCTAATTCTGTCCAGCAACGGATTGATCAAGAACGTTTTGCCAGTGCCACCAGGAGCGTCAAGGAAGAACAACTGGCCATTATCAGAAGCAATGCTGTATATAATTTCATCGTAGGTTTTTCTCTGTTCTTGATTTAATTTCGGAACATTCTCAGCAACTGCATCCGTCAGCTGAACGGTATTATAAGACAGATAATGAGGTATTGACAGTTGCTGACAGCGGCCTCTTGCTCTCGTGAAGGTGGTGGAAATCCGAACTGTAGGAGTGTTTTACCCGACATGGATCAGGGCCGGATTAACATAGGGGCAGATGGAGCAGCAGCTCCAGGCCCATGCCCCAGAATAGGCCCAGAGAAAAAATAACAATGTCTGCATTTATGAACATGTGGACCCCATTATCTCCAACACCATAGCAGCTACAGGGTCATATGAGGTATCACTGGAAAGGCCAGAGTATGCCCTTTCCAATGATACCAAACATGACCAGGTTTTATGTAACAATAAAAATAAAATAATAAATATTACTTTATTTTTTCTTTCTAACACAGCAATACTTTCCACTTTTCAATTATAAAGTGAACAATGATGCTGCACTAACTCACCATCTCAAGTGTGGAGGTGATGGCACGATCCGTTATTACGTATTGTTACACCAAAAACCTAAACCACCGCACTGCAGCAAAGTGCACTGGGGGGGGGTGACTTTGGAACCCTGCGTTACTAATCTTTACACCTCACAAGGTCAAGGGAGGTGTCATTGGACAGGTCAGCATCTGGCCTTTGCATTAATACCAAACATGACCATGTAAAATCTAAAAGGAAAACCCCAAAACTTTTTATCTTTTTATTTTTAGTTGCAATGCAATGGCATTGTCCATTTCTCACGTATAAAATGAGCAATACCACTGCCATTACTCACCTTCTCATTTCCCACGCTTGGAGCAAGACCACTGTTTTATAGATAGTCATATTATTCAAAAAACACAAGGGAAATATTTCATTTTTTTGGTTAAAATTGTATATTTTCTCAGAAAAATGCAGTAACAGGATCCCATTTTAAAAAAATTAACAAGAATTCCCTATAGAATATAAACCACAAAGGTTTGGATGATAAAATGTGAAAAAATTATTTTACACGCTTTAAATGATTGAAATCTGAATGTAAATTTACTCCCACAGTATCTGCCTGGTTAGATATATCAGTATCTGCACTATAACCTAAAATATGCTTTCATTTCACTAAATTCCAAAAAAAGCCACCAAAATCTTCCGCTCCAGGCCCATAGAGACCTTAAGGCTAGGGTCAGACGAGCGTGATTTCTACGGACTGTACGTCCGTGCAGTACGGACATCGTCAGTACGGATGACGCAGTAGTGGTCACACAGTCCGTTTTTTCACTGAAGTTATTTTTTGACGGATGTAGGAGGGAAAAATAAATTACAATGAAAAAACATTCTGTCCGTCAAAAATGCTGGACGTATAAATGCAGTCCATCTGACCATGCTCCATCACTCACACACAAAGCTATGCAGACGTTGTGGATGTGGCGAACTCCGCACGTCCGTTCTAGCAGTATTACGTTCTTGCCTAACCTGCGTCCGTTTGCAGCGTCCGTCATGCGTCCGCAGTTCAGTGCGGACGTACTTCATGTGTCAGGCTCCAATGGACTTTCTTTCATGCTATCACGGACGTACTTTTAGGCGCAATCACGGACGTGAAGCACTACGCTTGTCTGACAGCAGCCTAATCCGGCCCTGACATGGATATGACAATATTCTCCAGAAGGATAAGGCATTGGTTGTAAACAATATGCAGGACCTGTTGGGCACACTCTTGGTCCATTAGCCTTCTAACATCTTCCGCAAGACTGTGTGTGTATTTCTCCACAATTTTAGCTGGAAAAAAGTATTGTCAAAATCATCCCCAATCAGTAGAGAAGCTGTAATAAAGGAATATATCCCCCACCACCTTGAGTTCGGAAGCAGATCCATAGGTGGAAGATGTGGACATGTTGGTGAGGTAGCTCAGGTTTAGTGCTGTAAGGATCCCCAGACGCTCCTGAGTGAAGGAGAGCAACGTCTGCCAGTTTGAACGGAGATCACGGCATGTGAGGCAAGTGCTAGTAAGCCTAACCGTAACACTAATCCTAGAACCAGTAAATCTAACCGTAACACTAATCCTAGAACCAGTAAGCCTAACCGTAACACTAATCCTAGAACCAGTAAATCTAACCGTAACACTAATCCTAGAACCAGTAAGCCTAACCGTAACACTAATCCTAGAACCAGTAAGCCTAACCGTAACACTAATCCTAGAACCAGTAAACCTAACCGTAACACTAATCCTAGAACCAGTAAATCTAACCGTAACACTAATCCTAGAACCAGTAAATCTAACCGTAACACTAATCCTAGAACCAGTAAGCCTAACCGTAACACTAATCCTAGAACCAGTAAGTCTAACCGTAACACTAATCTTAGAACCAGTAAATCTAACCGTAACACTAATCCTAGAACCAGTAAGCCTAACCGTAACACTATTCCTAGAACCAGTAAGCCTAACCATAACACTAATCCTAGAACCAGTAAACCTAACCGTAACACTAATCCTAGAACCAGTAAATCTAACCGTAACACTAATCCTAGAACCAGTAATTCTAACCGTAACACTAATCCTAGAACCAGTAAGCCTAACCGTAACACTAATCCTAGAACCAGTAAACCTAACCGTAACACTAATCCTAGAACCAGTAATTCTAACCGTAACACTAATCCTAGAACCAGTAAACCTAACCGTAACACTAATCCTAGAACCAGTAAGTCTAACCGTAACACTAATCCTAGAACCAGTAAGCCTAACCGTAACACTAATCCTAGAACCAGTAAACCTAACCGTAACACTAATCCTAGAACCAGTAAATATAACCGTAAAACTAATCCTAGAACCAGTAAGCCTAACCGTAACACTAATCCTAGAACCAGTAAGCCTAACCGTAACACTAATCCTAGAACCAGTAAACCTAACTGTAACACTAATCCTAGAACTAGTAAACCTAACCGTAACACTAATCCTAGAACCAGTAAGCCTAACCGTAACACTAATCCTAGAACCAGTAAACCTAACTGTAACACTAATCCTAGAACCAGTAAGTCTAACCGTAACACTAATCCTAGAACCAGTAAGCCTAACCGTAACACTAATCCTAGAACCAGTAAATCTAACCATAACACTAATCCTAGAACCAGTAAACCTAACTGTAACACTAATCTAGAACCAGTAAATCTAACCGTAACCTAACTAACACTAACCTAGAACCAGTAAGCCTAACCGTAACACACACACCTAGAACAGTAAAACCATAACTACCAAACCTAGAACCAGTAAACCTAACTGTAACACTAATCCTAGAACCAGTAAGTCTAACCGTAACACTAATCCTAGAACCAGTAAGCCTAACCGTAACACTAATCCTAGAACCAGTAAATCTAACCGTAACACTAATCCTAGAACCAGTAAGCCTAACTGTAACACTAATCCTAGAACCAGTAAACCTAACCGTAACACTAATCCTAGAACTAGTAAATCTAACCATAACACTAATCCTAGAACCAGTAAACCTAACCGTAACACTAATCCTAGAACCAGTAAGCCTAACCGTACACACTAATCCTAGAACCAGTAAAAACCTAACTGTAACACTAATCCTAGAACCAGTAAGTCTAACCGTAACACTAATCCTAGAACCAGTAAGCTAACCGTAACACTAATCCTAGAACGATACCGTAACTATCTAACCATAACCTACTAATCCTAGAACCAGTAAACCTAACTGTAACACTAATCCTAGAACCAGTAAGTCTAACCGTAACACTAATCCTAGAACCAGTAAGCCTAACCGTAACACTAATCCTAGAACCAGTAAATCTAACCGTAACACTAATCCTAGAACCAGTAAACCTAACTGTAACACTAATCCTAGAACCAGTAAGTCTAACCGTAACACTAATCCTAGAACCAGTAAGCCTAACCGTAACACTAATCCTAGAACCAGTAAATCTAACCGTAACACTAATCCTAGAACCAGTAAGCCTAACTGTAACACTAATCCTAGAACCAGTAAACCTAACCGTAACACTAATCCTAGAACCAGTAAGCCTAACTGTAACACTAATCCTAGAACTAGTAAACCTAACCGTAACACTAGCAGTAACTCAAACCAAGAACTAATCCTAACCCTAATACCAGGAGAAATGTTAACTGCTAACAGTAACCCAACCCTAGATGTAACCCTAATGCTAATCCTAAACCTAACATTTAGGAGTATAGAGCGGGTATAGGAGGTGGCACAGAGGGAAAGGGGTTGGAATTTGTGAAGAGGATGTTATAGAGGGAGGTACAGAGTGGTTCTAAGAGAGAAAAATACCCGCACCACCAAAATTTCAGATCTATCTCAATCGGCAAAATTCCAAAAAATTCCCAAAATCTGAAAGTTTTGGGTCGCAAAGGTTTCCAAAACAAAACTAAATTTTGGTCTGTGGACATGTCTAAGATCTAGGTGTGGAATGGTAGGAGGTTTATCCCCAAACAATGGCCCCTATTACATTCCTCGTGCATTTGTTTTGCGCGAGCAAATGCTCATTTGCGCGAGTGGCAAAACCCTTACAACGTATTACAACGTTCGCGCAAACAATGCACGTTATCGTTTAACGCGGATGGACCTGCGCTTGCGTGATGAACTGTGCGCATCCTATACGTAACATTGCGAGCGCAAATGCGTTCGTGTGCTGGTACGCGGATGGTATTACAATCAATGCGCAACTTTCTACGAACGACGTTTGCGCGCATAATTTTAACGTCTTTGAAAAGCTGGTGGTAACTGCAAATCTGAACGTTCTGGCCGGAACGAAAAACACCAGCACGAAAAAAAAAATACAGCACAGTATAGTTACACATTCTACACATACCCAAACAATAAAATTGTGAATGTGTGCGTGTTTTTATTATTGCTGCAGCATGTATACTCAGATTTACTTTGACAGGCGCAAAAACTTAAGTGAGTCAATTAAGGTAAATTGATGTCAATTAAGGTTCTTAATTCTGATTGGCTGAATCCCGTGAAAAAAACAGTCCGCACACTGATTTACGTGCGCTACGTTACTGCGCGCTTATTACTCTTCGTTTTGCGCGTCGTTTTTACGAACGTTATTTTTGGACGGATGAGAAAATGCGTTCGGATCGTAATACCAAAGTTAATTTTCGCGCGATAACGCTGGACGATGCGCGGAAAAAAATTGCGCTGTGCGAACGAAATTGCGCGAAGAATGTAATAGGGGCCAATATGTTCAGAGTTCAGAAACGTGCTTTGGCTGGAATCCATATCCTGCCTTTACGAATTTATCTCATATAGCACCTTAACCATTAAACAGAGAGGGAAGCTTGCGTTTATAACTCTTTATTGCCACCTGCTGGCGTGAAGATATATTGCATCCTAAACCTTTTTTTATACTTGTTTGGGGCATTTATTTGTATTTATACATTCTAAAGCCAGGATCTATAAATATTAAAGATCATTGTCTACTGAGAACAAAAGACACAATCCTTTTTTTTTTTTTTTTATATTTAAAGTTTTTTATTTTGCAAGCAAGAATAATACACAAACTGGCAATACAGGCCTCGCAGGGCCAAATAGGCATCAAATACACATAAAGCATAAGGGGGGGGGTTTCTCATAGGGAAACATCAAATTCTCAAATAGCAGAAGGGGGAGCGGGGGACACAATCAGAATAAGCCCCAACCGGGGAATTATAGCAAAAAAAAGACTTCAGTGTCCCGAGAAAAAAGGGGTGTCTCAGTAATGGAGAAAAGAAAAGCATTCAAAGACAGCAAAATATCGGCAAAATCATCCCCAATTAAGGGGGGTCTCATCTAAAATTTGTAGCCAAAAATCAAAGTCTCAGCATGGTGGAGGGATAATAAGGGTCACGATGGGAAATGGGGTAGCTCAGACATTCCGTCCAACTGTCCTCTCAACCTGCGTCAGGAAACAAGAACGGGCGGTATACAGGCAGCGCGACCCCCAGCTGGCCACGGCGCCCGACAGCCGCCTGAACTTCATCCCCGGAGAAGCCATCAGGACCCCTAAAAGCCCGAGCCGTTTCTGCAAAGTCCACCGCCAAGTCCTCTGGGCAAAACTACCTGGTAAAGCTTTGTAACGATCATCAGGTAAGGCCTCCTCGTCCAGGTCGCATCCAGGGCCTTCCTTCCTTCCCGGGTCTCATCCAGCTTGTCAGACCGCCGACTAACCACTTCAAGGCCGCACACCAGCGGGCATCACTCGTCCTCCTCTATCCACACCAGGCAGCCTCCAAGGTCCGCAAGGGCAGCTTCCTCCTCCCCGTTGTTGAGGGCGCGCATCAGACGCCTCCATTCCGCGCGCGCCCCGCCAAATCCACCACCGGGTCAGCAGCCGCGTTCAGAGGACAGGGGCCCTCCATCCTCCAAGTCCGCGCCCGCCAGTCCTTCGGGCAGAGCCATTTCACAGGGGAAGGAAAAGGAATCGATGGATAGTCCAAGGTAATGCAACAGGCCTCAAAATGGCCGCCGGGCCAGTTCTCCCGTCGGAAAGCAAGGCCCCAAACTCCGCTGGGCCCTGGAGGGGGGGACCCAGCGGCTCCAGGGCACTCCTCCCAATGGCCAGCCGCGCAGGGACTCCCCAAGGGGGCAATTTAAGTGAGGATTCATGGTAGAAATCCCCTCTGACAGCAGCTGGAGATGGAGCTCAGCACAGACACGTCTGCTCTCCCGTGCGGCCGGCCACGCCCCCGACACAATCATTTTTTATTAAAAGAAAATATCTTTCATTTAGCTGATCTTAAGTATCATAGAAAAATTGAATTATAAATTCATCAGGCCGCGGGGCTACCTCTCCTGACTTATTAAATGCGATGCTTATCCTATGCCGCTAATACTAAAGTGCCTTCTCTCTTTCTAAGCATGGTCTGGTCTGGTGTCTTCTAAAAGGATACAGTTCTATTTGTGCACAGCGGAAATGTCATTTCTTGCATATAAAGATACATATCTTTCCAATAATTATGTTATTCATATGAGTGCTAGAGGGAATCTGTTATTGTTCTTGTGGACTTGTTCAGATATCCCTATCAGGGTTATTCAAAGAGAATCGAAAAGTCACCGCACGTTCGGTGACTTTTTGTTCTCTTCAATTCGGTACGATTTGGCGATCCCATTTCGGCGACTCTGCGATGTATTCAGCAAGCACCACAGGGCCGTCGCTATGCAGGGAAAAGTCGCCGAAAACCCGGCGAAAACTCACCGCAAAACCCGGTGAAGGCACACCGAAACCCGCAAAAACATCTGGATTAACCCCGCCGAACACGCCGGAGAAACCCGAGCAGCCGCCGATCACAGCGCATCGCAGCTGCCGGAAAAAGCCGACACTGCAGACGAATGGAGTGAAAAAAAGAAAAACAGTACGCTTGAATGTTTGAAAAGTGAAACGCTGTTTGCAAAGAAACTACTGTCTGAAATTTACATATGAGATCCAGGGAATGATAATAAAGAGGGCTGTTACAGAAAAAAGAAAAAACGATTTAACCCTTTCGCTGCTGAGGCATTTCCCGCCTGTGTGCTGAGGTCATTTTTACCGGTTTTGCTCGTCATGTTTAAACGTGTTTTGAAGGCTTATTTTATTATATGACCCAGACATATTATATATCGTTCTTTCCGGCAGACTCGGCAGATTCATAATATGTCATTATTATATGTATACGTCATGACCTGTTTGTATATTATAACAAAAAATGCAATAAAATTAGAATTTTCAAAAATTTACAACGTGTAAAGTGTTTTTTTTTCACATTTTAACATGTGATCGTTTGCGGTTATATTTTGTATGGGGTGCGCTTGTTAAAAAAATTAGAAATGGGGTCTCGTTACATTTTTGTTTGGGGAAAATTACGCGATTTTTAACAAACGCACCGCATACAAAAATCATTAGTGCAGCATTATTGTTCACATTATAAATTAAATGGGAACAATATTGCTGCATTAACAAAACAAATAAAAAATAAAAAACTTGTTTATTTTTTTTATTATTATTTTTATATTTATTTATTTATTTTTTATTTTTTATTTTCAATTTTTATTTTTTTTAAAAAACTTTTTTCACAGTCATGTTTGATATCGTTGGAAAGGCCATGCTCTGGCCGATCCAACGATATCAAACATTAACCCCTAGCTGCCACAGATCGGGAGATAGGGGGTTCATTGAGCGCGTCCTAGCACAGGAGGCAGCAATCAGCCAGGATTCCGTCTGATTTCTGGCCCCCCCCGGTGCGGGCTGACATCTAGCATGTCAGCCCAGCACTCCGGGACCCCGGGGGAAGATAGATGTCAACGCGGCGGCGCGATGACATCTATTTCAGGCCCCCCCCCTCGAGTGCGGAGGAGGTGCCTGAAAGGGAGGGGGAGGTCCTTCGGACCTCTCTCCCTCCCAATCGCGGGGCTCCAGCTGCTAAAGGCAGGCACGGTTTGGAAGGGCACAGCCTGCCCTTCCAAATCGTGCCTGCCTTTAACCCCTTGGGTGCTGGATCACGATTCGGCGCTGAAATGCGCCGAATCGTGATCCTCTCCCGGACCTGGCCAACATCTTGGATGTCAGCCAAGCTTCCGGGAACTCCCCCTGAGGACTGGCGTCATCGTGCATAGCGCGATGATGTCAGTCCGGGAGTTAACCCCTAGTTGCCACCAATGGTGGAGATAGGGGTTCCAATGAACCCCCTATTTCCCGATCCGTGGCAGATAGGGGTTAATGTCTGGTATTGTTGGATCGGCCAGAGCATGGCCTTTCCAACGATACCAAACATGACCATGTAAGTGTAAATAAATAAATAAATAAAAATAATAAATACAAATATTTAAAAAAATTAATAAGAAATACGTTTTTTTGGTTTCACGCAGGTTCACCCGCGGTAGATGATTGCACGCGGTTGTTGCGCTGACTATGTAATACAGGATTTTGGCGCAAATGGTTTTACCCCTCGCGTTAATGTTTTTTTGCACCGGCGCAAATGTTTGCGCGAAGATTGTAATTTAGCCCATAGAGTATCAAACAAATCATATTCACTCACACTTTGAGAGAGCTGCCAGCCCTCAAATGAGTGTACTGCAGGTTATTTCTAGGCCAACCCTCTGGCCATCATTTTTGTCCGATCCAATTGAGGTTCCGCCATGTGGTTTTTGGATGCAGATGTGAATATTCTTTGAAAATGGCGCTCGTCGTTCTCTTTCCAGATGAAAATCCGGAACGCAGAGTTCGACAAACAGGGGTTTTATTGTATAAAAACAAGATAATAAAACAAGGTGGTTAAAACAAAGAATGGGCCAAACGCGTTTCGCGCTCTTGGGCGCTTCCTCAGTGGCAAAATAGACAAAATAAATGTATGACCAACACACAGGGGTCAGGGTTTTAACTCTTGACCCTCATTAATCCACAATGGGAGACTCGTGCCTGCAGCGGATCTTTCCTGGCACGCTGTGCAGCATGTTCGAATCGCAGGCATGTGACGTAGTTCTCTGTCCCCATGGACGGCGGCTCCTAGTAGTTATAGTTACGTTCTTAGGTGAATGTTGGTATTACGCATCCTAAGGGCAGGCTTTTCTTGCAGCAAACGTTTTTCACATTGACGGCGATCTATGATTCTATCGTCTGCTAGATCTATGATTCTATCGTCTGCTAAATTAGAAACAATAAATAGAATGTATCAATAAATAACTAGTAATGTAAACAATCAATTTCAGAAAGCACATAATACATTGGGAGTTACAAACACCATATAGCAGGGCTCAAAATTTCAAGTCCCAAGCTACGAACCAGGCCATAAGAGTTACTCGCCACCAGTTGCTCCACCTAACCCCTACCCAGCCCTTAACTCTGCCTCTAAACACACACCCTTAAATTATCTTATGAAATTACACAGTTAAAGGTTTGATTTAGAATAAAGTTACAAAAATAGCATTAACGCCCACACGTCAGACCCCAGATACATGTATACCCAGTCAGAGCCCAGTATGAGCAGAGCAAGGAGGCAGGGAAGCTCCTCGCCACCCCCCCCCCCCACCAGTGACAGAGACAAGCTTGGTCAGGTAAGGCAGTTGTTTCCTGCCACCTTGAAGCCTGGGGAAGGGGAGCTGCACGGTGGCACTGCCAGAATACACAGCGCAAAATAATTTATTGTGCTGCCTGTGTGTGCATTTCCACTCGCCCTCACTTAATTTCTACTCGCAAAATGCAAGTAGGCGAGTGGAAATTTTGAGCCCTGGCATATAGTGCGAGTTCGAAATCCCAGATGACACTTATACAAGAATAATCTCGAAAAACCCAGTGGTTTAGAAATTAGGCGAAGAGTGCATCAGGAGAGACAGAAATGGAACAGTTAAAAGGGGGATTGAATGAATAAAATATGGAGGAGGACTTTATAAAAAAATGACATATTTCAAAGTCTTTATTTAATCCAAGGGGCTAAGAGTGTTAAACTGATAAATAAGCCTCATTTCTTCACGATTTATTTTTTCATGAAGTCTTCTCCTCGCTGATCTGTGGTGACTTTTTTAAGGACCAAAAAATACAGCCCTATGTGAGAACCCTCATGTTGATCTCTGAAATGTGCGGACACGGAATGATTTTCAAATTTTCTCTTGATGTTTCGAACATGTTCCATTATACGTACATGTAATGGCCTTATTGAACTTCTGCCAATATATATTTTTCCACAGGGGCAGACAAGAGTGTAAAGGACATTCTTCGTGTTGCACGTGAGGACTCCTTTAATTTTATATCTGTCCAGATGAAGAAAGGTATCTAGCAGACTTTTTTTTATATTGAGAGATTTGCAGGCTGTACAGGCTCCGCACCCATGGAATCCTTCTTTAATTTGGAAGATATTGTCGGAGTATTTCTTTTTATTCTGAGTGTAACTCCTAACGATTTTCTGTTTAATATTTTTCGCTCCTCGATTGATAATCCTTGGTTGCTCTCCTAGGATCTCTTTCAGCATAGGGTCCCCAAGTAATATGTGCCAAAAAAATTTGATAGTATGATTGATGGATCTGGTTTGACTATTACAATTGTAGATGAAGGGAATGGTCTGTAAATGGTTTTCTGTATCCGATGTTTCTGTCTTATATTTAATCATATCCGTTCTATTTCGTTACTTAATTTTCTTCGTTCTTTCTTCGTTCGCCAAATGTTGGCGAATTGCCTGCACATACGGTGCCTGTTCGGTGCCTGTTCGAGGGCAGTGAAATCCCCATAGAGAAGCAATGCTTCATCTATTCAGAGAACAAAAACCAGCAGTGAAAAGTTCCCGAAATGCCCCGTGGTCTTATTCGACAGATTTATTCGTGCGATTCCCATAGGCTTCAATGTTAAAAATATTCCCAATTTAATTCAATATCTAATAAACTGTTTAATATTATATTCTGCAGTAAAAAGTCTCTTTATAGATTTTTTAGGATCTTTTAGGCATTTTTCAGATTTTTTTTGGCAAAACATTTTTCCTGTTTTTTTTTTAAAATCGTTTTTTCTTTTTTCTGTAACAGACCTTTTTATTATCAGTTATTGGATCTTATGTGTAAATTCCAGGCATTTTCGTTCGGTAGTTTTGCAAACAGCGTTTAACCCCTTCGCTGCGGAGGACGCGCTCAGCGCGTCCACCCGCAGGTAACATTCCTTGCGGTGGACGCGCTGAGCGCGTCCTCCCTTTGGGGCCAGCGATCGGCCGGGTTCCGGCCGATCGCTGGGCCCCCCGATGCGGGCTCACATCCTCGATGTCAGCTCAGCACCTGGAACCGCCGCCGGCCTAATTAGGTGTCATTGCAGTGGCGCGATGACACCTAATTCAGGCGCCCCCCCCCCGCATGTGCTGAGGAGGCGCCTGAAAGGGAGGGGGGAGGTCCGGCGTTGCGGGGGTTAATACAGGCACCGTTTGGAAGGGCACAGCCTGCTCTTCCTAACGGTACCTGGAATTAACCCCATGGGGGCTGGATCACGAATCGGCGCCGAAAAGCGCCGGTTCGTGATCCTTTCCCGGAGCTGGCCAAGCTTCCGGGAATGCCCCCGGAGGACTGGCGTCATCGTGCATAGCACGATGACGCCTGGAGTTAACCCCTAACTGCCACCAGTGGTGGAGATAGGGGATTCCAATGAACCCTCTATCTCCCGATCCGTGGCAGTTAGGGGTTAATGTTTGATATTGTTGGATCGGCCAGAGCATGGCCGTTCCAACAATACCAAACATGAGTATGAAAATAGTTTTTTAAAAAAAATTAAAAATAAAAATAAAAAAATATTTAAAAAAAATTATAAAAAAAAAATAAACAAGTTTTTTTTTCTTTTTTTTGGTTCGTTAATGCAGCAATATTGTTCCCATTTCAATTATAATGTGAACAATGATGCTGCACTAACGATTTTTGTATGCGGTGCGTTTGTTAAAAATCGCGTAATTTTCCCCAAAAAAAAAGTAACGAGACCCCATCTCTAATTTTTTTTAACAAGCGCACCCCATACAAAATATAACCGCAATTGCTCGCATGTTAAAATGTGAAAAAAACCCACTTTACACGTTGTAAATTATTGAAAATTCAGATTTTATTGCATTTTTTGTCATAATATACAGACAGGTCATGACGTATACATATAATAATGACATATTATGAATCTGCCGAGTCTGACGGAAAGAACGATATATAATATGTCTGGGTCATATACCAAAATAAGCCTTCAAAACGCGTTTAAACATGATGAGCAAAATCGGTAAAAATGAGCTCAGCACAGAGGCGGGAAAAGCCTCAGCAGCGAAAGGGTTAAAATTTCAAACTTTCAAGCATACTGGTTTTTTTTTTCAACTCGTTCGTCTGCGTGTCGGTTTTTTCCGGCGGCTGCTCTGCGCTGTGATCGGCAGTTAGTTGGGTTTCTCTGGCGTATTCGGCGGGGTTAATCTAGCTGTTTTCTGCGGGTTTTGGTGAGTGTTCGGCGGGTATGCGGCGAGTGTTCGGCGGGTTTGCGGCCAATTCTTTTTGAATAACCCTGTATATATTGTTTCTAGAGTCGCCACTTGTGCTGACATGTTGGGAGCGTGTCAGCCCTACCTCCGGGGCCTCCCCTGCCCACTGATGTCAGAAAGTGACGTCCCCCCAGCAATCCCTATGATAGAGATATACAGAGTTATACAGAGAAAGGTGAAACTCAGGAGAATTGGCAGGAGAAGGCAACAATCTAGACCAAATAGCCGATTTGGAAAGTGAGATAAATTGAGAATTTTTCTGGTTTGGCTATTTTGACCTAGAATTTTCACTTCTCCAGTCATTCTCCTGAGCTTTACCTTTCGGTGAATAGACCTGATGGGGGTCCTTTGGAGGTTGAAGTTCTTCCACTATTTTAGCAGAGGGAACTGAGTTCCCCTTGGTCCCACACACTATAAAGCTTGTATCTAGGTGATCAGTCATATCTTTCCCTGTTAAGTCACAATAAATATAGGGATTATCACATACTTTTGCTAAAATCCACATATATACATAAATATATCAGATTTTAATGTGTGTTTTAGTAATTGGGGGACAGAAATCTTCTGGCTGCCGGGAGCAGAGGGAGACTGGGGGAAGAAAGTCCCCGCGATCAATCCGTCGACCAGCAGGATCTCGCAAGAGGTGAGATCCTGCCAGTCATGTGACCCGGCAGCATGATCCTCCATGGAGTCCTATGGACGCCATGAATGGGATGCTGGGGGCAGCGCTGTAGCGCTGCCCCCAGCATCCGCGAGCTTAGAGAGGGACCCTAAGGGAAAGTTAACGAAAGCAAATTTTTCCCTTTAACGTCCCGGTTTTAGCTCAGGGCCCCTTGTGTTTGAGTCTTGTTTTTGAAAGCATTTTTCCCTGTTGGTATCAACGAGCCTCCAACCCCAGGTCAATTGGTTAATAAAGGCTTTGGCAAAGTATCAAAGCCTTCAAGCACCACATCCACTTCAATACACTGTGAGGGTTTTAACGCATGGAGTGTCCTAAATAAAGTTCCAGCATGCAATGCGATAAAAAGCCAACAGGGGGCATAGTCTGCCTAATTAAAGCAGAGCTGGTGGCCGCAGGTAAGAGGAGGCTGGCACTGGTGTTGTAATGTGATAGCACATTATAGTGTTTCTTTCATGCTGTGTCTGAAGAGAAACCTGCAAAAGGTGCTTTTATTTTAAGGAAAAACCCCTTGACTTTAGGTGCGTTCAAAGAGGGACGTTACGCCGCAGTTAACACATTTTACTGATGTATAGAAACAAAACAGACTTCGTATTTTTGGTACGCGTCGATAGGCTCCGTGATTCCATCGTGTAACGTTTTAGTGTATGGGCACCCACAGTGCCACTAGAAAATGATATTTCAGCAGTATGGGCATGCACTGCATCATGGGAAAACTGTCACATCACAAACAACATGGCGGATAAACAGGAGCCACAGCAGCATGACTGGAAACCAGGTATTTACAGTAGCGCCTGGAAAACGGGCGCCCACAGTGGCATGGGAAGAGGGATCCCCCCAATGTCACAAGAAACAAGCGCTCACAGAATCACTGGAAAACAGGCACCCGCGGATACACAGGAAAACAAATAACTACATGACCGTAACGTCATGAGAAAACAAGCATCAGCAGCTTCGCAGGAAACACAGGAAAATGAGCACCCACAGGAGCACGGGAAGACGGGCGCCCATAACATCACGTCAATCATCAAACAGCTACTACCCGGCTCTAGAAAATTGTGACCAAGTCTGGCTCAAAGACTGGCCCTAATATCTTGGCTGGCGGTGATTGTGACATCATTAATCCCATTTTCTGTATTGGCTGTCATCGGTTGTGACATCATTAGTTCCATCTCTTATGTTGATTGGCACCAATTGTGACACAGTTACAAACTTTTATAAAGCGCTAACAAGTTCTGTAGCACCGTACAATGGGTGAGATAGAATAACAATATACATTAAACACACAGAACAGTAGGAGAGACTGAGGACCCTGGCTCGAGAGCTTACAATCAGAGAGGAGGGGGTGACACACTAAGTGAGGGTGAATAGAGTAAATGCAGTAGCGGGGTGCGTGTGGGCTGAGTGGCTTAATGCGCCTGTATGTTGAATATAGTTTTATTATACCCTTTTCTTACTGTATCCAGATTATTTCTTACACCATAAAAAAATTACATTTTATTTTCATTATATCAACATTTTAAGAATCGCCCATTGTACAGCGCTACAGGACTTTCTAGCGCTTTATAAAAACTTGTAACTGTAACATTGAATGTTTTATTTACCTGTACCCAGTATTGCATCGTGAACTGTCTAACTCTAAAGATAACTTGTCCTCTATAACTAAATAGATGTTATAACATGCATGGGGCTTTTGATTTTGGGCTTTTGGGGCTTTTGATTTGTTTTTAGTAAAAAAAAAAATATTCTATCCTTAAAATTCTATGGGCCCCATCACCTCCTTAACACTAGGGGCCACATTACAATCCTATCGTTAAAACGCGGGCGCAAGGGAGGAAAAACTGCACCCGCAGTTTTCCCCCTTGCGCCCGTGTTTTAATAATGGATTAGAATGCAGGCGCAAAAATGCTGCCTGCATTGTTTGCGGGCGCTACCACCCCGCGATGGTCGTGGCAGCGATGACCGCAGCCGCGAGCATCCACTCGATGGAGACACAGGACTCCATTGAGTTTCCCCCTGCCGGTCACATGACCAGCCGGCTCTAGCCTCGTGAGATCCGGCCGGTCGGCGTAGTGATACGCAGGGAGAGACTGGGGGGACTTTTCCCCCCAGTCTTTCCCTGCTCCTGCTGGATGGAGGAGGCGGTTGGAGCCGCGGTCCTCGCCGCGGGACAGAGGGTGAGTATACGCTTCTGTTTTTTTTTTTAAGCTGGTGTTAACGGATTCTGCAGAAGCGGAATCCATTAACACCAGGTTCTGGCTCTGGTTAACTTTTTGCTAATCGCAGCCAGACGTTAATCAGCGTTAGGACTTTGTAATCCTAACGCTGATTAACACTTTGCGCTCCACATGTTAAGTATAGGGAGCGCAAAGTACAGTAACCTCGTGCTGAAAAGTGCAAGATACCAAACGCAAACTGGTTACTTAATCCGTTTGCGTTTGGATCGTAATATGCGGTAGACAACGCAGCAAACCCAAATGCTCACGCAAGTGAGCGTTAACATTAACGTCAAGATTTTAATGTGGCCATAGGATCACAAAGTCTACAGTTGCAAGAAAAAGTATGTGAACCCTTTGGGATTACGTGGAGTTTTGCATGAATTGGTCATAAAATGTGCTCTGATCTTCATCTAAGTCACAACAATTTGAAAAACACAGTCTGCTTAAAATAATACAACACAAACATTATATGTTTTCATGTTTTTATTGAACAGAACATGTAAATATTCACAGTGCAGGGTGGAAAAAGTATGTGAACCTTTGGACTTAATAACTGGTTGACCCTCCTTTGGCAGAAATAACCTCAACCAAACGTTTCCTGTAGTTGCAGATCAGACCTGCACAACGATCTGGAGTAATTTTGGACCATTCCTCTTCACAAAACTGTTTCAGTGTAGCAATATTCTTGGGATGTCTGGTGTGAATCGCTCTCTTAAGGTCATGCCACAGAATTTCAATCGGGTTGAGGTCAGGACTCTGACTGGGCCACTCCAGAAGGTGTATTTTGTTTTGTTGAAGCCATTCTTTTGTTGAATTACTTGTAT
Organism: Leptobrachium leishanense; assembly: GCA_009667805.1. Taxonomy (NCBI): domain Eukaryota; kingdom Metazoa; phylum Chordata; class Amphibia; order Anura; family Megophryidae; genus Leptobrachium; species Leptobrachium leishanense. Next base: position 16,057,125 of record CM019066.1, read on the forward strand.
GCTTTGGGTCATTGTCCTGTTGCATCACCCATCCTCTGCGGAGCTTCAGTTGGCGGACAGATGGTCTTACGTTTTCCTGCAAAATGTATTGATAAACTCTGGAATTCATTTTTCCATCAATGACAACAATCCGTCCAGGCCCTGAGGCAGCAAAGCAGCCCCAAACCATGATGCTCCCTCCGCCATGTTTTACAGTGGGGATGAGGTTTTGATGGTGTGCTGTGCCTTTTTTCTCCACACATAGTGTTGTGTGTTTTTTCCAAACAACTCAATTTTGGTTTCATCTGTCCACAGAATATTTTGCTAGTAGTGCTGTGGAACATCCAGGTGCTCTTTTGCAAACTTCAAATGTGCTGCAATATTCTTTTTGGACAGCAATGGCTTCCTCCGTGGTGTCCTCCCACGTACTCCATTCTTGTTTAATGTTTTCCTTATTGTAGATGTGTCAACAAAAATGTTAGCATGTGCCAGAGATTTCTGTAAATCTTTAGCTGACAATCTAGGATTCTTCTTTACCTCATTAAGCATTTTGCGCTGTGCTCTTGCAGTCATCTTTACAGGACGACCACGCCTAGGGAGAGTAGCAACAGTGCTGAACTTTCTCCATTTGTAGACCGTCTGTCTTACCGTGGACACATGAACATCAAGGCTTTTGGAGATACTTTTGTAACCCTTTCCAGCTTCATGCAAGTCAACAATTGTTGATCGTAGGTCTTCTGAGAGCTCTTTTCTGCGAGGCATGGTTCACATCAGGCAGTGCTTCTTGAAACCAGTAAACCCAAAAATGGTGTTTGTTTTTAAAGGGCAGGACAGCTTTCAGCAACACATCCAATAATATCACACTGATTGGACTCAAGGTTGGCTCACTCCTGGCTCCAATTAGCTCTTGGAGAAGTCATTAGACTAGGGGTTCACATACTTTTCCACCCTGCACTGTGAATGTTTACATGTTCTGTTCAATAAACACATGAAAACATATAATGTTTGTGTTGTATTATTTTAAGCAGACTGTGTTTTTCAAATTGTTGTGACTTAGATGAAGATCAGAGCACAGTTTATGACCAATTCATGCAAAACTCCACGTAATCCCAAAGGGTTCACATACTTTTTCTTGCAACTATATGTTCAAGTGTTATAAAAAATAGAAATGTCCAATACTTAAGTGCCTACTCTTTTGCCAGCACAAAAAGACGAGCTGGCAACATTTTCCATCGTCTTGACCTTAGTTGAGCATGACCAAGTCAACCAGTTCATGTCAATGTTCATAAGGATCAGACCAGGGAGCTCAAACTCTGCCCGTCCCTGATATTGGTTGCCCACAATTCCCAAAATTATTTGAATTCAATAGATAGAGAATCATGGGAGTTGTAGTTCAGAGACACCAGAGTTTGAGATCCCTGGACTAGATTGTTATTATTTTACGTATGAAGTTCCCTTAACTGTTAAGAAACCCTAAGTGTAGAAGGACAAGGAATTCCAGAGTAAAAATGGAAAAAAGAGGAGAATAAGAAAAATGTGAGAATATCAGGGTTATTCAGAGAGTGTGAAAATCAGGAGAATGACTGGAGAATGAAAAATTCTAGGTCAAAATAGCCAAACCAGAAAAATTCTCCCTTTCATCTCACTTTCCAAATCGGCTATTTTGACCTACAGGGTTATTCAAAGAGATCCAAATTGCTTGAGAAAGGTAACCGAACGCTGAAAATCAGCGTTCGGGTTACCTTTCCTGGCCATTCGGCTATCCAGAGAGCAGGCAATTCGCCAAATCCTGGCGAATTACCTGCACATTCGGTGCCTGTTCGGCGCCTGTTCGAGGGCAGTGAAATCCCCATGAAAAGCACTGCTTCGGCTATTCAGAGAACACAAACCAGCAGTGAAAGGTTCCCCTAATGCCCTGCCATTCGGTGGTTTAATTCCACAAGTTTATTCATGAGAATCCCATAGACTTCAATGTTAAAAATATTCCTGTTTTAATTCAATATCTAATAAACGTTTTATTATAAAATTCTGCAGTAAAGAGTCTCTTTATTGATAGATTTTTTAGGATATTTTAAGCATTTTTCTTAATTATTTTTTTTTAACCCTTTCCCTGCTGAGGCTTTTCCCGCCTCTGTGCTGAGCTCATTTTTACCGGTTTTGCTCATCATGTTTAAACGTGTTTTGAAGGCTTATTTTAGTATATGACCCAGACATATTATATATCGTTCTTTCCGTCAGACTCGGCAGATTCATAATATGTCATTATTATATGTATACGTCATGACCTGTCTGTATATTATAACAAAAAATGCAATACAATATGAATTTTCAATAATTTACAATGTGTAAAGTGTTTTTTTTCACATTTTAACATGCGAGCAATTACGGTTATATTTTGTATGGGGTGCGCTTGTTAAAAAAATTAGAGATGGGGTCTCATTACATTTTTTTTTGGGGAAAATTACGCGATTTTTAACAAACGCACCGCATACAAAAATCGTTAGTGCAGCATCATTGTTCACATTATAATTGAAATGGGAACAATATTGCTGCATTAACAAACCAAAAGAAAGAAAAAAAACTTGTTTATTTTTTTTTTATAATTTTTTTTTAAATTTTTTTTTTTTTTTTTTTTTAATTTTTTACAAATTTTTTTCACATTTGTGTTTGGTATCATTGGAACGGCCATGCTCTGGCCGATCCAACGATACCAAACTTTAACCCCTAGCTGCCACGGATCGGGAGATAGGGAGTTCATTGGAACTCCCTATCTCCACCATTGGTGGCAGCTAGGGGTTAACTCCAGGACTGGCGTCATCGTGCTATGCGGGGGCGCGATGACACCTAATTACTCCGGCGGCGGTTCCGGGTGCTGGGCTGACATCGAGGATGTCAGCCCGCACCGGGGGGGGCCAGCGATCGGCCGGAACCCGGCCGAACGCTGGCCCCAAAGAGAGGACGCGCTCAGCGCGTCCACCGCATGGAACGCTACCTGCGGTTGGACGCGCTGAGCGCGTCCACCGCAGCGAAGTGGTTAAAGTCCGATTTTTTTTTTTTTTTTTAAGTTTAGTTATTTTTTCTGTAACAGCCCTCTTTATTATCATTCCCTGGACCTCATATGTAAATTTCAGACATTTTCGCTCAGTAGTTTCTTTGCAAACAGCGTTTCATTTTCACAGATTCACACAAACTATTTTGCTAATTTATTCACCTCCCTCGTCTGTGGTCTCAGCTGCTTCAGCTGCTTCGGCTCCTGCTCGGGCTTTGTTTTCGGCAGGTTAATCCAGATGTTTTTGTGGCTTTTCGGCGTGCATTCGGTGGGTTTTGCGGTTAGTTTTCGTCAGGTTTGCGGCAGCTTTTCCCTGCAATTCGGGGACCCTGTGGTTCTTGCTGAATACACCGCAGGGTCACCGAAATGGGATCGGCAAAAGGAACCGAATTGAAGAGAACGAAAAGTCACCGAACGTGCAGTGACTTTTCGAATCTCTTTGAATAACCCTGCTAGAATTTTTCATTCTCCAGTCATTCTCCTGCTTTTCACTCTCTCTGAATAACCCTGTTAGTCCTCTGCCCCCCAAAAATCCCGTTCCTCGTGATTGAGCCATGGGGACCATACCTTTTGGAAGGTAAGGATCGAATCACGGATGATCGTTGTTATTTCGCCCAGGAGTCTGGAATCTGTTATTTTTCTATGGGCCTTTTCTCATGGAAGGATGGTCCACATGCAGCCAACCATTCACCCATGGTACGTCTTCCAGCCAAAGGCAGTTTGGAGAACAAATGGGCTTCACGAGACGTAAAACTGTCCAATGGACTTTAAAATAAATAAGCCCAGTTGTTCAGCGGAGAGTGTTTTCAAAAAATACGTAGTAGGCTTGTGCACAGATTTTTTTTTCGATTCGATTCGATTTTTCGGATGTTTAAACTTTTCGATTCGGCTCGTTTCGACCGATTTCTGTTTCGATTCGGTTCGGCTCGACTCGTTTTTCGTGTACATTTTTTTTCGGAATATCGAGCATTTTTCGTATTTTCGTGTCACTTAGCTCGTTTTTTGTATCGACTTTTCGTGATTTCGGAAATTTTCGTTTTTCGGAATTGTACATGTTTTCGGAATATCGACCATTTTTCGTATTTTCGTGTCACTTTGCCCGTTTTTTGTATCGACTTTTCGTGATTTCGGAAATTTTCGTTTTTTCGGAACGTCTGTTCTCCTCGTTTCAAAGCAATAAATTTCGATTTGACACATTTCAAGTCCATTCGAAAATTCCAAAGATATTTCGTTTCGGCTCGGAAAACTTTTCGGATCTGCCATTTTCGGATCTAAAAATTTTCGGAAAATCGGCCGCATCCGAAAACACGAATCGGGAAATTTCGTGAAAATTCCGAAATTCCGAAACCCGAAACGCACATCCCTAATACGTATAGGGGCTGAAAGAAAAGATGACCCTCAGGCAAGATCACTACATATAACCCCCCTGTCTCAAATATTAGGCCAGCAGGAGTCCGACGAGACTTTTTACATTCTGTATTGATGATAGTTTAGCTTGACCTTGAGAGCGTGTTCCTGGAAGCTGACGCAAGGTAAAGCCTTAAAATAAGTTTCCCAAGTGTCCTGCCATTCATCAAAGTCTACAAAATGGACTAGGCCACGTTCCCAATCCGTCACATAGTCTAATGTCTTCCAATCTAGCCTTGAAATGATGTACAAAATAGATATTAAGCTGTATCAGATGTTTGTTAGTGGCGCACAGTCTTTTTAATAAGGTAAGACAAGAAGGTGCCGCAGTTTTCATGCTGAACACCCCTGCATAACGGCGTTGTTGTATATATCTGATCAAGTCCTTAACGAGGCGTTTGTGATCCTTTTTAAATCCTCAAAAGTCAAAATACAGCCATCTTTAAGTAGGATAATCCCATTAGAGGGATAATTAGCAAAAAGATGGTAATCAATTCCCGGTGGGATATCCTTATTACAAAATAAGCCAATTAGTGTTGATGGATAATTAGTGAAATCGCATTTTAGAGCCATTTTATCGCATAAGTGATAGTCATTTGTGAAGCGATAGACTTAGGCTGCGGTCACGCGAACGCACTTTTTGCGTCTGTCTGAACGCACCGTTTGCTATCCGTCGTAGCTTTTCAAAGGAGTCAATAAAGAACAACACACGAAGCACGCGCGTACGGGCAACGCATGTTGCAACGGACACCAAAATGGCATCGACGTGAAAAAGATGGAAAGAGACATAGAGAAATCCCCACATACGTTTTTTTTTTTTCTTTTTCTCAAGGTCAGTCAAAACGAACTGGTGCAATTCTTTTTATCAGCATCAGTCATAACTAACTGATACAATGTAACCACAATCTCATCGTTATAAACTTGTCAACGGATGCACTGTCAGTGCGCTTGTGGGACTGCAGCCTATGGGAAGAAGCGTGAATGCTGTGGCATGGTGGTAACTAAGCATTATGCAGAAGATATAAATGAAACATAAATATGACTTTTAAAGCCCCCCCCCCCCCCAGCTATGACTGCCTTTAGGTAAATTCCTTGCATCTATCTGTGTGGAGTAATAATAAAGAAGGGAATGCAAATCCATGCCACCCGCTCCCAATGGTTGATTCATGATTGGTCTAGTAACAGTTCTACATTTTCTGCTCATATAAAATCCTCTAGCAATGCTTGGAGAGATGCCAGCCCAGAAGCAGCCAGCCCAAAGTGCCTGAAAGAATTATGATAGATGAGCTAATATGTTCATCTTGGCACAATATACTCTACCAATCAATGTGTCAGGCCTGCTCGGCCTATGCAGGGATGCGACTTACCCAATCGCCCAGTGGCGACTCACACACAGGGCAACCCGGCTCACCTCCTCGGCGAGGCTCCAGTCCCCAGGGAGGTCGGATGTCGTCTCCTCTGTCTCCAGCCATTGGACTCCACTGGAGCCCAAGGCTTCAGGCTTTGGGGCCACTTTAGGCCACGACTAGGCACAGGCGTGCAGCAGGGCTCCGCCAATATGGTGGCTGGCCACGTCATGCGCTGATGATGTCACCAGCATCTTATTGAGCAAAGGGAGGAGCTGCTGGGTATATAAACCCAGACAGCTCACTCAGTTGTTGTTCCACTAGTGAAGCAGCTCCCAATGTTCCGTGCTTTTTGTAACAATCTCTATCGGGTCTGTTCACTATAGGGTGAAGTCAGGAGAATTGGCAGAAGTGAAAATTCTAGGTCGAAATAGCCAAACCAGAAAAATTCTCCCATTTATCTCACTTGAAAAAACAACAATATGGTCTAGATTGTTCTCTTCTCCTGCCAATTCTCCTGAGTTTCACTTTTAGTGAACAGACCTAAAAAGGTTTTCCTCGCGAGTGCGCATCACAGCCTTCCCAAGCTGGCAGCCGCTCGGTGGATTGCATCCAGCGAGAGGGGAATGCTGGCGGAATGCTTTTAATGACCCGGAGGTAGGGCTGGCATCTAAAATGGCAGCCCCTACCGGAAATAGGCTGCAATCCAGTGCCCATTGGTGCCGGTTCGTGGCCTGGTACCTAAGGGTTTAAAGAGTGGAATCACTGGAAAGGTCAGACTTTGACCTTTCCAGCATGACTCTCTTGAGCTTGTAACGCCAGAGGTGATGGGGACATCAAGGAACCCAGACCTGCGTTGGACCCTGGATGAAGAGGTGAGTATCGTGCGAGAGAGGGGTTCAGCGCAAAGATGTATGGTGAACGTCCTCCGCACACAGAAGTGAAACCAGAGGACATTCCAAGTACGTCTTTCGCGCTGAACTGGTTAAATAAAAGTATCTGGTTAAATAAAAATATCACTCTGTATCAGTGAGTACCTGAAAAAAACAAGTATCGGTACTCGTCTTAAAATAATGATTGGTACATCCCTACAGGAACCGATAAAAAGAAAAGGAGAAAGGGGACAACCTTGCCATTTGGTGTTGTATTTAGATAATGGGAGAGAAATACCCCAAACCTTGTATCTTGTGGAAAGTAGCAGAAGCTCTCGGAGAACAGCTGTAATAGTGAGTCCATCCATACTCCTACGTACAGGAAACAGATATGGCCCTTCCTCTCCATAAAACGCCTTCTCCTGAGACAAAGAAAGAGACTGTGTTCTCTGAGCTACTGCCAACCATAGAGGGTCAAGCGTACATTCCATGTTGTCCAAGCCTTTGTCAGGATGTATCAATGCAGGTAATCAGGAGAGCTGGTATTGTCACAAAAATCTCTATATCTGTATTGAGAAGGGAAAGGGGTGATCATTTGATGGAGAGAGTGTAATTCACTGTTAAGTTTAAACAGTAAGGCTGGGTTCACACCTACGCGTTGCGCAATGCGTGCGTTTTTTTACGCGCGTTCGCGCATACAAACAAACGCGCGCACGCGCGTTGCGCGCGCGTTCGCGGCTATGATATGGCCGCAAACGCGCGGCTATCTGCAAAAAAGAAGCTCCCGAACTTCTTTGTGCGTCGGCCGTTTATCAGCGCATTCATGCGCGCTGAGAAACGGCCAGGTGTGACATGCACACATAGGGAATCATGGGATTCCACTGTTTGAGGGTTTTACAGTGCGTAGGAACGCGCTGTAAAACGCTTAGGTGTGAACCCAGCCTAATACTATATAAGCCAAATGGGAATCAGGATGTGATTACAGAGTGTCGCACAAACCATACCATTTGATACGGAAAAGGGACAATCTTTCGATGTTAGAGTTTCAATACAAACAGACACATTTTCCTCTACTGTTTGATAGAAAAATGCAAAACATAGCCCGTGAGTTATGGAATTAAAAATCGAATCCAATGGTCCCCAACCGTGTTCCTCAGGTCCCCCTAACAGGCCAGGTTTGTAGAAATCTGAAGCACAGCACAGGTGTTATGATTTGTTGCTCAGTGATTGCAGGATTCAGGCCGGCGTCAGACGAACGCAGTGATCACGTCCGTGTCGGCGCACAGTTTAACGTCCGTCGTAGCATAGAATCACGATCAATAAAGACCCACACACGAAGTACGTGCGCAGTGAACTGCGCACGCACAACGCACGTTGCAAACGGACGCAAGTTAGGCAAGAACGTAAAACCGCTAGACGGACGCCTAGAGTGCGCCACGTCCACTTAGCGTTCTGTGTGAGTGATGAGGAGATGTCAGACGCAACGCATTTGCGACGTCCTTGACGCACACAATGGCTTTTCATATCATTTTCAAATTTTTATCATTTTTCATATTAATTTTATTTCTCATAATTCTCTTTTTTTCTACGTCCGTCAAGAAAAACGGACCGTGTGGTGTCTACAGTATCTTCCGTCAGTACGTCTGTCCGTTATGCACGCACGCAGATTGCGCTCAGACTGCGTTCATCTGACATTAGCCTCAGGCTGCATTTCCCCAAGGTGATCCTTAAAACCTGACCTGTTAGGGGTCTCTGAGGACCAGGGTTGGGAACCAATGGCATAATAGCTCTGGCGCTTTATGAGTTTTTCTACAGTATTTACCAGATGAAGTCAAAGTCTGTCTGCTTACAGATACGCATCATGTTAAAGCCGGCATGCTCAGATCTAGGACTGTGTTTTGACTCTATCCATGCAGCCTCAGGTGGGTATCACTGGGGTCAGTATTGATCTTTTTGTACCTGCAAGAAAGGATGAGGTAAGTATGGTTTTGTCCAGGTCGGGGTCGGCCAGTGACGTAAAGCATTAGGAGGACTCAAGAGGTGAGGTTACTTTATCTCAGGGTTGAATGCATTAAGTGCTGTTTGTCCAGTTAAGATAAAACATCTATATATAATCCCCAATCCAAGGCAATTGTGTAATTCATCCTAATCTCCTAATTCACTTTACTCTGCATTTGTGTCATGTGGTTACATATAAGGCTTTATTCAGAGAGAGACGATCTGGCTCAGGGAATTTCCCTGTACGTTCCATTTCGGGGCCATTCGGCTATTCACAAAGCAGGCAGTTCAACAAATTTTGGCAAATTGCCTGCAAATTCGGCGGCATTGAATCCCTCATAGAGAAGGAATGGCTAATCTATTCAGAGACAACGAACAGCAGAGAAATGTTGCCAAAATGCCCTGCTGTTCGGTGTTTTCATTCGACAGGTTTATTCAGGAGAATTCCATAGGCTTCGATGTTAAAAATATTCCCATTTTAATCCAATATCTAATAAACCGTTTATTATTTTAATCTGCAGCAAAAAGTCTCTTTATTGATTTTTTTACGATGTTTCAGGCATTTTTCGTACGCCAAATTTTTTTTCATTTTTTTTTTTTTTAAAAGTGTCTTTTTCTTTTTTCTGTAACAGCCCTTTTTATTATCATTCATTGGATCTTACAATTTGAGGCATTCTCGTTCAGTAGTTTTTTTGCAAACAGTGTTTAAATTTTGATACTTTCAAGCGTATTGTTTTTTTTTAACCCCGTTCGTCAGCTTGTTGGTTTTTTTCCGGCGGCTGGTCTGTGCTGTGATCGGCGGCTCGTCGGCTTTTTCCGACATGTTCGGCGTGTTTTTTGTGGGTATTTGGCGGGTTTTCCCTTCACTCCGGGGACCCTGCGTTGAAGGTTGAATTCACTGCAGGGTGGGGAACTTTGATTCCCCAAAGTGCAGGGAAGTGCGGGGAATGACAGAGCCCCGAAATGTCAGCAGCGTAATTTTTTTCTGTCTCAGGTTCTAGAAAAGAACGTTCCTGACCCAACTTGGAATAGTGGAATGAATGAGAAAGCTCTAAGAGCTCTGTTGGGATCGGGACATTCTTTTCTGGAGTCCGTGCGAGAGGGAAACTGGTTAAATGACGTGATAAAAACTGTTATTGTGATTATGTCCTGCACGTGACCGCTGCTAATGGTGGGTCTGAGGACGCAGACAATGTAATTATATGTAACCACATGACACAAATGCAGAGTAAAGTGAATTAGGAGATTAGGATGAATTACACAATTGCCTTGGATTGGGGATTAAAATGTAGATGTTTTATTTTAACTGGACAAACAGCACTTAATGTATTCAACCCTGAGATAAAGTAACCTCACCTCTTCAATCCTCCTAATGCTTAAGCCCTTCACTGCTGAGCCATTTCACGTCTTAAAAAAACTAATTTTTCTTTTCTGTATTATTGTTATAATTTTTTTCTTTACTTTAAACATGGTCATGTTTGGTATCATTGGAAAGGCAATGCTCTGGCCTTTCTAATGATGCCAAATATGACCCTGCTAGCTGAAAACAGTCGGGAGATATCAGAGTTCAAAGGAACCCTTATCTCCACTCCTATCTTTCCTTAGGAGTCAATGAGGACGTTCCCCACACGTCCTCAGCAGTGAAAGGGTTAACGTCACTGGCCGACCCCGACCTGGACAAAACCATACTTACCTCATCCTTCATCAATTTATAATAAACTATTCAAGAAGGAGTGATATGAAGATAAAAAAAACTGTTATATATAAAACTAAGCAAAAAAATGTATTTAGTTAAATTTAAGATCTTACAGAATGAATAAAAATATATATAAACCAATTTTGGGGTTATCAATCCAAAATGGGGGATATGCGATCTATAAAACAAGAAAACATCTCATGGTGCAGTGGGTAGCAACTTTCTACTTTATAAGGCCCCCCCGCTATCATAGCGCTCACAAAATATTGAATATTAATAGGTATATGGTATTGCTTGTTACCGCTCCCAAAGGAAGATCTTCGTTTAGTTCGCCTGCCGCCACAGGAAGGAACCACGAGGAAATTTCCAAAAGAGAATTTATTGTAAACAGCATACATTCAAATAAAATCTCCAACGCGTTTCGTTCGTCAAACTTCATCAGGGAGAAAGATGCCAAAAATAAAAGGAATCCTTCCTGTGGCGGCGGGCGAACTAAACGAAGATCTTCCTTTGGGAGCGGTAACAAGCAATACTATATACCTACTAATATTCAATATTTTGTGAGCGCTATGATAGCGGGGGGGCCTTTTAAAGTAGAAAGTTGCTACCCTCTGCACCATGAGATGTTTTCTTGTTTTATAGATCGCACATCCCCCATTTTTGGATTGATATTTCTGTATGTGGCGTTAAGAGGAAGAAACATCGAAGGGGATTTGCGATAAGATACGTTTTTATGTATGTTTTAATCCTCAGTGGTGACATCACAATTGTTTGATTATACAATTTTGGGGTTCACTGAAACGTTTTTATATATTTTTATTCTTTCGGTAAGATCTTAAATTTAAATAAATATATTTTTTTCTTAGTTTTATATATAACAGATTTTTTAATCTTCATATCACTCCTTCTTGAAACGGTTCAGTGAACCCAAAAATTGGTTTATGTATATTTTTATTCGTTCTGTAAGATCTTAAATTTAAATAAATATATATATATATATATATATATATATATATATATATACATACATACCAGTTGTGGTGGAGGACAAAAAGCGAGATAAAAAGGCTCCACACTATAATAAGTGTGTTTATTATTGCTTAAGCCACTTGCATATCACAGCAATTCGATGAATTGCATCCCAGAGCTCCTGTGCCACATTCCCCATATGCAGCAAGGAATTCTGGGTAGGATATGCAAATGACATCTGTCCCACTTTTATGCATCCTGGGTCTGTTATTACACAGAGCCCTAAAATCAATGCTATGCCACACCGTGGCTTTCTAGCAGAGATAAGGTTATGCAACTGGTCAAAGTCACTCCTAGGACAGCGCTGTTTCGGGTTTGTTGGACCCCCATCAGCTAGGAGCTAGGCATGATGACCAGTTGCAGTGGATGCTGGGGACCCATAGGGCAAATAAGTATCTACAAGGGTTGTGGTTGGTGGATGACAAAAAGTGAGATAAAAAGCCTCCACACTATAATAAGTTGTTAATTATTGCAGAAGCCACTTGAACATCACAGCAATTCGATGAATTGTACCACCGAACAGCAGGGCACTTTGGCAACTTTTCACTGCTGTTCTGTGTCTCTGAATAGATTACCGTAGATACTCGAGTATAGCACAATCCGAATATAACACGATGGATAGAGATTTATTACGGAAATGAGAGAATACTCAAGACTCGAATATAACGCGAGTAACAAAATGTTACTGTACCGGTAAACAATTAAGATCCTTCCAGGTTCTCTTAACACAGTCAGGCTCCCCCTCAGGCCAGGGTGCTCTGCTCTAGAATGATTGCAGTTGTTACTAAGTATGAAGCCGCCGGCCACCCGTCTTCTTTACTAGTGATTAGCCGGTGGGTGGAGATTGGCTTAAACCGAGCGTGCCCTCTGGCCGTGATGGATTCCACCTCTCACAAATCTGGGAGTTCCTGAAGTGTTTTCAAGCATCAGCGAGACCGCATTCACTTCAGCGAGACTACCGGAACTTCCGGGAGACTTGGGTTTTTGTTTTTTTTACACGCGAAGCAGATGTCTCGAATATAACGCGACCCCTCCATTTTTATGGTAAATTTTTGGCACCAAAATCTAGCGGTATACTCGAGTATCTACAGTAACCATTGCTTCTCTATGGGGGATTTCACTGCCGTCGAACAGGCACCGTACTGGCTGGCAGTTGGCCAAAATGAATAGCCGAATGGCCCCAAAAAGTCACCGTACGGGGAAATTCACTGTTCGGTGACATTTCGGGGCCAGATCGGCTGTCTCTGAGTAACCCCTTTAGCAAAGCAATTTTATTCTCTGCAATAAAAATAACAATAAGCTGGGGGTATATTTTGTGAAATTTAATTGCAGTGCGTTGCATCATTTCCAATCCACTGAATAGCTGTCTGCGAGGACTCAATTCAACCTCATAGCACGACATGCTTTAATTCCAGGTATTACATCAATGGGAGTAGCCTGGGTAGACACAAACTAATCCGTGATGAATTACATAGCTAAATTTACCAATAATTGCAGAACTTTCTAGGAATCCCAAAAGCCTTTCTCACTGGTAGGCGACTCGAGGAGATTACAGGAAAACCTTGGAGACGTGGGAGGACGGTATTACAACATTTATACTTAACATAATACCAGGAAACAGCTGATGGAAATTAATAAACAGGTGTCAACGATACATTGTGTCAGATTAAATAAAGTCATTTAAAAATCGAAAAAGGTTAAACTATAAAATAGGGGAAACAATATTAATGCAACAGTAAAAAAAATACTTATGCCGCTGGCGAAATCTCTTCATTGGATGGATTTTTGCTTTCGCCAAAGCTCCTGTCATTCAGGAGTGTTATCTGTCATGGCAGCACCTTCACCTCTGAGGCGCGTTCCGTTCCTCAGCCGCTGCAAGTGCTAAGTTAGTGTAGCGCTCACTCCCGGAGGAGCTGCTGAAAATGAACCACGGGTCAGTCTCCCCACACTAGGGAATAAATATACTCCAACACCGCTGTGGGTTTTTATAATTTAAATAGTTTACTAAAATATTAAGCAGACGTTGAGACACGGTATTCACAGGTATTATTACAGTACTTTCGTATCGCGGTAAAAACGCGTAGCGGGAAAGAAACGAAACACGAGGCTTCGTATTTCGGAAAAAAACAATATATTCGCAACCGAACAGAAAAGAATGCAATTGCTCGAAATTTCGGAAAAAGGACACGTAGCGGAACCAAGAATACAATCCCTTCGTATTTCGATAAACGCGCAGCGGAAAAGAGAAAATATATTTGGAACGTATCTTCAACCCCTGTTCCGATTCGTAACAGAATGAGTCCTGCACAGGTTAAGTCCCGGAATGTAAAGGGTGTGTATGTGTGTGTGTATGGTACCCGGGTACTGTTCAACTGGCCAGTGAATTTACTTAAGGAATGTCTTCGACTAGTCAAGTTGGGGCCCTGTGGACTTTAGAGAGAAAACAGCAGCGTGTTCCTTATTTACAAACGGCCTTGGAGGCCTCTCACCCATCCACCAATTGCTTTAGGCTCCGCTGACCCAGGACGTCTCTCCGGCTCGATATTGACTGGGGATACTTGCGGCCGGATCCGTTGTCTGACTCTCCGTAGCTTGTCCACGACTTGTCCCGCTCATCGCCTGCTCTCTGTATCCGATCAACTCGCGGCAACTCCTCACTCAAGGTCTTCGGTTCCTTAATCTGCAGCAAATCTCGGGAACTTGGAGGTCTCCTTCTCTTAAGGCTGGATGACCCGGTGTAAGGAACTGACAGGTCTCACTCGCGCTCTGGCCTAGGCCCTCTAGCGATATCTTGCACTGCGTCTGCTCTCCCTCGTTCCCTGGCGCGCTCTGGCGCGTTCTCCACGAGGCTCAGGATGTCAAGCGTCTGTGTCCCACCCACTTCCTGTCTGTCCGCAAAGCACGCCGGGAAATGTAGTCCCAATGTCCAGTGTCTCTGATCGCGATTGTCTCCATCTTGTGGCCAAAAATAGGTACTGCCACAGCAAGATTTTAACACAGCGCTACACTCTCCCCTCCTAGAACTCTTGGGTCTCTCCAAGGAGGTACAACAGTTACATTACATTTCCACAATATTTGAATACAGTTTACATAACATGTACAGGTTCAGCAGCATAACATGCAGCGGGTTAGGAACACTTCCTCAAGTTGACTCATATTTTGGGCTACCTCAGCTAGCATAGCAGACACTTCGGGCAACCTCTGCACTGTGGTGATGGCCAGTGGCGTCACTAGGGTCGGTGTCACCCGGTGCGGTAATTTATGGTGTCACCCCCCCCCCCCGAGTTTTTCAGATTTTGTTTTTTAACTACTCTTACTCCTAAATCAGTACTCCCATATAACACTGAATGCTCATACACACAGCGCACATTACTGTGAGGTTATTGCTGTGGAGCTCTCTCATATGCTCACACAACTTTTTGCCAACTGCCAGCAAGTACGTTGCCTGTTCGAAGGCAGTGAAAGCACACATGGATATATATTGCCCCCAGCAGCTCTGGATATATATTGCCCCCAGCAGCTCACCCATGGATATATATTGCCCCAGCTCACATATGATATATTGCGCCTCAGCTCACATATGGATATATTGCGCCTCAGCTCACACATGGATATATTGCCCCAGACCAGCTCACACATGGATATATTGCCCCAGACCAGCTCACACATGGATATTGCCCCAGCTCTCATGGATATTGCCCCCAGCACACATGGATATGCCCCAGCTCCTCTCATGGATATTGCCCCAGCTCCTCTCATGTATATACTGCCCCAGCTGCTCTCATTGATAATGCTCCAGCTGCTCTCATGGATTTTGCCCCAGCTCATGGATATACTGCCCCAGCAGCTCATGGATATACTGCCCCAGCAGCTCATGGATATACTGCCCCAGCAGCTCATGGATATGCCCCAGCAGCTCATGGATATGCCCCAGCAGCTCATGGATATGCCCCAGCAGCTCATGGATATGCCCCAGCTCATTGATATGCCCCAGCTCCTCATGGATATGCCCCAGCACCTCATGATATGCCCCAGCACCTCATGGATTTGCCCCAGCAACCTCATGGATTTGCCCCAGCTCCTCATGGATATGCCCCAGGCCTCATGGATTTGCCCCAGCTCCTCATGGATTTGCCCCAGCAGCTCATGGATTTGCCCCAGCTCCTCATGGATTTGCCCCAGCAGCTCATGGATTTTGCCCCAGCTCCTCATGGATTTGCCCCAGCAGCTCATGGATTTGCCCCAGCTCCTCATGGATTTGCCCCAGCAGCTCATGGATTTGCCCCAGCTCCTCATGGATAATCCCAGCTCCTCATGGATATGCCCCAGCACCTCATGGATTTGCCCCAGCACCTCATGGATTTGCCCCAGCTCCTCATGGATATGCCCCAGGCCCCCATGGATTTGCCCCAGCTCCTCATGGATTTGCCCAGCAGCTCATGGATATTGCCCCAGCTCCTCATGGATAATGCCAGCTCCTCATGGATTTGCCCCAGCACTTTATGGATTTGCCCCAGCTCCTCATGGATTTGCCCAGCAGCTTATGGATTTGCCCCAGCTCCTCATGGATTTGCCCCAGCAGCTTCATGGATTTGCCCCAGCTCCTCATGGATTGCCCCAGCAGCTTATGGATTTGCCCCAGCTCCTCATGGATTTGCCCCAGCAGCTTATGGATTTGCCCCAGCTCCTCATGGATTTGCCCAGCAGCTTATGGATTTGCCCCAGCAGCTTATGGATTTGCCCCAGCACCTCATGGATACTGCCCCAGCTCCTCATGGATTTGCCCCAGCAGCTCATGGATTTGCCCCAGCTCCTCATGGATATGCCCCAGCAGCTATGGATTTGCCCCAGCAGGTTATGGATTTGCCCCAGCAGCTCATGGATTTGCCCCAGCTCACCTCCTGGTCCTGGTCCCAGCACATGGATAGCGGCCCAGGCAGCACCTCTCCGCTGCGTTTTTCGCTCCTTCTGAGCGTCCGGCGGCACGCAGCTTGGGCGCTCGTCTGGGGGAGCCACGTGACCAGCCGCGATTGGCTGGTGACGTATTTCCTCCAGGCGAGCGCCGAAGCTGCGTGCTTCGGACGCTCGCACGGAGCGAATACGCGGCGGTGGCGGGCGGTGGGTGAGACACCCGCCCTTAGGGTGACGGTGTCACCCTAAAGGCGGGTGTCACCTGGTGCGGGCCGCACCCACCGCCCCCACGTTACGACGCCACTGGTGATGGCCTCTTCAGTGCTATGTCCTGGTGAGTCGTAGGTGAGTCGTTGGGGCGGTCGAACAGAGCATTTTGGTTCTGGCTCAATCAGTTCCTCTTTAGGTGGAAGTACTATAGGTGCTGGCTCAGTCCTTCTCTCTATCACCAGAGCAGACGTTTCTTCAGAGTATGATCCCTCCAGTGAAGGCATAGAACTATAATCACCTGAATAAGCTTCAGCTTCCGGAGCTACCGGGATCCCAACAGCCTCAGGGACTTCCAACTGAAGTTCAAGAGCTTCAGGGATTTCAACAGTCTCAGGGACTTCCAGCAGAAATTCAGGAGCTTCAGGCCTCAAGTTACACTATGACCATTGCAGTCCATCCCATTTTTAATGTAATGTGCACTATGTATATCTCACAGAGCTGCACAGCAATAAAACTCACAGTAATATGTGGTGTGTAAGAGCGTATCACAGAGCTGCACAGCATTAAAATTCACAGTACTATGTGGTGTGTATGAGTGTATCACAGAGCTGCACAGCATTAAGGCTGGGGTCAGACAAGCGCTCTGACTGCGCACAGTAACGGACGTACTTTTTAACTGATGAGATTGTGGTTACATTGTATCAGTTAATTTTGCCTGATGTTGAGAAAAAGAAAAAAAAAACGGTATGCAGTTGATTCTCTACGTCCGTCTAGCTTTTTCACGTTGATGCCATTTTGGCGTCCTTTGCAACATGCGTTGCCCGCGCGTGAAAAAGTGCGCATGTGCTTTGTGTGTTGTTCTCTATGGACTCCTTTGAAAAGCTACAACGGACAGCAGTCTGGCACGGGCCTAAAACTCACTGTAATATGTGGTGTGTATGAGCGTATCACAGAGCTGCACAGCATTAAAACTCACAGTAATATGTGGTGTGTATGAGCGTATCACAGAGCTGCACGGCAGAAAACTCACAGTAATGTGCGGTGTGTTTGAGCGTATCACAGAGATCCATAGCTATAAAACTCACAGTAATGTGCAGTGTGTATCAGCGTATCACAGAGCTGCACAGCATTAAAACTCACAGTAATATGTGGTGTGTATGAGCGTATCACAGAGCTGCACGGCAGAAAACTCACAGTAATGTGCGGTGTGTTTGAGCGTATCACAGAGATCCATAGCTATAAAACTCACAGTAATGTGCAATGTGTATCAGCGTATCACAGAGCTCCACAGCAATAAAACTCACAGTAATGTGCAGTGTGTATGAGTGTATAACAGAGCTCCACAGCAATACGCAGTGTGTATGAGCGTATCACAGAGCTCCAAAGTAGAACTCACAAATAAGTATAAAATATTATTACCATAAATAATGTATTAAAATAATAATATTTAACTAATTTAAATACAATTAATATAAATATAAAAATAATAATATTAACATAATTTCCATTAAAAAATATATACTTGTTAACTTTAAGTTTTTTGCAGGGGTGGGGATGAAGTCCTCTTCGTCCATTGGCCTAAGGGGCCTAGGCGTGCGGCCCAGGCGATGCCCCGGCCTGCCAAGCAGCCCAGGTGAGGCCCCAGTGGCAGTGCTGTGGCAGTCACTGAACCCCTTGGTAGCTAGTAAGAAGTTTCTATATAATTTTAAACTGCTCCACGTTGGACCTTTGTAGTTCAAATATATAGCAATATAATATAATAAATATATATAACTTAATGTCATATAGTCTACAAGGGAAAGTCCAAAGGTAAGAATAAAATCAAAGTATTGATGCCAACTCAGATTTTTTTTGCAAAGAAAGCTTGATTATTCACCATTTCTCAAAATAGTCGCCGCCAATGTCCACGCATTTTTTAAAGCGATGCACCCACTTTTAAAGACACCTTGGAAAAGCATCTTTTGTCAACATAGCCAACTGCTCTTGGACAGCTTGAATGTGGTCTTCATGGCCTAGTAGGTCTATCCTCTCACGGGTTTCTTGATCAAGCAGATTGTTGTTCTGCATTCAACCACGCAGAACCAAGCAGGCGCATTCTTAGTGACGTCCACCTTGTCAAGACTAGGGATGAGCCGAACACCCCCCGAGTTCGGTTCTAGCCCGAACCCGAACTTCCCATTTGTTCGGGTCTGAACCCGAACCCGAACCCCCATGCAAGTCAATGGGGCTGAAAATTCGGTTTTTTAGAGTGCCCTCCAAGAGGGCATATATGCTCCGGGTAGTGCCCTGGGGGACAGGAAACAAGGACAAAAAGTTTTAAAAAAAACATTTTTAAAGGGACAGTGAGTTTTCCATGAAATAAGGGTTAAAAATAAAAACGAAAAATTCCTTCAAATATCGTGCCTAGGAGGTCCCCATAACCTGCCCGTGAAGTGGCGGATTTCTAGGATGTATAGAAACACTTAAAAACAAAAAAAGTACGTTTCATATGACGGTAAATGCTTTTCCTTTAATCTATCCATAAACAACTGCTTGGGGCGGCAGCCTGTATGAAAAGACATTTTAGGACGGGCAGAAAAAGTTTAGTGTTTTTTTGGGCTAAATTATTGTGAAACTTATGCAGGCTTTGGATGAAAGTAACAATAGGTGCTTTAAAATTGGGCTTTTAGCGTCGGCAACAGTGCCGTCACACCGTAACCCCTCTGAGGATATGAATCTGATACAGGCGTCAATGGCAGTGCACCCAGATATTGTGCCTTTATTGCCAGGCCAGCAAGTATCATCATACAGTAACCCCTCTGTGGTATTGTGGAAGAGTGCAGGGGTGGACCATGTGGTCCTATATTGAAAAGATATGCATCTGGTTAAGGCGTCAGTGCACCCAGATATTGTACCTTTGGTGCCAGGCCAGCAAGTATCATCATACAGTAACCCCTCTTTGGTATTGTGGAAGAGTGCAGGGGTGGACCATGTGGTCCTTTATTGAAAAGTTTTTGATCTGGTAATGGGCGTCAGTGCACCCAGATATTGTGCCTTTAATGCCAGGCCATCAAGTATCATCATACAGTAACCCCTCTGTGGTATTGTGGAAGAGTGCAGGGTTGGACCCTGCTGTTCAAAAAATTAAAATGATATAAATCTGGCACAGGCGTCAGTGCAGCCAAATATTGTGCCTTTCATGGCAGCAAGTGCATTCACACCGTAACCCTTTTGTGGTATTGTGGAAGAGTTCAGTGCTGGAGGTTTTGTGCATGCAGAAGACATACCTGATCTATTCCGTTACTTCGGCATCAGGGGATTGATAGCTGCTGATCCAGGACTGATTCATTTTTATAAATGTCAGCCGGTCTACAGAGTCGGTGGACAGATGCACTCTTTTGTCTGTGACAAAACCTCCAGTGGCACTGAACGTCCTTTCGGAAAGCACGCTAGATGCAGGGCAACCTAGTAGCTGCATAGCATATTGGCTAAATTCTGGCCAGTGATCCAATCTCAACACCCAGTAAGCCAGTGGATCATCTGCTGGAAAGGTATCCAGGTCTGCCCTTGCCCCTAGGTAGTCCTGCACCATATGGTGAAGACGCTGGCAATGGGTGCCTACATTTGACGTCCCTGGGCGTCGAGGACTAAAAAAAATTAATAATGCATCAGTCAAGCGGCCCTGGCCTTCACCGCTATTCCTCTGATAACCTGCAGCCTCAGAAGCACGTGTGTCAGCACTTGGTAATCTACCAGTGCCTGGAAAGGTGTTACACAAGTTTCGCTTTAGAGCGTCCTCAAGTTTTGTTATCCTGTGCTCCCTCTGTGCGGGCAGGATGAGCTCTGCAACTTTCCCCTTGTATCGTGGATCAAGAAGGGTTGCCAAACAGTAATGATCCCTCTCCTTGATAGCACGAATCCTGGGGTCCTTTAGCAGGCTTTGCATCATTAGGGAGCCCATGCAGCGTAGGTTGGAGGTGGCATTAGCTGCCGAGTCTGCTCACCATCCTCGTTGCCTCCTCAAATGGTGACAGTACAGTGCATGCATCCTTGATCATCAGCCACTGCGGGGGGTAATAAAAACCAAGTTGACCTGAACCTGTCCTTGTGCCATACTCACACAGGTACTCATTGATGGCCCTCTGCTGCTTGTGCAGATGCTGCAGCATTGCTAATGTCGAGTTCCACCTGGTGGGCATGTCACAGATCAGACGGTTTGTGGGAAGGTGGAATTCTCTTTGAATTTCTGCCAGGCGAACGCTTGCTGGGAATGACCATCTGAAGTGGCTACAGACCTTTCTGGCCTGGATGAGAAGCTCTGGCAGCCCTGGGTACTTGGTTAGGAAATGTTGTACCACCAGATTTAGGACGTCTGCTAGGCATGGTACATGCGTCAATTTACCCTTGCGTAGGGCGGAGAGAAGGTTGCTGCCATTATCGCAGACGATCATTCCCAGCTCAAGCTGGTGTGGTGTTAACCATCTCTGCACCTGCCCCTGCAGAGCTGACAAAATTTCTGACCCGGTGTGGCTCCTGTCCCCTAAACAAACCAGCTCAAGCACAGTATGGCATCTTTTTGCTTGAGCCATTGCGTAGACCCTGTCAGGTGTCGGTTTAACTGCCACGTCGCCAGAGACAGAGAAGGAGGAGGAGGAGGAAGAGGTGGTGGTGGTGGAGCAGACAGACCTCATACAAGCAGCTTTCTGGAGGCGTGGTGGATGAACAAGCTCCAGCACAGAGCCCCGTCTTGGATCACTCCCAGCTGCAATCAGAGTTACCCAGTGTGCCGTGAAGGAAATGTAACGACCCTGTCCATGCTTGCTGGACCACGTGTCTAAAGTCACATGCACCTTGCTGCTGACTGCCTTTCCCAATGACTGGATAACATTGTCTTCCACGTGCTGGTATAGTGCTGGAGTGGCCTTGCGTGAAAAGTAATGGCGTTTTGGAACCTGCCACTGTGGTACAGCGCATTCAGCAAATTCACGGAAGGGAGCAGAGTCCACCAGCTGGAAAGGCAGCAGCTGCAATGCGAGTAATTTTTCTAAGCTGGCATTTAGAGGCTGTGCTTGGGGATGGTTGGTACTATATTTTTTCTTTCGCTGCAGCAGCTGCGGCAACGTAGTTTGACTGCGTAAATCTTCAGCTACTGGGATGATGTCACATTGTGAGGAAGGACGTGCTGGTACATCCATTACTGTAGCATCATCCCTGTCGGTGGAGGTTGTAGGCAATTGCATGGCAGGACATACAGTGTGGGTAGAGACAGATGAGGAGGAGGAGGACCTACGCAAAGTTTTGCCCCAACGGGATGTGTGGCACTTGTTCATATGTCGCCTCAAGCACGTGGTACCCAAGTGTCCGGTGTTTATCCCACGCTTCAGCCTCCTCTGACATAGATTAGAAATAGCAACGCTGGGGTCTGCTGCACAGTTCTTAAAGAACTCCAAGAGAACTCCCTTTTTTTTTTTTTTTTGATTTATCTTGTTCTGTTGTATTGAATGGTGTATGTTTTTTCATTGCCTCATATGTGTAACCATATATGTTTCTCATATGCCCCCCCCCCTTTTATATGGAATACACCACTTGACGGAGATGACTTTGCTGTTATGAAATGTGACCCCGAATTGCGCGTCCATAGCGCGGACTCTGCTCTTCTGCGCATGTGTGTCCTTTTCTGGTGGATTTACTGTTGGGGACAAGGGCGCCACCTTCCTCCAAGAAGCGGTGCATATGGACCCAGAGGGAGGAGACCTGGACGCTGCGCGCTCAGGAGGAGGAAGCCTGGTGGACGGACACTCTGGCGCATGCGCCCGCCTGCACTATGGAGGAGTGGTCACGTGATACCGGAAAAAGAACTCCGGAAGCACTGGGAACCAAGCTGACACGCAGTAGAGGACGGATATGACGTCTTTTATTTTATACACCTGTATATGTGATTATTACTACTATATATGCTTATCTGTGATGTCTGTAACAGTTACTTTTTATTTTTCATTCTGATACCAACTGAGGAAGCTGCGGGAGCAGCGAAACGCGTTTTGGTTTTATTATCTTTTATTCCTTTTAGTTTTATTTGATTTGTATATTAAATACATCCGATTTTATGGTGGAGATCGTGCCAGCTCTTTTTATTCATCCAAAGGGGACTGGTGCATCCTTAATTGCACCCAGGCGCATATACGGAGCCAGTGTATATACACAGGTTCCTTACCACGTAAGTGTTACGATTATCTGACCTATACTTTTGTGGTTTGCAATGCTGCACTATGGTCTGTTTTTGCTTTACCCCATATATGGTCCACGCAAGTAAACTAAGGAACTACATGAGGACGGGACGGGGTCATCCCTGAAGGGACCCACTGCTTTCACATTGAGCCTTTATTGTACAGGCTCCATCATATGTGAGTTTTCTCCCTCCTCGTGTGTTTACCTGTATACCTTGTGCTTACATACTGCGCCATATATGTGTCTCTTTATTTTTCATGTACTGTGATCATCATCCACCCCATTGGGTATTGGAGCACACAGGGTAATATATTTTTTATTTTTATTTTTATTTATTATTTTTTTGTTTCTATCCACCTACGATCTCCATTTGGGTGCTCTTTTCAGGTGTTTTTGCCTCCCACGGTTGGGGGACATTTTATAGGCGCTGATTCCATTTCTTTTTCATATATGTACTTCTTTTTGGGTTTTTGGGAAGACCCACGGGGAACATAGCTGCCGGACTGTTCCACTACTGTGTTATTATTTCCTCCACCACTTGCCTTTCCAGCGCCTCCAGGTTGTTGTTGTTTCAAGTGTTCTTTTTCCCTGAGTGGGGGCAGCAGGAATGGCTGTGCAATTCTGTAGGGATAAGTTCGGACACCATATGGAGGAACTCCTTATGGTGGAGGTTTGTCTAGAGGAGGCGGTCCAGGGGACCCAATATGTATTACCAACGGATAAAGACACTGTCAAGATTCATCTGGATAGATTGTTACAAAAGGAATTAAAAATTAAATGGGAGATCTCCACTATGGAAAAATATATTAAAGAGAAGATTACCCCTAGAGGGTTGAGGTTTGATAAAGAACCCACTTTTGATAAACATGTTGAGCCCTTTATGGAAAGGTGGAATAATTTGCTGGAGGATTTCTCATTTAGACTTATGGGACTCATTGTAGAGAGACGGAAGGAGTACCTCAAGGAGCTGAATGTGGAGATTGGTTCACTACAGCAACAGATAGAGGAGTGTCTCAATAATGAAGAACTGAAAGCGTTCTCAGAAGTCCTAACTAAATCTTTGGAAAGGGTTGAGAAGGAAACGGTGGCCATTAAGGTTAGGAAGTATAGGAGGGATGTACAGGATTATGCATCTGGAAATGTGAGAAGGAAGAAAATCCCTGGGGTTAAGAAAGAGGATCCCCAGGCTAGGGAAGTTAGAACACCTTATAAAAGAGGACCTTGGCGAGGGTACCCGGACCTGCGTATAGAGGTCAGGGGTATGCTCCAGGGCCCTCTGGGGCATGGAACAGACGTTGGCAGAAAGACCATTATGGGAATAACCAGGTGTATAGGAATGATCCCACTTATGGCGGCTCCAAGAGAGATTGGGACCAACCCCTGCCACAAAGAGTTAGGAATCGTAGTAGGACATGGTCCGCTAGAAACGAACGAACTTCACGTCCTAGTTGGGAAGTTGTGCGTAGTGGAAGGGGGGGAGGAATATAGGAAGAGCTGATCTAGGGAGAACAGGACAACATGTACACCAGCAACAACCCCCCACCATCCCAGTGAGCAATAGGTTTGAACCTTTGGCTAACCCCCATAAGGAGGTTTTTCACCTAGGATCCCCGAGTGTAAAACAAAAAAGATTAGATCTCAATTGGGGGGAGGGGCACCGAATGGAGGGAAAAGGAAAAAGAAGGTTATCCGTAGACGGGGAGGAAGAGCAGGAAAACTGGTACAGAGAAAAAAGGGAACGGAAATAACTATGGAAGGGATTTTTAACTTAAGCACTAAGGTCCTCACTAAACATCACATCACATTGCTTCAGAAGGGTCTGAAATATGCACCGACTAAAAAACTCAATAGATTTGATATGTATGTGGACTTGCAAAAGTTTAAGCGAAAATTAGCTCTAAAAAAATACTTCCATAAAACAGTAGTGAGAAAAGAGGAGGATGGAAATATGGATTATGTACATACTACACTGAAGAATAAGTCCACTTTCTACCCCAGACACATGCTATCTAGAGAGATAGCCACTTTTGAGGTTATGGTCTTAAATGATCTAGATAAGTTGGAAAAGAAATGTAACCGTATGGGAGGCAATTTGACGAGATTAGAAAAGGAGGCTTTAAAGGATTTACAGGAAGACGAGCAGATAATTGTAAAGCCAGCGGATAAAGGGGGGGGGTCGTTATTCTTTCTAAACAACAGTATGTAGCAGAAGCTGATAGAATTTTGAATGACCAGGGGACATATGAATTATTGAAGAGTGACCCTACTGAAAAAATTGTTAACTTATTTGAGAGATTTTTTATGAAGGGGAAGGATGAGGGTATCCTTAATGAGCGGGAATTTGAATATCTCAAGGTTCCCCACCCGCGTATCCCGGTTTTCTATTGGCTTCCCAAGCTGCATAAAAGTGTTACCTGCCCACCAGGGAGACCCATCATAGCAGGAATTGATGGGGTTTCCAGTAGAACGTCTGAATATCTTGATCGTCTATTGCAGCCAATAGTAGCTACAGGCCCATCTCATTTTAGGGACAGCATTAGCGTTCTTCAAAAACTAGAACAGGTAGATTGGCAGCCTGGATATTGGCTGGTTACGGGAGACGTTGAGTCCTTGTATACTATAATCCCCCATCAGAAGGGGTGTGAGGCAGTAGCCCACTTCCTTGGAGAATCAGGGAATTTTCCCCAAAAACAAATCGATTATACAGTGGAGGGTATATTGATGGTCCTTGAAAATAATTATTTTTCTTTTAATGAAAAGTTTTTCCTACAGAGGAGAGGTACGGCCATGGGGGCGAGGTTCGCGCCCAGCTATGCGAACCTATTTATGGCCCATTGGGAATCTCGATGGGTTTATGGTTCGCATGGCTGGGCGCGTGACCTCGTCGTCTATGGGAGGTACATCGACGATGTTCTCTTTGTATGGAAGGGTACCGAGGAAAGTCTTAAAGAGTTTATGGAACATCTAAACACTAATGATTGGGGTATTAAGTTATCGTTCACCTGGAGCACTGTTAGTGTGAATTTCCTTGATTTGGAGATATATGTTAATGAAGGGAAATTACAAACACGCACATATTTTAAAGCCACAGACGTCAATAGTTTTATTGACCTTAGTAGCGGACATCTCTCGTGTTGGCTTGAGGGAATTCCACGTGGGCAAATGCTTAGGATGAAACGTAACTGTACGGAGTCTGGAGAGTATCAATTGCAGGCAGACAGACTCACCAGCTCTTTTGTTAATAAGGGTTACAGTAGGGATTCTGTTAGGAACATTGTGGAAGAAGTTGGGAAAGTTGACAGGCGTACTCTTATTAAATGTCAACCACGAAACGATTCAACCCCTCAGGACTCCTCTGGAGTTCCTTTTATTTTTGACTATAGTATAGGCAACAGAGGAATTAGGGGAATAGTTCGTCAGTACTGGGAGATCCTTAGACAAGACCCTATATTGCGAGAAATTATTCCCTTAAGACCTCAATTTATCTGTAGGGGGGCTAGAAACATCAAGGATATCGTCGTCAATAGCGCTTATGTGGGCAATAGGAGTAAGGGAGTGCACATGTTAGGAGTCCGGAATGGATTTTACAAGTGTGGGAAATGTTTGGGCTGTAAAAACAACTATGCAGTGAAAAAAACTCATGATGTGACCATAGGAGGCAGGAATTTAAAAATTGGGGGAGTATATAACTGTGCCACTAAGTATGTCATATACTGTCTTACTTGCCCATGTGGATTAAATTACATTGGGAGGACCTCTAGATCCCTGTCCGTTAGATTAGGGGAACATTTACGTAATATTAGAAAGGGGTATGAGCTACATAACTTATCTTTGCACTTTAAAGAGGTACATTCACAAGATCCTAAGGGATTAGAATTTTGCATTGTTAAAAAAATTAAGAGAAGTTGGAGGGGGGGTGACCTGGACCTTACCCTAGCTAAGGAGGAGATGAGGTTTATTTTTGAATATAGCACCCTTATTCCTGCTGGCCTCAATAGTGAATTCGAAATTCGTCACTTTTTATAAAGTGTGGTCCCTATCTACACTCATATTCATATTTTCACATTTTTTCCCCCAGTTTTACATACTGTTTTTTATATACTGTTTTATATACTGTTATGCTTATATTGAGTTTCATAATAGATTGAATTTTTTTCCCCCCTCTTTTATTTGTTTTCCCTCTTTTTCTTGCTTATTTATTTTTTCTTTAGCTTTACCTGTTATATGATATAATTATTTAGGTATTAGGTATTATGTATTATTTTTTTGATTTATCTTGTTCTGTTGTATTGAATGGTGTATGTTTTTCCATTGCCTCATATGTGTAACCATATATGTTTCTCATATGCCCCCCCCCCTTTATATGGAATACACCACTTGACGGAGATGACTTTGCCGTTATGAAATGTGACCCCGAATTGCGCGTCCATAGCGCGGACTCTGCTCTTCTGCGCATGTGTGTCCTTTTCTGGTGGATTTACTGTTGGGGACAAGGGCGCCACCTTCCTCCAAGAAGCGGTGCATATGGACCCAGAGGGAGGAGACCTGGACGCTGCGCGCTCAGGAGGAGGAAGCCTGGTGGACGGACACTCTGGCGCATGCGCCCGCCTGCACTATGGAGGAGTGGTCACGTGATACCGGAAAAAGAACTCCGGAAGCACTGGGAACCAAGCTGACACGCAGTAGAGGACGGATATGACGTCTTTTATTTTATACACCTGTATATGTGATTATTACTACTATATATGCTTATCTGTGATGTCTGTAAAAGTTACTTTTTATTTTTCATTCTGATACCAACTGAGGAAGCTGCGGGAGCAGCGAAACGCGTTTTGGTTTTATTATCTTTTATTCCTTTTAGTTTTATTTGATTTGTATATTAAATACATCCGATTTTATGGTGGAGATCGTGCCAGCTCTTTTTATTCATCCAAAGGGGACTGGTGCATCCTTAATTGCACCCAGGCGCATATACGGAGCCAGTGTATATACACAGGTTCCTTACCACGTAAGTGTTACGATTATCTGACCTATACTTTTGTGGTTTGCAATGCTGCACTATGGTCTGTTTTTGCTCTACCCCATATATGGTCCACGCAAGTAAACTAAGGAACTACATGAGGACAGGACGGGGTCATCCCTGAAGGGACCCACTGCTTTCACATTGAGCCTTTATTGTACAGGCTCCATCATATGTGAGTTTTCTCCCTCCTCGTGTGTTTACCTGTATACCTTGTGCTTACATACTGCGCCATATATGTGTCTCTTTATTTTTCATGTACTGTGATCATCATCCACCCCATTGGGTATTGGAGCACACAGGGTAATATATTTTTTATTTTTATTTTTATTTATTATTTTTTTGTTTCTATCCACCTACGATCTCCATTTGGGTGCTCTTTTCAGGTGTTTTTGCCTCCCACGGTTGGGGGACATTTTATAGGCGCTGATTCCATTTCTTTTTCATATATGTACTTCTTTTTGGGTTTTTGGGAAGACCCACGGGGAACATAGCTGCCGGACTGTTCCACTACTGTGTTATTATTTCCTCCACCACTTGCCTTTACAGCGCCTCCAGGTTGTTGTTGTTTCAAGACCTCATACAAGCAGCTTTCTGGAGGCGTGGTGGATGAACAAGCTCCAGCACAGAGCCCCGTCTTGGATCACTCCCAGCTGCAATCAGAGTTACCCAGTGTGCCGTGAAGGAAATGTAACGACCCTGTCCATGCTTGCTGGACCACGTGTCTAAAGTCACATGCACCTTGCTGCTGACTGCCTTTCCCAATGACTGGATAACATTGTCTTCCACGTGCTGGTATAGTGCTGGAGTGGCCTTGCGTGAAAAGTAATGGCGTTTTGGAACCTGCCACTGTGGTACAGCGCATTCAGCAAATTCACGGAAGGGAGCAGAGTCCACCAGCTGGAAAGGCAGCAGCTGCAATGCGAGTAATTTTTCTAAGCTGGCATTTAGAGGCTGTGCTTGGGGATGGTTGGAACTATATTTTTTCTTTCGCTGCAGCAGCTGCAGCAACGTAGTCTGACTGCGTAAATCTTCAGCTACAGGGATGATGTCACATTGTGAGGAAGGACGTGCTGGTACATCCATTACTGTAGCATCATCCCTGTCGGTGGAGGTTGTAGGCAATTGCATGGCAGGACATACAGTGTGGGTAGAGACAGATGAGGAGGAGGAGGACCTACGCAAAGTTTTGCCCCAACGGGATGTGTGGCACTTGTTCATATGTCGCCTCAAGCACGTGGTACCCAAGTGTCCGGTGTTTATCCCACGCTTCAGCCTCCTCTGACATAGATTAGAAATAGCAACGCTGGGGTCTGCTGCACAGTTCTTAAAGAACTCCCAGACAGCAGATTTCCTGCATGTGTTCTTTGAGACAACAGCGCTCTGCACCGGAGCAGCTCTGACATGTGATGCCTTGGACTGGCTAGTGCTACGGTTGGTCACAGAGGATGTTGTGCCTCGTGTTTGCTGTGCCTCCTCCTCCTCCCCCTCCTCCTCCTCACTTGATTCCTCAGTTTGATCTGGCACCCAGGTGGAGTCAGTGACCTCATCATCATCAATGTCATCTTCACCCCCTATCTCCTCATCACTGGAGCCAACTTGGCAGTATGCTGCAGCTGCTGGGGCAACATGAGTGCCAGTTATTTGTGTGTCATCACTGGCACCCCCTTCCTCTAGGTTGATTATACTCCCTTGCTCAACCTCAGAGATTGAATCAGAGAACTGTACTTGCTGCGCATCCTCAAGCAGCATGTCACTCTCATTGTAGTCAAACAATTCAGCTGACTCCTCCGTGTGTGATAGCAAGGCTACGGCAGGAGTAGCTGTGGACATGGAGGCTGCATTAGATGCTTTGGCAGCTGAGGTGGACTGTAAAGCACTAGAAGCCTGGCTGGCAGAGGACTCGGAGGATGAGGATGGCCTGGTTAGCCAATCCACCAAGTCCTCTGTATGTTGCTGCTGCTTAAGACGGCCAGCACCAGTTAGAAAGGACAAGCGTGCCCCTGCAGAGGATGCACCACGTCCACACGACCAGAGACACAGCCTCCCGACACAGGGGCTGCTTGCCCTCTTATCTGTGGCTGGGAGCGTCTGCCTGTCCTTTCTGTTCTTTCAGACATGGTGAGTGATATATAGATTAATATATACAGAACTCTGATTCAACTCTGGTATAAAGATTTAAATAACTCTGGTTTAACTCCGTGAGACACACTGATAGCTGGCAGCCAGTGACAAGAGACAGATCACCTTAATTCACAAATGTTTTATATAAATTAGTGAGCCCCAAAATACAGCGTGGTACTGTATGTATGACGAGACACAGATCACCTTAATTCACAAATGTTTTAAAGAAATTAGTGAGCCCCAAAATACAGCGTGGTACTTTTTGTATGACGAGACACAGATCACCTTAATTCCCAAGTGTTTTAAAGAAATTAGTGAGCCCCAAAAAAAATTGTTGGCTGTGTGACGCGACACAGAAGATCACCTTAATTCACAAATGTTTTAAAGAAATTAGTGAGCCCCAAAATACAGCGTGGTACTTTTTTGTATGACGAGACACAGATCACCTTAATTCACAAGTGTTTTAAAGAAATTAGTGAGCCCCAAAATACAGCGTGGTACTTTTTTGTATGACGAGACACAGATCACCTTAATTCCCAAGTGTTTTAAAGAAATTAGTGAGCCCCAAAATACAGCGTGGTACTTTTTTGTATGACGAGACACAGATCACCTTAATTCCCAAGTGTTTTAAAGAAATTAGTGAGCCCCAAAAAGACTTGCTGGCACAGTGACAAGACACACATGACCTAAATTCAATGATATTTGGTATAACTGAGACCCAAAAAGACTTGCTGGCACAGTGTGACAAGACCCAGAAAACCACCTCAATTCACAAATGTTTTAAATAAAGTTGTAAACCCCAAAAAAACTTGCTGGCACAGTGACAAGACACACATCACCTAAATTCCCTGATATTTGGTCGAAATGAGACCCCCACAGACCCCCCCAGTAGCGTGGCAGACGGGCAGTAACAACACACACAACTATCTTCTTTGAAATCTGCTCTGAAATGCGTGCAGAATCGGCGCGTGGAAACCTTATATAGTGTGCTGCGGGACTTAGCTCTGTGAGCCCATGATTGGGCAAAATTTGCCCAATCTGGACTCTGAGCGGTGATTGGCATAGTGTTCAACCAGTCTTGCACCAGACCTGTGGTCAGGTGCAAGGCTGTAGCCAATTACGAGCTTCAAGCAGTGGGAAAATGCATTGTGGTCCATTGTGGTCGAACATGCGGCGAACACCCGGAAATGTTCGGGGTTCGCGATCCGCCCGAACAGGCTAAGTTCGGGTCGAACCCCGAACCGTCCGAACCCGAACAGCTCATCCCTAGTCAAGACGTCCAGCCAGGCAGCTGCGGCCTCCGGCGTCCAGCCCCTGCGGCCTCCCCTCGAGCATCCAGGCAAGCAGCCCCTGCCCTGCGGCCTCCGACATCCAGCCAGGCAGCTGTGGCCTCTGGCATCCAGCCCCTGCGGCCTACCCTCCAGCACCCAGGCAGCCCCTGTGGCCTCTGGCGTCCAGCCTGCCAGTGAGTGACCTCAGGCTCTCCTGTCTCAACTCCACCTGCCCATCAGGCATCAGCCAGCTGAGCTGCCAGTGCCTGCAGTGTCACAACTCATCACACGGTATGTGTTATATGCGGGCGGCATATTATTTATATATTTAATGAATGAATCTGGATTAATCGCCTCAATTCTTTCGAAACACTTCTAGTTCCTCTACTTCATCTAATAATGCCTTAAGACAAGTCTTCCTATTGCTGAGTGATTGATTAGTAGAAAAAAAGTATATTTTCGGTTGAGTCCATGTGCATTTTAGGCAGAAATTGTCAAAAGGGCAGAATATGGATGCCATTAAAATTTCACCCCCCCCCCCCGAAAGATTTCTGCGGACACCGATGAAAGGTGCCCATTATTATGCCATGGACCTCACCACACAAACTGTACTAATGGGGTTTGGGTCGAAATCCCTACAACCAGGTTTCCTAATGCCAAAATCCCGACGGCCAACTTCCCTACACAGCCAACTCCCTGACGGCCAACTTCCCTACACGGCCAACTCCCTGACGGCCAACTTCCCTACACGGCCAACTTCCCTACACAGACAACTCCCTGACAGGCAACTTCCAGACATCCAAAATCCCAGCGACTAAAACGAACCCTACTCCCTAACCCCCTAACCCTAACCCCCCCAAACCTAGCCCTAACCCTATCCCCCTAAATCTAGCCCTAACCCTAAACCCCCTAAACCTAGCCCTAAGCCCCTGGCCCTAACCCCCCTAAACCTAGCCCTAACCCTAACCCCCCTAAACCTAGCCCTAATGCTAGCCCTAACCCTCCTAAACCTAGCCCTAACCACCTTAAACCTAGGGTTAGGGTGTTAGTATTAGGGTTAGCCGCTGGGATTATGGATGTCTGGAAGTTGGCCGTGTAGGGAAGTTGGGATGTCCGGCACTTGTTTTGTCTGGAAGTTGGCCGTCGGGATGTTGGCATTAGGTAACCTGGCTGTAGGGATTTTGTCCGGCACCCCGTACTAATGCGCTTTGCATTTACCAGTGCATTTTCTGACAATGTGCCAAATTTAACATCTCGCATGCTTCACCGCATAGAAATATTATTTGGTGTCAGTTTCTTTTTAAGTACAACCTGTCAGTGATACATTTTGCTGATAACCCAGCCGAACGCAAATATAAAGGTAATTGGAGAAAATTACAAGGCAGGGCACGAAAATACAGACATGCAGAAGCGCTGTAAATTATACATGGTGTTACCTTCTCATTGTTATTACAGTCACAGCAATGTACTTAAAAATAATTAAAATACAAACTGTTATTACCGCGTCACAGAAGTTCGGCGCAGTGATTTTTGTACCAAACAGAAGACAAATGGCTTGTAACATCTTGACACAAAGTGCACGTCTATAAATACAGGCTATGAAAAAATCTCTGTTTATTATAGTGTATATGATCAAATATGAGTTTCTGTGGCACCACTTCCTGTGACATCATTTAATATGCAAATAAGTGCACACCATGAATGTATATATGACCAGGAGATACTTGAAAAAGCCGTCTAATGTTAGCAGTCGAAGCTAGAGCAGAAATGGTGATCAAATATTGTTTGGAGACTTACCACAAGGCCCCTCAAATGAGTAATGAAGCAAAACCAAAAGCTGTTGATGGGGTGACTGGATGGTAAGGCATGGTAAGGTATAGGAGAAAACCACAAATGGATTGTCTTCACAATGGAGCGATCTAATAGTGTTTAGTCAGGGACAGCTTTGTACCAGCCTTCAATACTCCATGTACTATGACACCATGGAAAGCGTTTAGAGAGATAGAGTTTGGGCAGATAAGTTGGCCGTCCACTGGAACCGTTTTCGTGCGATGGTGCGATCATCCGATATCGTCCGTCGTCGTACGTCCGATCCCGTAACATGAATGTGAATGGAACCAACGTCCATTGCGGCCGACGTCCGACTTCTGGAGAACACAGCAGATGGCGATCTCACCTTGCAGGCTGGGAGTTCAGAACGATTGGGCAAGATGGACGTTGATAAACTCATTAGGGGAGTTTAAAAAAAAACGCATTTATATTGTTTTTGCTGGTTTTTTTTTTAACTCCCATTGAAAATAAATGATGCAGACATGATGCAAGTTTACCAAAACACCTTTTGTGCATGGTGGGACTAGCTGTGTAACATGGTGGGACTAGCAGTGCTGCTGCACAAAAGGGGTTTATTCACTAAGCACTGACATGCCTCCCGAAAGGCACTGAATCTTGAATTTTCCTATACGGTGCAATTTTGTTGCTGTTTGTACTGTAAAAATGATGGCGAAATATGGTGCAGTTTGCTGGATCGCTGCACTTCGGCAATCTGCGGCGGCAGAGAGAACGAATATCAGAGCGCAGTACTGACCTGAAGTGTTGGCATCATGCCCTGATTTAGGGGATAGTTTGACAGATTTACAGACAAAGCGCATAGTAAAAATAATAGTAACAAAAAAAAAAAGTAATGCACTGGTTCCAAAAGCAGAATGAACTTTTTTTTGCATGTAAAACCAGTTCATTCTGGTTTTGGCAGCCTCTGCACTCCACCTCTGATTTTGATCTGGATCGTCTGTGGTCGCACGACAGATCGCACGCAGTGGACGACCCTAGTCTGACCTGGTCGCACGACTGACGGTCTGACGAAATCGGTCGGTCGTTCAAAAACGATTCCAGTGGACAGCCAGCCTTACAGTTGTTTCGTACTTTAATATACTGTATTATAACACTGGGAACCTTTTCATAAGAGTTTCTTTACACCAGGAGTTATTCAGAAAGCACCGAAATTTCAGCGATATTTCGGTGCTTTCTAGTTCGAAGATGGAGTCGCCGAACACCGCTGAAGACCGCTGAACTGACCCCCTAACAACGCCGAACTGCAGAAAAAAACAGGGCTCTGCTACTCTTCGTATAGGTGTGTAGACCAATAAATATGCATTAAAATGTGTCTAAATAATAAAAAGGTCCGTTACAGAATAAAAAAATTTAAAAAAAAGCCTTTTAAAAAAAATTGGGAATCAAAACATTTGTCTAAAACCATATAAGAAATACATAAAGGTGTTTAAAAAAAATAAATAAACAAATAAAAAGATGGTTTGCTGAAAACAAAAAGAAGATGAAAACAGTTGAATAAACTTTTTTTAAAAAAGATAAATTTGTTTTATATTGAACCCTATGGGATTCGCCTGTTTAAACCTGTCACACAGTATCACTGAAAATCAGGGCATCTCACTGACACTTCGGTGTACTTCAGCATTCTCCGAACAGATTAACCATAGACCATTACTTAACCATTATTTATTTATAAAGGATTTTACCAGGAAGGATACATTGAGATTTCTCTAGTTTTCAGTATGTCCTGGGTTCAAGAACATTGAATTGTTACAGTCGTTACAGAAATAAATAGAAATAGAAATTACTTCTCTATGAGCCAATTTGGCTGCCGCCGAAGATCGCCAAATTGTGGAGAACTGCAACATATTTCGCTGTCAGTATTTTGCGGATTGACAGCTCTCTGAATAGGCGAACTGCCACAAAATTGCACCGCATGGGGAAATTCACCGTTTGGTGCAATGTGGTGGCAAGTTCGTCGCTTTCTGAATAAGCCCTACGGACTCCTTCATCTGTCCAAGGAACCCAATCTGTCCTACAACATTCCCTGACCATGTTCTTGCTTAAATTGTACCTCTCCGTGTGATTGCAATCCTTTATATAATGTCTTTATTCACATTATAAAATAAACAGCTTTTACCAGCGCCCCTTGATTTCCCTGGGAGCCAAATAAACCTTTTCCCCTAAACATTTGTTTCTCACCTTCTCATCATAACAAGTCGCTCTGTTAGCGCTGTATTCGCTTTTAACCCTTTCGCTGCTGAGGCTTTTCACACCTCTGTGCTGAGGTCATTTTTACCGGTTTTGCGCATCATGTTTAAACGTGTTTTGAAGGCTTATTTTAGTATATGACGAGACATATTATATATCGTTCTTTCCGTCAGACTCGGTAGATTCATAATATGTCATTATTATATGTATACGTCATGTCCTGTCTGTATATTATAACAAAAAATGCAATAAAATATGTATTTTCAATAATTTACAATGTGTAAAGTGTTTTTTTTCACATTTTAACATGCGAGCAATTGCGGTTATATTTTGTATGGGGTGCGCTTGTTAAAAAAATTAGAGATGGGGTCTCGTTACATTTTTTTTTGGGGAAAATTACGCGATTTTTAACAAACGCACCGCATACAAAAATCGTTAGTGCAGGCTGTGCCCTTCCAAATGGTGCCTGGGTTAACCCCCGCAACGCCGCCGATCGGGAGGGAGAGAGGTCCGAAGGACCTCCCCCCCTCCCTTTCAGGCGCCTCCTCCGCACATGCGGGGGGGGGGCGCCTGAATTAGGTGTCATCGCGCTGCCGCGATGACACCTAATTTCAGCGGCTGCGGTTCCGGATGCTGGGCTGACATCGAGGATGTCAGCCTGCACCGGGGGGGCCAGCGATCAGCCGGAACCCGGCCGAACGCTGGCCCCAAAGGGAGGATGCGCTCAGCGCGTCCTCCGCATACCAGCAGTAATGCGGAGGACGCGCTCAGCGCGTCCTCCGCATTGAAGTGGTTAAGCCAGTGTCGTGGTCGTCTATTCCTTTTTTATCAATTTGCTGTACCGTGTGTTTGCGCACTTAACCCTTTAACGCCGCAGGACGTTCCATGACGTCCTGGCGGCAGGCGGGCTTTGAAGACGCGGGGCATACAGGTACGCCCCGCTGTCTTCAATGGGGCCGCCTCGGCCCCTCCCCGCAGCCTGCGCACACTGACTCGTGGTGCGTGTCATTGGCTGCAGAGGGACGGCCTGAAATCAAGTCGTCCCCTGCAGCCAATGACGCGCACTGCACGCCAGCTGTGGGGTGGGCTCAAAATCAGTGCCGCGCGACGGCACCTGTACGCCTCGCCGACAAATTCAAACCCCTTAAGGGCGCCACCCCTGCGTCCTTAAGGGGTTAAAGGAATACTCTAGGCAACATGACCACCTAAGCTTTTTTTAGGTGGTCATGATGCCCTTAGTATGCCCTTGTCTGTCCCCCCCTCCCTCCGCTCAGCCGATCGGCTAAAACAGCTGAGAGACGCGGAGGACTTTACTCCGCCCTCCCAGCTGTCAGTCAGCAGAGCGAGATTCATATTTCCCGCTTCTGCCGACTATTGCCGAGTAGGAGACGTCATCGCGCTTTCAGCGCGATGACGTCTCCAACTCGCTGCAGTAGCTGGCGGGAGCGAGCTGCCAGCATAGTCTGCGGCTGGGATTAGTGTTGCGCGCATCCTCTTGCGCGTAACACTAATCCAAGAAGAAGAGGAAGCTTCCTGATTGGCTGGTTTACGTGAGAGGCGCGCATGCGCGCTTCTCACGTAAACCATTAGCCAAGTTCAAGAGTTAGAAGGACGGGAGCGGAAGAGAGAGGTGAGTATAAAAAAAAAACGACGTTGGAAACAAGTGGATTTTAGGGTAAGTATTACAGTAAAAAAAAACAAAAAAAATAATCCCTACCTAGTTATTGAGGGAATAGGTATATCTTAATGTAAAAAAAACAGGGGGGGGGATGTTTGCTTAGAGTGTCCCTTTAACTATACGACTCTGCAGAGTACGGGCTCTATTACATTCTTCATGCAGAACGCGTGAATTTTTGCGCGCAGCCTTAAATGTTAACGCGCATAAAACAACGCTGGTATTACAATCCTCGTGCATTTTTTCATTCGTCAAAAAATAACACGTGTAAAACGGACGTGCAAAAGCGCGCGCGCAGCAACCAGTGTGAGGACTGTTTTTTCACGCGTTTCAGCCAATCAAAATTAAGAACCACAATTGTCTCCCATTAAGGTTTTGCGCCTGTCAAAGTCAATCTGCGCATATATGCTGCATCAATAAAAAAAAAAACCACGCACAACTTCTCCATTTTATTGTTTGGGTATGTGTAGAATGTGTAACTATACTTCGCTGTATTTCTTTTCAGGCTGGTGTATTTGGGTTCGGCCAGGACGTTCAGATTTGCCATTAACACCAGCTTTTAAAAGACGTTAAAATTATGCGTGCAAATGCTGTGCGTTAAATTTTGCGCATAGATTGTAATACCATCCGCCTACCAGCGCACAAAGGCATTTGCGCTCACAATGTTAAGTATAGGACGCGCGCAGTACAGGTTGCTCGTGCAGCGTTCGTGCAGGTTCACCCGCGATAGACGATAACACGCATTTTTTCCGTGGACATTGTAATACGACGTTCAGCGCAAAGGATTTGGACCCTCGCGTTAATGCGTTTTTGCGCACGCGTTAACGTTTGTGCGAAGAATGTAATACAGAATCGAAATGCCGGTGAATCACGAATTTGAGTCACTGGAACCGAAAAATGGCTGAAATGCACCCAAAAAAGGTGCCGGTACGGCTCTCAGACAAATTTTATGGAGCCATGAATGCTGAAAAAAAATGTTGTGAAGAACAGAATTATGTGAATATGAAAGAAAATTAGACGGTTTAAAAATAGTCACAGGTGGGATCGTTGTTTTATATCGTTTCATAGAATATTATATACAGTCAGGTCCAGAAATATTGGGACATTGACACAATTCTAACAGCTTTGGTTCTATACACCATCACAATGGAGTTGGAATGAAACAAACACAATGTGCTTTAACTGCAGACTGTCAGCTTTAATTTGAGGGTATGTACATCCAACTCAGGTGAACGGTGTAGGACTTACAGCAGTTTGCAGATGTGCCTCCCACTTGTTAAGGGACCAAAGGTAATGGGACAGAATAATAATCATAAATCAAACTTTCCCGTCTTAATACTTGGTTGCAAATCCTTTGAAGTCAATCACAGCCTGAAGTCTGGAACGCATAGACATCACCAGACGCTGGGTTTCATCCCTGGTCATGCTCTGCCAGGCCTCTACTGCAACTGTCTTCAGTTCCTGCTTGTTCTTGGGGCATTTTCCCTTCAGTTTTGTCTTCAGCAAGTGAAATGCCTGCTCAATGGGATTCAGGTCAGGTGATTGACTTGTCCATTGCATAATATTCCACTTCTGTCCCTTCAAAAACTCTTTGGTTGCTTTTGCAGTATGCTTTGAGTCATTGTCCATCTGCACTGTGAAGCGCCGTCCAATGAGTTCTGCAGCATTTGGCTGAATGTGAGCAGATAATATTGCCCGAAACACTTCAGAATTCATCCTGCTGCTTTTGTCAGCAGTCACATCATCAATAAATACAAGAGAACCAGTTCCATTGGCAGCCATACATGCCCACGCCATGACACTACCACCACCATGCTTCACTGATGAGGTGGTATGCTTAGTATCATGACCAGTTCCTTTCCTTCTCCATACTCTTCTCTTCCCATCACTCTGGTACAAGTTGATCTTGGTCTCATCTGTCCATAGGATCTTGTTCCAGAACTGTGAAGGCTTTGTTAGGTGTTTTGCAAACTCTAATCTGGCCTTCCTGTTGTTGAGGCTCACCAATGGTTTACATCTTGTGGTTAACCCTCTGTATTCACTCTGGTGAAGTCTTCTCTTGATTGTTGACTTTGACACACATACACCTACCTCCTGGAGAGTGTTCTTGATCTGGCCAACTGTTGTGAAGGGTGTTTTCTTCACCAGGGAAAGAATTCTTCGGTCATCCACCACAGTTGTTTTCCGTGGCCTCCTGGGTCTTTTGGTGTTGCTGAGCTCACGGTGCGTTCCTTCTTTTTGAGAATGTTCCAAACAGTAGGTTTGGCCATGCCTAATGTTCTTGCTATCTCTCTGATGGGTTTGTTTTGTTTCTTCAGCCTAATGATGGCTTGCTTCACTGATAGTGACAGCTCTTTGGATATCATCTTGAGAGTTGACAGCAACAGATTCCAAATGCAAATAGCACACTTGAAATGAACTCTGGGCCTTTTATCTGCACATTGTAATTGGGGTAATGAGGGAATATCACACACTTGGCCATGGAACAGCTGAGAAGCCAATTGTCCCATTACCTTTGGTCCCTTAACAAGTGGGAGGCACATCTGCAAACTGCTGTAAGTCCTACACCGTTCACCTGAGTTGGATGTACATACCCTCAAATTAAAGCTGACAGTCTGCAGTTAAAGCACATTGTGTTTGTTTCATTACAACTCCATTGTGGTGGTGTATAGAGCCAAAGATGTTCCAATATTTCTGGACCTGACTGTATATATATATATAATGCCTAAAAAACATAAGAAGGAGCGGATGTGGAAAAGACTTGGCTGAACGTTTGTGTTTGTTAATGGATTGAAGTGACATGATGTGAGAGATACCTTAGGCTGGGGTCAGACCAGCGCACTTTTAACGTGCGTTCTGGCGCACATAATTAAGGCCGCACTAGCAGCAGATGACGGGCAATGACGGCCAATATACGATGTACGGCCGCACAAAAGTCCGGCCGTGCAACGCAAGTGGAATTTGAACGCATTTTTCTGAGAACGCTGAACCGCTAGTACTGACGTACTGAGTGCGCAGCTGCGGCATAGCGGCGTGTGTGCGTGATTAGGAAATGTCAGACACTGCTAATGTCCAGCCTACATAACGTCCAGACGCAAAAAGAGTTTTATTGACGATCCGTACAAAATCACGCCCGAAAATGCGTGTCGTCTGACCGTTTTTGCGCATTCCGTGAACAAATACATCAATGCGTTCGGACGCACTTTTTCACGTTCGCGGGGAAAAATGCTTTCGTCTGACCCTAGCCTTAGTGGGTTAAACCACACTTTCTTCCTGCTTCGGGTTTTCTTGGCATGGATACTGTGATGTAAATGCTCGAGTAACCAAACTCATTAAGCCCGATCTACTGCCGCGACACTAAATAAACACTGTGTGTGTGTGCGCGGGTCAGTGTTTTTATCCAGCAAGAATTTGTTCTTAGCTGCAATTCACAAAAGGGTGAGAGTGAGTCGGATCCAATAACAGGCTTGTCTCCATAAAGCTGCTGAAGACCACGCCTGGTCCACAACTACGTACCCAAGGACTGCAACATCCTCTAAAAGGGGTTATTCATTAACCTCAGAATTGACCCCCAAAGTGCCCCATGCTGGCGAATTGACAGCGACATACGGTGCAATTTGCTGTAGTTCGCCTCAATTCGGCAGCACCAAAATTGTCCCTTAGCAGACTATTGTGTCGTCTACTCACAGAACGCAGACGTGCACCAAAACTTTCAATGTTTGAATTTGACAGCTTTAAAAAGGCAAATCCCATAGGTTTCATTGAAGAAAAGACCATTTATTCTTATTTTTTACAAAAAGATTTCTTATCTTTTTAATTTTTAACCCTTTCGCTGCTGAGGCTTTTCACACCTCTGTGCTGAGGTCATTTTTACCGGTTTTGCTCATCATGTTTAAACGTGTTTTGAAGCTTATTTTAGTATATGACCCAGACATATTATATATCGTTCTTTCCATCAGACTCGGTAGATTCATAATATGTCATTATTATATGTATACGTCATGACCTGTCTGTATATTATAACAAAAAATGCAATAAAATATGTATTTTCAATAATTTACAATGTGTAAAGTGTTTTTTTTCACATTTTAACATGCGAGCAATTGCGGTTATATTTTGTATGGGGTGCACTTGTTAAAAAAATTAGAGATGGGGTCTCGTTACATTTTTTTTTGGGGAAAATTACACGATTTTTAACAAACGCACCGCATACAAAAATCGTTAGTGCAGCATCATTGTTCACATTATAATTGAAATGGGAACAACATTGCTGCATTAACGAACCAAAAAAAAGAAAAAAAAATGTTTATTTTTTTTTTATAATTTTTTTTTAAAATATATTTTTATTTTGAATTTTAATTTTTTTTTAAAAATTTTTTTCACTTTCGTGTTTGGTATCGTTGGAACGGTCATGCTCTGGCCGATCCAACCATACCAAACTTTAACCCCTAGCTGCCACGGATCGGGAGATAGGGAGTTCATTGGAACTCCCTATCTCCACCGTTGGTGGCAGTTAGGGGTTAACTCTAGGACTGGCGTCATCGTGCTATGCACGATGATGCCAGTCCTCAGGGGGAGTTCCCGGAGGCTTGGCCGACATCCAAGATGTCGGCCAGCTCCGGGAAAGGATCACGAACCGGTGCTTTTCAGCGCCGATTCGCGATCCAGCTCCCCAGGGGTTAATGCCAGGCACCATTTGGAAGGGCAGGCTGTGCCCTTCCAAATGGTGCCTGGGTTAACCCCCGCAACGCTGCCGAGCGGGAGGGAGAGAGGTCCAAAGGATCTCTCCCCCTCCCTTTCAGGCGCCTCCTCCGCACATGCGGGGGGGGTGCCTGAATTAGGTGTCATCGCGCCGCCGCAATGACACCTAATTTCATCGGCGGCTGTTCCGGATGCTGGGCTGACATCGAGGATGTCAGCCCGCACCGGGGGGGCCAGCGATCGGCCGGAACCCGGCCGAACGCTGACCCCAAAGGGAGGACGCGCTCAGCGCGTCCTCCGCACAGCAGAAGCCATGCGGAGGACGCGCTGAGCGCGTCCTCCGCATGGAAGTGGTTAAAAGAGCTTTTTGTATTTTTTAAAAAAAAAAAAAAAATTTAAAGTGACGTATATGATAGGACCTTTCCTATTACTTATAGTGAGAACAAAGAGGTTTGTGAGGGTGCTGAGGACGAGCAATGGCCTGCTAGTGGCCTGCTCTACGGTGGGGCCTCATCAGGTCTCACAAGGTTTTAGCTCGATTGTGCCATTACAGGGACAACTTCTCCACATGCAAATTAGACGCAATGACCCAGAAAGGGCAGCCAGTACTGAAATGCCAAGGACCTGAGCGGGCCCCACCGTAGAGCAGGCCACTAGTGCCATTGCTCGTTCTCAGTACCCTAACACAACTCTTTGTTCTCACTATAGGTTTACAGGGTTATCCGGACGTGGACCTCTTCCTCGAGATGCCTATAGGGGTGTCAGCTATAACCTCCTGATGGGCCTAACATGGTTGAAACGATCGTTAGGGGTTGCTGCACCTCTCGTGCAGGGATGAAGTCCTTGGTAGTCAGTACTGGCCACCCTCATTGGGTGATAGCGTCTGATTTGCATATGGAGCAGTTGTCCCTGTAATGGCACCATTGAGCTAAAACCTTGTGAGACCTGAGCGGGCCCCAGCGTAGAGCAGGACACTAGTGCCATTGCTCGTCCTCAGGACCCTCACAAACCAATTTGTTCTCACTATACGTTTAGGCTGGGGTCAGACCAGCGCATTTTTAATGTGCGTTTAGGCGCACTTAATCACGGCCGCAGTAGCAGCAAATGACGGGCAATGATGGCCAATATACGAAGTACGGTCGTGCAACGCAAGTGGAATTTGAGCGCTTTTTTTCGAGAACGCAGAACTTCTAGTACTGACGTACTGAGTGCGCAGCTGCGGCATAGCGGCATGTTTGCGTAATTAGGAGATGTCAGACGCTGCTAATGTCCAGTCTACATAACGTCCAGACGCAAAAAGAGTTTTATTGAGAATCCGTAAAAAAATCACGCACGAAAATGAGCGTCGTCTGACCGTTTTTGCGCATTCCGTGAAAAAATACGTCAATGCGTTCGGACGCACTTTTTGACGTTCGCGGGGAAAAATCCTTTCGTTTGACCCTAGCCTAAAAGGGTAATCCAGACGTGGACCTCTTGACAACGGCATTCATCTTTTTTGGCGGCTGATCGTCTGCATTTGGCGGTCATTTTGGAGGCGTTTTGGCTGTTTTCGGCAGTCTGTTTGGCAGATCCCGCACGGCACACTTCAGGGACCCTGCGGTGAATGGCAAACGAGAGAGCACCAAAATTTTGCTGAGATTTCGGTGCTCTCTGAATAACCCCTTATATCGAAGGCATTCTGCTGTTTTTTTTTCTTTGTTTGAAGTAATTACATGTAAAAAGGAAAAATAAAATTAGGTTTTTATCTCCTGTTTCTATTTAGTGTATTTTCCCATGATGCAACATTTACCAAAATCTTAGGACTAGTCTCACTTTACAGCTGTGGTATAGGATAAAACACTAGTGAAAAGGCAATGGGGTGGTGGTGGTGGTGGGAATGTTATGTAAGGCTGCAGGGGATCTATTGGGTTGTCTAGGCTGCTCAAGATAAGAGATGGTGCTGAATGAGATCTGGTAGTGGGTTAACAACACTCATAGGTTCCCTCGGTGATGTCATTTACATGCATCCCACGCAATGCAAGTCAAAATGACAGTTTTCTGGACTTCTGACCCATAGAGTCCATTCTATGCCCAATGACCCACAGTGGGGTAGAGGTTCTGTAAAGATACGGGGTGGAGGGGCAGTTTACAGCACAAAATATGACATAATGGTTGCACTAGGTTACACATATAAGGGGTTATTTAGAGAGCACCAAAAATTCACTGAAATTTCAGTGCTCTCTCATTCGGCGGACTTCGGTGAGTTCAATTTGCCACCCCTACGGTGAATTCAGCATTAACCGTAGGGTCCCTGAAGTGCACCGAATGGATCTGCTGAACGCTGCCGATAAATACACCGCACTCAGCCACAAAGTGCCGAACACAACCTTTAAACCCGCTGAACGCAGCCAATAAACTGCTGAACAGACTGCCGAACACCCCCCGATCTGCCGCCGAACAGGGGTACCCCCCCCCCCCGCAATGATTAAAAGGCGTTTAAAACAAAAAAAATGCATGGAAATAATATATGAGGTCCTATGAATAATAATAAAATGGTCTTTTACAGAATAAAAAAACTCCATTTGAAAAAAGAATTCGCCAAAAAAGTCCAGAAAAATGCCTAAAGAAATTCTAAAAAATAAATTGATAAAAAGCTTTTTTGGTGCAAATTAAAAGAATAAACGGTTGAATAAAAAATTTATAAAAACAGGATTTTTT
This sequence comes from Leptobrachium leishanense, assembly GCA_009667805.1. NCBI lineage: Eukaryota > Metazoa > Chordata > Amphibia > Anura > Megophryidae > Leptobrachium > Leptobrachium leishanense. The sequence goes on from CM019066.1 coordinate 16,101,352, forward strand.
TTTCCATTGAAACCTATGGGATTCGCCTGATTAAACCTGTTGAGCAAAAGCATTGAAAATCTGAGCATTTCGCCAACTTTTCGGTGCAGTCCGGCGATCTCTGAATAGATTAACTACTTCACTCTGAGGAATTTCACTGCCACTGAAAAGCGGGGATCTGAGATTAATTGCACCGTATTTCGCTGGCAATTCGCCAATATTTCGTGAATTGCCAGCTTTCTGAATAGCTGAATTGCCACAAATTGAACCGTAAGGGGAAATTCACCGTTCCGTGCAATTTGGTGGCCAATTTGGCTCTCTTTGAATAACCCCTATAGAGTAAAATATATTTTTAAAGTGACACTACCACTTACCTACACTGTAACTAGTTTACTTGGCATTACAAACAAAACCACTTTAGAAAACACATTATAAAACACATGCTGCTGGTTATTTTCTTTGTTTGAAGTAATTACATGTAAAAAGGAAAAATAAAATTAGTTTTATCAACACCACTTTGTTGATTTTTTTCCCATGAGGCAACATTTACCAAAGCTTTTATCTTCTGTGATTTATCTAATCTACAGTATTTACCAGTTTAATGAGATGGAGGAAGGGATGTTTATATAAGGCTACAGGGGGCTATTGTTCTTCAAGCTACTTTAGAATGAGATAAAACAGGGATTTTGAAAGACTTCTAATCTACCCCATGGTGATGTCCTTTGAATACATCCCACACAATACAATGATGTGAGTCGTGACTCCATTCTATGACGAAAGCCACACAGTGAGGAGCAAGTGATGGAAATATGCTGAGGGGGCAGTTTACTATACAAAATATCACACAATGGATGCACCCAGTGACACATATAGAGGAAAATATGACACAATGGATGCGCCCTGTGACACATATAGAGGAAAATATCACACAATGGATGATCCCAGTGACACATATAGAGGAAAATATTACACAATGGATGCACCCAGTGACACATATAGAGGAAAATATCACACAATGGATGCGCCCTGTGACACATATAGATGAAAATATCACACAATGGATGCTCCCAGTGACACATATAGAGGAAAATATCACACAATGGATGCGCCCTGTGACACATATAGATGAAAATATCACACAATGGACGCACCCAGTGACACATATAGAGGAAAATATCACACAATGGGTGCACCCAGTGACACATATAGAGGAAAATATCACACAATGGGTGCACCCAGTGACACATATAGAGGAAAATATCACACAATGGATGCATCCAGTGACACATATAGAGGAAAATATCACACAATGGATGCACCCAGTGACACATATAGAGGAAAATATCACACAATGGATGCTCCCAGTGACACATATAGAGGAAAATATCACACAATGGATGCACCCAGTGACACATATAGAGGAAAATATCACACAATGGATGCTCCCAGTGACACATATAGAGGAAAATATCACACAATGGATGCTCCCAGTGACACATATAGAGGAAAATATCACACAATGGATGCGCCCAGTGACACATATAGAGGAAAATATCACACAATGGATGCACCCAGTGACACATAGAGGAAAATATCACACAATGGATGCATCCAGTGACACATATAGAGGAAAATATCACACAATGGATGCACCCAGTGACACATATAGAGGAAAATATCACACAATGGATGCTCCCAGTGACACATATAGAGGAAAATATCACACAATGGATGCTCCCAGTGACACATATAGAGGAAAATATCACTCAATGGATGCACCCAGTGACACATATAGAGGAAAATATCACACAATGGATGCACCCAGTGACACATAGAGGAAAATATCACACAATGGATGCACCCAGTGACACATATAGAGGAAAATATCACACAATGGATGCACCCAGTGACACATAGAGGAAAATATCACACAATGGATGCGCCCAGTGACACATATAGAGGAAAATATCACACAATGGATGCACCCAGTGACACATAGAGGAAAATATCACACAATGGATGCATCCAGTGACACATATAGAGGAAAATATCACACAATGGATGCACCCAGTGACACATATAGAGGAAAATATCACACAATGGATGCTCCCAGTGACACATATAGAGGAAAATATCACACAATGGATGCTCCCAGTGACACATATAGAGGAAAATATCACACAATGGATGCACCCAGTGACACATAGAGGAAAATATCACACAATGGATGCGCCCAGTGACACATATAGAGGAAAATATCACACAATGGATGCTCCCAGTGACACATATAGAGGAAAATATCACACAATGGATGCACCCAGTGACACATAGAGGAAAATATCACACAATGGATGCACCCAGTGACACATAGAGGAAAATATCACACAATGGATGCTTCCAGTGACACATATAGAGGAAAATATCACACAATGGATGCACCCAGTACACAATGGATGCACCAGTGACACATAGAGGAAAATATCATATAATGGATGCACCCAGTGACATATAGAGGAAAATATTACACAATGGATGCACCCAGTGACACATATAGAGGAAAATATCACACATGGATGCACCCAGTGACACATAGAGGAAAATATCACACAATGGATGCACCCAGTGACACATATAGAGGAAAATATCACACATGGATGCACCCAGTGACACATAGAGGAAAATGTCACACAATGGATGCACCCAGTGACACATAGAGGAAAATATCACACAATGGATGCACCCAGTGACACATAGAGGAAAATATCACACAATGGATGCACCCAGTGACATATAGAGGAAAATATCACACAATGGATGCGCCCTGTGACACATATAGAGGAAAATATCACACAATGGATGCACCCAGTGACACATATAGAGGGAAATATCACACAATGGATGCACCCAGTGACACATAGAGGAAAATATCACACAATGGATGCACCCAGTGACACATATAGAGGAAAATATCACACAATGGATGCACCCAGTGACACATAGAGGAAAATATCACACAATGGATGCGCCCAGTGACACATATAGAGGAAAATATCACACAATGGATGCACCCAGTGACACATATAGAGGAAAATATCACACAATGGATGCACCCAGTGACACATAGAGGAAAATATCACACAATGGATGCACCCAGTGACACATATAGAGGAAAATATCACACAATGGATGCACCCAGTGACACATAGAGGAAAATGTCACACAATGGATGCACCCAGTGACACATAGAGGAAAATATCACACAATGGATGCACCCAGTGACACATAGAGGAAAATATCATACAATGGATGCACCCAGTGACATATAGAGGAAAATATCACACAATGGATGCGCCCTGTGACACATATAGAGGAAAATATCACACAATGGATGCACCCAGTGACATATAGAGGAAAATATCATATAATGGATGCACCCAGTGACACATATAGAGGAAAATATCACACAATGGATGCTCCCAGTGACACATATAGAGGAAAATATCACACAATGGATGCACCCAGTGACACATATAGAGGAAAATATCACACAATGGATGCACCCAGTGACACATATAGAGGAAAATATCACACAATGGATGCACCCAGTGACACCTATAGAGGAAAATATTTTCTTAACTAAACAAACAAGAGAAAAACAAAACACATGTAAGATATCAGCAACATCATATAAACACAATGAGGACATTTAATACAATATGCACAGACTGAATACGCAGTCTCAGTGTTAGCGTGGAAACGCCGGGTGACAAAGCTTAGCTTGCACAGCCAGATAATGAGCCCTAACGTTTCTAAATACTGAAGTAAAAGGCTAAACTGTTTCTGTGTTTACGCCAAGAGACCTGATTGTTTGGATTTTTTTTCTTTTTGTAAAACCAGCGCACCTTTCCCACTCCCACGCTTTAACTTGTTGCTTCATGTTTTATACCATTTCCCGCGAAACAATTCTCCATCCATTATGCGAATATAAACGTATATATTCCTTACACAGCTGTCCTGCACGCAGTATAAAACCTAACACAGAGATTTTAAGTTGGGATTGCTCATTTAATGCACGCTTGTAGCAGGTAGTAGTGGCGAAATCAGAGCTCCGGGCTCCACGTACACTGGGGCTGCTCATCCTTGGCCCTCCAGGGGCCAGATTGCAACATGGAGGTCTATTCAAAGAAAGGTGAAACTCAGGAGAATGATTGGAGAAGTGAAAATTCTAGGTCAAAATAGCCAAACCAGAAAAATTCTCCCATTTATCTCACTTTCCAAATCTGCTATTTGGTCTAGATTGTTCTCTTCTCCTGCCAATTCTCCAGGTTTTCACCTTTCTCTGAATAACACTGTAGGACACTAACCACAGCGCTCTAGCCATACAGCCAGGGTTGGATTTGCATCTCAGGAGCCTGTAAGCAGAAAAATCTGAAGCGCCCCTCGAAAAACAAAAGTGGCAAAATACTTTTTTTAATTTATGTTTTGGGAGAATGATATTTTTTTTAACATTTTAAGAAACTGACACACAGTTCCTCTTTGCGCTCACATCAAAAGAAGGGGCAGAATTCGTTGCTTTTAAATGAAGCAAAAATGGAGCAGAATGTTTGTGTTAACCTTAAAACAAACATAAATAGCAACCTATCCTTAATTTGTAAGACTTACCCTTATTTCTAACCCTAGTTATGAAAAAAGATTGTCAATTTAGGGCCTAGAGCAACCAAACTTCTGGGCATCAAAATACAGCTGCAACTGAGGGCCTTTTTCAAGACGTGACTTTGACACTTTTTTTTTTGTTGCTGTTTTATTTTCTGCAATTTTTCATTAGGATATCAAAACTTTCTTTGCTTTGAAACAAGAAAAGAGATGGCATGTTTTAGATTTTTTTTTACATTGTATATGGTCATGTTTGGTATCATTAGAAAGGCCAGACTTTGCCCTGTCCATTGACACCTAACTTTAACTTGTCAGATATAAATAATGGAGATACAGGGGATCAATGGACTCCCGTTCTTCTCACTGCAGAGCTTGTGTTTTAGGTGAACCGAAGTGTAATTACGTATTGCGCCATCACCTCCACATTTGCTCCCGGTGTGGGAAATGAGGCAGTGAGTTAGTGCAGCGGCATTGTTTGCTTTATATGTAAAAGCACATAATGCCTCTGTCTTAGAACAGAAAAAAAAGGAAATTTTACATTAAGTTTTTTTAAAAATTCTTTTAATATTTTTACGCATTACCAGGTCATGTTTGGTATCGTTGGAGAGTACTGCTGTCTGTTCACACTGCAGTGCAGCATTTTATAGAGGTTTGCATTCATTTTGTAACGAATCTCATTTCGTTTGATTATTCGTTAATTTGTATTTCGGAAGTACTTCATCCGAATTTAAACTAAACTAAACGGTATATAATGAATTTGATTGAATGATTGATTTTTTTTTTAGTGATCCGAGTTGATTTCAAATCAATTTCGAATCAAATTTGGATCGATCCCAAATTACAAACGAAATTATGAAAACAAATCAGTTTCATTTTGCTGTTTCACAAAGCCCCCTGTCCCTGTCAATTGGCTGTGGTGTTGAATCCGTTGTATTCAGCACCACAGGCCAATAGACAGCTCAATAGTTACACTAGCTTCGCTTTTAACCCTCGTGTTTTATCCCTAATGTAACAGTAATTGTGCAGGATTTGATTTATTGTTGTTTTTTTTTGTGATCTGAATAGATTTCGAAATTACAAACGAAATTATGAAACAAAACAAATCAGTAGTCAAACGAATTTCAGACAAAATTATTTTCATACTAAACAAAGCAAATTTTTCAGCTGTGCACACCTCTAGCAGTTTAAGTTGTCGATGAAACAATACGTTGTGCCATCACCTCCCTACTTGCTGGCATCATGGGAAATGAGATGGCAAGGTAGTGCAGTGTCACTGTTCACTTTATAATTGTGAAGTGAACAATAGTGCTGCATTATAAAAAAAAGATTTTTTTACATTTTTTTTAAATTTAATTTTAGCATAAACTTGTTCACATATGGTACCATTGAAAAGACCATACCCTGGCCTTTCCAGTGATTCCTTCCATCTCTCTCTAGTCTGTAGGGCTCCAGAGATGCAGTGGTCTAAATGACTGTAAATTGTAAAAAGATTTTTATACTTTTTTTCAGAGCAAGGCATCCCCTTGTGGTTGGCGCCTGTAGGCAAATGCCTACACTGCCTAATTATAAATCTGGCCCTGCATACAACATAATGGCTCGAGCACTGTGCTTTATTTTAACTCTGCCCTTTCCATCCAAGACGCAAGCTGATCTTGCGTCTCAGACGTAGCGCCAAGTTACTGTACAGTAACGTATCCTATACTTTATATGAGAGATGTTAATGTGCTGCTAGCAGATGAATGAAAAACGATTCCAACCAGCTCGCTCTCCATCTGCAAAGTATTACAACTCAAACTACTGAGAGAGCCACTCTTTTGTAATACAGCCGTTAAAGACGGGCTGCAAATGGAAAACGGGAGAGACACAAGATTTGTGATGTGATGGAACTACATCTCCCATGGTACTCAGCCACTCCTTAGGTCAACAAGGCCTTATGGGAAATGTAGTTCCAAACCATCTGGAGCGGGCACTGTATATGCTCTCTTTGACTCACTGAGCTGGTGACACCCCCTCCAGGCCGAGGTCCTAGGAAAATATTTATAACGGAAGTGTTGTTCCTGGCAAAGCCATCAAGCAGCAGCCTTTCATTATCACCAGAGCAGGCCTTAGTATGAGGATATGGGTCTACAGGCTACCGTAACCCCACCTCTAAAACTATGCTGTTCATGTTTAACACTCAAGAGAGGATGAAAATGCAGCAGGCCACCCACAGGCCCTTAAAAGCAACAGCTTTACTGTAGCTGTCAAGTTAGGAATGGCTTGCCACCATACTGCTAGACTGTCCATGTCCATATGTATTTAAAACTCTGAATACCAGCTATTTCTGGACCTTACTGTATTTTATATGTTGATAGATATATCTATCAACATATAAAATACAGTCAGGTCCAGAAATATTGGGATATAGACACAATTCTAACATCTTTGGCTCTATACAACACCACAATGGAGTTGGAATGAAACAAACACAATGTGCTTTAACTGCAGACTGTTAGCTTTAGTTTGAGGGTATGTACATCCAACTCAGGTGAACGGTGTAGGACTTACAGCAGTTTGCAGATGTGCCTCCCACTTGTTAAGGGACCAAAGGTAATGGGACAATTGGCTTCTCAGCTGTTCCATGGCCAGGTGTGTGATATTCCCTCATTACCCCAATTAAAATGTGCAGATAAAAGGCCCAGAGCTCATTTCAAGTGTGCTATTTGCATTTGGAATCTGTTTCTGTCAACTCTTAAGATGAGATCCAAAGAGCTGTCGCTATCAGAGAAGCAAGCCATCATTAGGCTGAAAAAACAAAACAAACCCTTCAGAGAGATAGCAAGAACATTAGGTGTGGCCAAAACAACTGTTTGGAACATTCTCAAAAAGATGGAACGCACCGGCGAGCTCAGCAACACCAAAAGACCTGGGAGACCACGGAAAACAACTGTGGTGGATGACCAAAGAATTCTTTCCCTGGTGAAGAAAACACCCTTCACAACAGTTGGCCAGATCAAGAACACTCTCCAGGAGGTAGGTGTATGTGTGTCAAGGTCAACAATCAAGAGAAGACTTCACCAGAGTGAATACAGAGGGTTCACCACAAGATGTAAACCATTGGTGAGCCTCAAAAACAGGAAGGCCAGATTAGAGTTTGCCAAACAACACCTAACAAAGCCTTCACAGTTCTGGAACAAGATTTTATGGACATATGAGACCAAGATCAACTTGTACCAGAGTGATGGGAAGAGAAGAGTATGGAGAAAGAAAGGAACTGCTCATGATCCTAAGCATACCACCTCATCAGTGAAGCAAGGTGGTGGTAGTGTCATGGCGTGGGCATGTATGGCTGCCAATGGAACTGGTTCTCTTGTATTTATTGATGACTAGGTGGAAAGCCTGCCCAGAGGGCAGTCTATTGTTAAGTGAGGTGTGCATGAATGTTCGCTGAAATGAAAGCACAGCAACGTCAAGGAAAGACAATTTTTTTGGTCATATGGGTATATATTGCCCTCAGCTCATATGGGTATATATTGCCCCTAGCTCACATGGGTATATATTGCCACCAGCTCACATGGGTATATTATCCCCAGCTCACATGGGTATATCTGCCCCAGCTCACGTGGGTATATTTACCCCCAGCTCACATGTAAATATTTGCCCCTAGCTCACATGAGTATATTTGCCCCTGGCTCAAATGGGTATATATATTGCCCCCGGCTCACATGGGTATATTTCCCCCAGCTCTCATGGGTATATTTGGCTCAAGCTCACATGGATATGTTGGCCCCAGCTCACATGGGTATATTTGCCCCAGCTCACATGGGTATATTTGCCCCAACTCACATGGATTTATTTGCCCCCAGCTCACATGGGTATAATTGCCCCAGTGCACATGGGTATAATTGCCCCCTGCTCACATGGGTATAATTGCCCCCTGCTCACATGGGTATAATTGCCCCCTGCTCACATGGGTATAATTGCCCCCAGCTCACATGGGTATAATTGCCCCAAGCTCACATGCGTATAATTGCCCCCAGCTCACATGGGTATAATTGCCCCCAGCTCACATGGGTATATTTTCCCCCAGCTCACATGGGTATAATTGCCCCCTGCTCACATGGGTGTATATTTTCCCCAGCTCACATGGATATATTTGCCCCATGCTCACATGGGTATATTTTCCCCCAGCTGACATGGATATATTTGTGCCCATCTCACATGGATGAGCCCACCGGCGAGCCAGGACTTCAAGATGGCCGCCGGCGGGCTTCCTCTGACATCATCAGAGGGGGCCCGCCAGCAGCCATCTTGAAGTCCCTGCTCGCCGGAGGCTGAGCCCATCAGCGAGCAGGGACTTCAAGATGGCCGCCGGCGGGCTTCCTCTGACATCATCAGAGAGGGGCCGTCAGCGGCTAACTTCAAGTCCCTGCTCGCCGGTGGGCATACATGGGTCCAGCCTCGGGCGATTAGGGATGCATGCCGGCGGTCAGGGCTGAGGCCCCGGCGGTAGGTCGGCAAAAAAAAAGAAAGCAGAGCCGTTGGAGAGGCGCGTGCAAAGCGCCTCTCTCACCTCCTCAGTGACTGAGCTGTGAGGAGGTGACACAGGGAGAGGCGCGCGCCTCTCCAACGGCTCCGCTTTTTTTTTTCGACCAGTTTTTAAATGTCCGTCGCGCATGCGCACTCAGCGCTTGACGGCGACGGACTTTAAAACTGTTTTATTATATAGATGTGACTGCTGACAAAAGCAGCAGGATGAATTCTGAAGTGTTTCGGGCAATATTATCTGCTCACATTCAGCCAAATGCTGCAGAACTCATTGGACGGCGCTTCACAGTGCAGATGGACAATGACCCAAAGCATACTGCAAAAGCAACTAAAGAGTTTTTGAAGGGACAGAAGTGGAATGTTATGCAATGGCCAAGTCAATCAGCTGACCTGAATCCCATTGAGCATGCATTTCACTTGCTGAAGACAAAACTGAAGGGAAAATGCCCCAAGAACAAGCAGGAACTGAAGACAGTTGCAGTAGAGGCCTGGCAGAGCATCACCAGGGATGAAACCCAGTGTCTGGTGATGTCTATGCGTTCCAGACTTCAGGCTGTGATTGACTGCAAAGGATTTGCAACCAAGTATTAAGAAGGGAAAGTTTTATTTATGATTATTATTCTGTCCCATTATCTTTGGTCCCTTAACAAGTGGGAGGCACATCTGCAAACTGCTGTAAGTCCTACACCGTTCACCTGAGTTGGATGTACATACCCTCAAATTAAAGCTGACAGTCTGCAGTTAAAGCACATTGTGTTTGTTTCATTCCAACTCCATTGTGGTGGTGTATAGAGCCAAAGATGTTAGAATTGTGTCGATGTCCCAATATTTCTGGACCTGACTGTAAGTACGTTGAATGAGTGTGCTTCGCTCTTTCACGTCCGGAAATGTGTGTATACATTGTTTTGTACTGAAATAAAAGGAAAAGCCAAAAAATCTCTCCGTCTTCACAGTCATAAAAATAAAAAATGGACGCCGTCTCCAGAGGAGATGCAAACCACGGCATCTTTATTCCGTATACAGCAGAAGAGGAATATTGCATTGTTTCGGTCCTTAGACCTTAACCACTTCGATGCTGAGGACGCGCTCAGCGCGTCCTCAGCATTCCCGCTGGTATGCGGAGGACGCGCTGAGCGCGTCCTCCCATTGGGGTCAGCGTTCGGCCGGGTTCCGGCCGATCGCTGGCCCCTCCGGTGCGGGCTGACATCCTGGATGTCAGCCCGGCATCCGGAACAGCAGCCGCCGGAATTTGGTGTCATCGCGGCAGCGCGATGACACCAAATTCAGGCGCCCCCCCCGCGGAGGAGGCGCCTGAAAGGGAGGGCCTTCGGACCTCTCTCCCTCCCGATCGGCGGCTCTGCGGGGGTTAACCAAGGCATCATTTGGAAGGGCACAGCCTGCCCTTCCAAATGATGCCTGGCATTAACCCCTGGGGAGCTGGATCGCGAATCGGCGCTGAAAAGCGCCGGTTTGCGATCCTTTCCCGGAGCTGGCCGACATCTTGGATGTCGGCCAAGCCTCCGGGAACTCCCCCTGAGGACTGGCGTCATCGTGCGTAGCACGATGACGCCAGTCCTGGACTTAACCCTTAGGCTGGGGTCAGACCAGCGCACTTTTAACGTGCGTTCTGGCGCACATAATTACGGCGCACTAGCAGCAGATGACGGGCAATGACGGCCAATATACGATGTACGGCCGCACAAAAGTCCGGCGTGCAACGCAAGTGGAATTTGAACGCATTTTTTCGAGAACGCCGAACCGCTAGTACTGACGTACTGAGTGCGCAGCTGCGGCATAGCGGCGTGTGTGCGTGATTAGGAGATGTCAGACGCTGCTAATGTCCAGCCTACATAACGTCCAGACGCAAAAAGAGTTTTATTGACGATCCGTACAAAATCACGCACGAAAAATGCGCATGTATGACCGTTTTCGCGCACTCCGTGAAAAAATACGTCAATTCGTTCGGACGCACTTTTTTACGTTCGCGTGTAAAAATGCTTTCGTTTGACCCTAGCCTTAACTGCCACCAACTGTGGAGATAGGGAGTTCCAATGAACTCCCTATCTCCCGATCCGTGGCAGCTAGGGGTTAAATTTTGGTATGGTTGGATCGGCCAGAGCATGGCCGTTCCAACGATACCAAACATGAAAGTAAAAAATTTTGTAAAAAAAAAAAATTTTTAAAAAAAAATAAAAAAAAAATTATAAAAAAAAAAATAAACACTTTTTTTTTCTTTTTTTTGGTTTGTTAATGCAGCAATATTGTTCCCATTTCAATTATAATGTGAACAATGATGCTGCACTAACGATTTTTGTATGCGGTGCGTTTGTTAAAAATAGTGTAATTTTCCCCCAAAAAAAATGTAACGAGACCCCATCTCTAATTTTTTTAACAAGCGCACCCCATACAAAATATAACCGCAATTGCTCGCATGTTAAAATGTGAAAAAAAACACTTTACACATTGTAAATTATTGAAAATACATATTTTATTGCATTTTTTGTTATAATATACAGACATGACATAACGTATACATATAATAATGACATATTATGAATCTACCGAGTCTGACGGAAAGAACGATATATAATATGTCTGGGTCATATACTAAAATAAGCCTTCAAAACACGTTTAAACATGATGAGCAAAACCGGTAAAAATGACCTCAGCACAGGGGCGGGAAAAGCCTCAGCAGCGAAAGGGTTAATCATGCGCCGAAATGTTGCAATATTCCTCTTCTGCTTTATATAGAATAAAGATGGTGGGCTCTATTAAATTCATTGCGCAAAAGCGCACGCGCAGCGCTATCTTCTTAATCGGTAACGCACGAAAATCACCAAAAGCGTTTTTCCCCACGTGTTAATGCGTTTTTGCACACGCGTTAACGTTTGCGCGAAGAATTTAATAGAGCCCGGCGTGTTTCACATCTACTCTGAAGACCTCTTCCATCTTTTATGTTATGCCTTCGTGTTGTGGGATTTATGGTGTCCTATGGAAGCAGTGGCTGGGGTTAGCAAGTTATGTTGAGCAAGTGGTACGTTCTATTTTTTGGAGTATTTCCATCCTCACAATAACAAAAAGCTTAACAAACTTTTACTGCTACATTACAGCAGCCAGGGAGGGGACAGAATTCCGGGAGCGCTGTGGGGTCACTCACGCTGTACAGGGATAAGATTCAGGGAGTTATAATGACAGGAAATCCATGTACAGTACAGATACAAGGTGTTGCTGTATTTGCCATACACAGGCATTATGCAGCACATACAGATACAAGGTGTTACTGTAATTGCCATACACAGGCATTATGCAGCACATACAGATACAAGGTGTTACTGTAATTCCCGTACACAGGCATTACCATACACAGGCATTATGCAGCACATACAGATATACAGTTGTGTTCAAAATTATTCAACCCCCAATGCTGTAAAGGGTTTTAGGGAATTTAGTGTACATTTGTAATTGTATTCAGAATGAAATCCTACAAGGACTTTTTAAAGAACCATATGCAACTAAAATGACATCAATTGGTTTTGTAATACAGTAGTAAATGTTTCTTTTGTGAATTCTTCATTGACACAATTATTCAACCCCTTAAAGACTACCACTCTGAAGAACAGAGGGTTATTCAAGTGTTTTCAATCAGGTATTGAAAACACCTGTGGATGTCACGGAGCAGCAATAAAGCATAATAAGCACCAATTAGGCAGCTTTAAAATGACTGTGATACTCAGCTCCATCTAGACATTTACTGGTGTGGTTACAAACATGGTGAAGTCAAGAGAATGGTCCAGGAAGACAAGAGAAGAGGTGATTACTCTTCACAGGAAGGGCAATGGCTATAAGAAGATTGCAAAGATGTTAAACATACCAAGAGAGACCATAGGAAGCATCATTCGCAAATTCAAGGCAAAGGGCACTGTTGAAACGCTACCTGGTCGTGGCAAAAAGAAGATGCTGACTTCGACTGCTGTGCGCTACCTGAAGCGTAGAGTGGAGAAAAGTCCCTGTGTGACTGCTGAGGAACTGAGAAAAGATTTGTCAGATGTGGGTACTGAAGTTTCAGCTCAGACAATACGGCGCACACTGCGTAATGAAGGCCTCCATGCCAGAACTCCCAAGCGCACCCCCTTGCTGTCTCCAAAGAATAAGAAGAGTCGACTGCAGTATGCCAAAAGTCATGTGGACAAACCACAGAAGTTTTAGGATAGTGTTCTGTGGACTGATGAAACAAAATTAGAACTGTTTGGGCCCATGGATCAACGCTATGTTTGGAGGAGGAAAAACAAGGCCTATGAAGAAAAGAACACCTTGCCTACTGTCAAGCATGGCGGGGGGTCAATCATGCTTTGGGGCTGTTTTGCTTCTGCAGGTACAGGGAAGCTTCAGCGTGTGCAAGGTACCATGAATTCTCTTCAGTACCAGGAGATATTGGATGACAATGTGATGCAGTCCGTCACAAACCTGAGGCTTGGGAGACGTTGGACCTTTCAACAGGACAATGATCCCAAGCATACCTCCAAGTCCACTAGAGCATGGTTGCAGATTAAAGGCTGGAACATTTTGGAGTGGCCATCGCAGTCACCTGATTTAAATCCGATTGAGAACCTCTGGTGGGACTTAAAGAAAGCAGTTGCAGTGCGCAAGCCTAAGAATGTGACTGAACTGGAGGCTTTTGCCCATGACGAATGGGCGAAGATACCCGTAGATCGCTGCAAGACACTTGTGTCAAGCTATGCTTCACGTTTAAAAGCTGTTATAACTGTAAAAGGATGCTGTATTAAGTACTAAGATTGAATTGGGGGTTGAATAAAACTGATAATGATGTGAGCACAGAAAAGACATTTGTGGTTATTTCATTATAAATGTTATGTTATATTTGTCTGACCTACACATGCCTCCTTGATTTAATTGTAAGCAAGATGACTGAATGATCAAAATCAATGTCAAACTGGCCAAAACACTCAATTTCAGTGGGGGTTGAATAATTTTGAACACAACTGTAAGGTGTTACTGCAATTGCCATACACAGGCATTATGCGGCACATACAGATACAAGGTGTTGCTGTAATTTCCATACACAGACATTATGCAGCACATACAGATACAAGGTGTTACTGTAATTTCCATACACAGGCATTATGCAGCACATACAGATACAAGGTGTCATTGTAATTACCATACACAGGCATTATGCAGCACATACAGATACAAGGTGTTACTGTAATTTCCATACACAGGCATTATGCAGCACATACAGATACAAGGTGTTACTGTAGTTCCCATACACAGGCATTATGCAGCACATACAGATACAAGGTGTTACTGTAATTCCCATGCACAGGCATTATGCAGCACATACAGATACAAAGTGTTACTGTAATTCCCGTACACAGGCATTACCATACACAGGCATTATGCAGCACATACAGATATAAGGTGTTACTGTAATTTCCATACACAGGCATTATGCAGCACATACAGATACAAGGTGTTACTGTAATTCCCATACACAGGCATTATGCAGCACATACAGATACAAGGTGTTACTGTAATTTCCATACACAGGCATTATGCAACACATACAGATACAAGGTGTTACTGTAATTACCATACATAGGCATTATGCAGCACATACAGATACAAGGTGTTACTGTAATTACCATACACAGGCATTATGCAGCACATACAGATACAAGGTGTTACTGTAATTTCCATACACAGGCATTATGCAGCACATACAGATACAAGGTGTTACTGTAGTTCCCATACACAGGCATTATGCAGCACATACAGATACAAGGTGTTACTGTAATTCCCATGCACAGGCATTATGCAGCACATACAGATACAAAGTGTTACTGTAATTCCCGTACACAGGCATTACCATACACAGGCATTATGCAGCACATACAGATATAAGGTGCTACTGTAATTGCCATACACAGGCATTATGCGGCACATACAGATACAAGGTGTTGCTGTAATTTCCATACACAGACATTATGCAGCACATACAGATACAAGGTGTTACTGTAATTTCCATACACAGGCATTATGCAGCACATACAGATACAAGGTGTTACTGTAATTACCATACACAGGCATTATGCAGCACATACAGATACAAGGTGTTACTGTAATTTCCATACACAGGCATTATGCAGCACATACAGATACAAGGTGTTACTGTAATTTCCATACACAGGCATTATGCACCACATACAGATACAAGGTGTTACTGTAATTACCATACACAGGCATTATGCAGCACATACAGATACAAGGTGTTACTGTAATTTCCATACACAGGCATTATGCAGCACATACAGATACAAAGTGTTACTGTAATTCCCGTACACAGGCATTACCATACACAGGCATTATGCAGCACATACAGATATAAGGTGTTACTGTAATTTCCATACACAGGCATTATGCAGCACATACAGATACAAGGTGTTACTGTAATTACCATACACAGGCATTATGCAGCACATACAGATACAAGGTGTTACTGTAATTTCCATACACAGGCATTATGCAGCACATACAGATACAAGGTGTTACTGTAATTTCCATACACAGGCATTATGCAGCACATACAGATACAAGGTGTTACTGTAATTCCCATACACAGGCATTATGCAGCACATACAGATACAAGGTGTTACTGTAATTTCCATACACAGGCATTATGCAACACATACAGATACAAGGTGTTACTGTAATTACCATACACAGGCATTATGCAGCACATACAGATACAAGGTGTTACTGTAATTACCATACACAGGCATTATGCAGCACATACAGATACAAGGTGTTACTGTAATTCCCATACACAGGCATTATGCAGCACATACAGATACAAGGTGTTGCTGTAATTTCCATACACAGGCATTATGCAGCACATACAGATACAAGGTGTTACTGTAATTCCCATACACAGACATTATGCAGCACATACAGATACAAGGTGTTACTGTAATTACCATACACAGGCATTATGCAGCACATACAGATACAAGGTGTTACTGTAATTTCCATACACAGGCATTATGCAGCACATACAGATACAAGGTGTTGCTGTAATTTCCATACACAGGCATTATGCAGCACATACAGATACAAGGTGTTACTGTAATTCCCATACACAGACATTATGCAGCACATACAGATACAAGGTGTTACTGTAATTACCATACACAGGCATTATGCAGCACATACAGATACAAGGTGTTACTGTAATTATCATACACAGGCATTATGTCTCATATAAACATTTAGGCCGCCATTACATTCCTAGCGCATTTTCGTTTGTGTGTGCAAATACGCATTTGCGCGAGTGGCAAAACCCTTCGCGCAGAACGTCGTATTACAAAGTTCACGCAAACGATGCGCGTTATCGTTTTTAACGCGGATGGACCTGTGCGCGCGTGATGAACTGTGCGTGTCCTATAATTAACCTTGTGAGCGCAAATTCGTTCGTGCGCTGGTACGCGGATGGTATTACAATCGATGCGCATCTTTTTACGAATGACGTTTGCGCGCATAATTATAACGTCTTTGAAAAGCTGGTGGTAACTGCAAATCTGAACGTTCTGGCCTGTCAGGAATCAGTCCCAGACTAAGCCTGTGCCCGCACCTAATCCCTGGCAAACCTATTTACCCCTGCATTTGCTTGTCATTAACCTGCTTATATTTGTATACAGGTTTCAGGATTCTCTCTGGCCGTTCATCTCCTATCGTGGTGCCTTCAGGTGTATGCCATGACTCCAAATGAAGCCTGTTTAAAAGAGGGATCCACCCTTCCATCAGGGCTTCAACATTAACGTTCTGGAAATGCAAACAACCAGTCCTGTTCCTGTAAGCTCTATACCATTTGAACCTGAACTCCTTCTGTGATCTTGGCAAGTGCACCCCCGCTTTTGACCATCCTCGCTGGCAAGTGCACCCCACTCTCAAGACTCCTCGCTGGCAAGTGCACCCCACTCTCAAGACTCCTCGCTGGCAAGTGCACCCCACTCTCAGGACTCCTCACTGGCAAGTGCACCCCACTCTCAAGACTCCTCGCTGGCAAGTGCACCCCACTCTCAAGACTCCACGCTGGCAAGTGCACCCCACTCTCAAGACTCCTCGCTGGCAAGTTAAACTCTGCTTTCCAGCAAACCCTGGAACCAGCATACAGTCTATTACTTGCATCATATAGACTCTGATCCATTTATTTCCCGCTGTGTTTATTCTTTAAATAAACCTTTTATGCCTGGTAACCTACGTGACCCCTCCATTCACTGCATCATGGGCTCACCTCACCAACCGTCGTACTCCATTCCTGACATGGCCGAAAAGAAAAACACCGGCACGAAAAAAAAATACAGCACAGTATAGTTACACATTCTACACATACCCAAACAATAAAATTGTGAATTCGTGCATGTTTTTATTATTGCTGCAGCATGTATACACAGATTTACTTTGACAGGCGCAAAAACTTAAGTGAGTCAATTAAGGTAAATTGATGTCAATTAAGGTTCTTCATTCTGATTGGCTGAATCCGGCGGGAAAAAAGTCTGCACACTGATTTACGTGCGCTACGTTACTGCGCGTGTATTACTCTTCGTTTTGCGCCTCGTTTTTACGAACGTTATTTTCGAACGGATGAGAAAATGCGTTCGGATCGGAATACTCCGTTAAGTTTCGCGCAATAACGCTGGAGGATGCGCGCAAAAAAATTTGCGTTGCGCAAACGAAATTGTGCAAATAATGTAATAGGGCCAAACAATTAATTTTAATTTTGATAACTGAATTTTTTTTAATTTTTAACGCGCCCCCCCCCCCCCCCCATATATTCGTCGATATAATCAAGCACCCTTTTGCAGCATAAATTTTCAGGGAAAGCAACATTGAAATTGAAAATCTTCTCATATCAGGTTTGTCTTCCAAATTGTATTTAAAATATATTAAAGCGTAATGAATAATGCATCGGAGACCCGAGGCAGGGAATGCAGAACTGCTATCCTTGTCTGATGGGGGTTAGATATGTGTTTTGTATCACTTTGGGGTTTTTTTTTCATTTGGTTCCCACACTTGCCATGTTAGGACCACTCCTCTTGTGTTGTGTTATTTTTATAAGTGCTGCGTTATCTTTTGCCGATGACAGAAAATGACTTCACCTTGTTATGAAGTATTTACTGCACTTCTTAGTACGAGTGGTCGGAGGACTTTGAAGTGACAGGCCGAAGTTACGAGATGTTCGGTGGTTTCATTCGGCACCTTTAATCAGGCGAATCCCATAGGTTTCAATGTAAAAAATATTCCCGTTTTTATTAAATATTTATTAAACCATTTATTCTTTTAATCTGCAGGAAAAAAAATAATTTTAGGATTGCATACGCATTTTTTGGGACTTTTTCGGCAAATTTTTTTTTTTCAGATTTTTTAAATAGCGTTTTTTTTTTTCTGTAACAGACCTTTTTATTATTATTCATAGGATCTTATATATTAATTCCAGGCATTTTCGTCCAGTAGATTTAAAAAAAAAAAAAAATCATGGTCATGTTTGGTATTGTTGGAAAGGCCATGCTCTGGCCGATCCAACGATATCAAACATTAACCCTTAGCTGCCACGGATCGGGAGATAGGAGGTTCATTGGAACCCCCTATCTCCACCATTGCTGGCAGCTAGGGGTTAACTCCAGGACTGGCGTCATCGTGCAATTGCACGATGACGCCAATCCTCAGGGGGAGTTCCCAGAGGCTTGGCCGACATCCAAGATGTCGACCAGCTCCGGGAGAGGATCACAATCCGGCGCTTTTCAGCGCCAAATCATGATCCGGCTCCCCAGGGGTTAATGACAGCCACCGTTTGGAAGGGCAGGTTGTGCCCTTCCAAACGGTGCCTGGATTAACCCTGTGCACCCCGGCGATCGGGAGGGAGAGAGGTCCGAAGGATCTCCCCCCTCCCTTTCAGGCGCCTCCTCCGCACACGCGGGGGGTGCCTGAATTAGATGTCATCGCGCCGCCGCAATGACATCTAATGGCCCCGCCGGGGTCCCCGAGTGCTGGGCTGACATCGAGGATGTCAGCCCGCACCGGGGGGCACAGCGATCGGCCGGAATCCACACTCAGGACGCGCTCAGAACAGCTGAGCGCGCCCTCTGCAGTGAAAGGGTTAATTGACTCACTAACGTTTTTGCGCCTGTCAAAATAAATATAGTATACATGCTGTATATAAATAGAGTATACATGCTGCAGCAATAAAAAAATATGCACGAATTCACAATTTTTTTGTTTGGGTATGTGTAGAATGTGTAACTATACTGTGCTGTATTTTTTTTTTTCGTGCTGGTGTTTTTTGATTCGGCCAGAACGTTCAGATTTGCAGTTACCACCAGCTTTTCAAAGACGTTAAAATTATGCGCGCAAACGTCGTTCGTAGGAAGTTGCGCATCTATTGAAACACCATCCTCTTAACGCATTTGCGCTCACAATGTTAAGTATAGGACGCGCACAGTTCATAACGCTCGCGCAAGTCCATCCGCGTCAAACGATAACTCGCATCGTTTGCGCAAACGTTGAAATACGACGTTCTGCGCAAATGGTTTTGTCCTCGCGCAAATGCGCATTTGCGTGCGCGCAAAACCGATGCGCGAGGAATGAAATAGGGCCCATAGCCTTTTAAGTAAACTAAATAAATCTCTCTTTCTTTGTAGGTTCATAGGTTTTTGAGAGCAGTTGACACATTTGTTTATATCACATACAATTTAGGATGGATTTTAAGCTATTTATGGATTTGAATGGGAGGTATTTAATAACTGATTGTGAGGGTGTAAGAGGCTTATTCCTATTTTGTGTTTTAGTTTTTGAAATGATGGGTTTGGGATTAGAACTCTTATTCTTGAAATTATGACTGAACGCTGATGGAAAGCTGGTGGATCCATATGACAACCGGATCCGGAAACAGAAGGACAGGAGGAGCCTTCAAGCACCGGAACCCCAGTAAGGATCGCGACAGAAGTGTGTCATCCAAGATGGTGGCGTGTAGAACAACAGAAAGGCAGATGCCCGGAGCCACACCTGAGAAGGATAACATGTTAGAGACACTATATATTGACTCATAGATGCGTCAGTAATGGAAATCCCTGAGGAAGTAGCTTGTGAGCGGCAAAACGCGTCGGATCACATTGCATTTTTTAATCATATGCATTTTTAAGCAAATAAAGTATTGTTATACTATTTATACTTCTCCTTTATACGGTAAGAGATTTACCTGAATTGGATTCTGGCAAATCCTAGCTCCAGTGAATGATGGTTCCTGGATAGGCTGGTCCAGCTGTACCAAAGAGGAAATTGGAAGCTAGAGGATGCGTTCCATTGTGATATGCCTTGACACTATATTGATTTTGTGAGCGTATTTATAGCAGGGCTGACTCTAGTCCTTATATTGTGTCATATCCCCTATGAGATTTGTTTGTTTTCTTTTTTACATCTATGGTGACAAACCAATTCTTACCTATATATTGTGCTCATACATTTTTTTGAATGTTCTATACTGCGAAGCTGTCTGCATGCTTTACTGTGCTGCCCAGGAGTAATGAGAATTGGACATGTAACCAATTATTCCCTTGTATGAAAAATGTAGGGCACAAAGGACAGTGAAATGGGTCTTTATTCAGATATGTCGACCCAAACTGAAAGTGAACCACTCAATGGAAAGTCAACTTTTTAAGTAAATAAATCCAGTAACGAATACTTTATAACGAGGTCCAGCGATACATGTCTTTCCTGAATGAGATATGACGTCTTTGCTCAACCTCATGGCACTCCTCTGGACCATTTCTGGTTAACGCATCTCCAAACAGGACAAGGGCTGACAAGCTGCTGTTACTACCGGCATATCAGCATGCTCTGACTGGCCATAAGGGACGATTGTCTGTAGGAGGATTGTCCGGCTCTCTCCTTGACATAGAGGCCCTACACAGACCATTTGGTTGAATGATGATTACATGATGTTCCCATCTTTGGTTTGTGACCCAGTTTCCACAGCCTGCCCTGACAGATGCCCGGAAAGAAAGACGACTCGATCCCACTCAGAAAACGCCACCAGCGAGTGTCCTTGGGCAAAGACACCTGTCATGGAGCTGATGTAACGCTCCATGCTTCAAACCCCAAGAGACTTTATGTTCATTTTTATCGTGTGGTTTTAAATATATTTTACATCGTTTGGTTTTAGTTTAATTTAGTTTAGTGTAAAATGGCATAGCTTTGGTTTTAAAAATACTTATATTCCTGTAGGTAAATGTGTTTTTGTGTAAAACAGTAAACAAGCTTTACTGCTGTGTAATTTATGCACCAGGGCTTTTCCCATTATCTAGCTGCATGTTTAATTCAAGGGATCTCTGATAGTGTGTGTTTAATCTGATGTGTTAGAACAATGGATATACAAATGTTGTGTGAGCTGAAAGGCTAGAGAATGTTTATTGTAAATAACTGACATAATGTAATTAGTATGGGTATGCAAATTATGACTGTTGGACTTCAGCATAAATGGTGGTTGTTCATTAAAAAGTCAGAGAACTCTCAGAGCTCAGAGAGAGAGGATCCTGTTTTAAAGCATACAGCCGCACCTGGTGTCTTTATTTCAGCGACGCTACACTATACACTATCACCCTCAGAAGGCAGAGAGCGGCCTTCTGGAGATTCCTAACGGCTCCAGGGCAGAGGAACAGAAGCAGGCAGGTCAAGCCGCTCGAGGCGCTGAGGACAGCGCTCCCAGTAGCCGGGCTGACCGCAACGAAGGGGTGTCTGGAGAGCCAGGACAGACGGAAGGGAACGGTTCCTTCACAACACCTAACGATATGGATGTACCTACCTACAAAATACTTGTACTTCTCATCGATTGTAAGATTGTAAGTTGCCTTGGGAACAGGGTCCCCCTGAATCAGGTCATCATCCATGTGTGGTATTCTAATGTATTAACCCCTTGTACACTGATCTTGTAAAGCGCTGTGGAACATGTGGCACGTCTTCTCTGACCTCGTAGAAAACTTTAGCCATCCCCAGGCAGCTTAGAGGCTGTCCTTGCAAGGTTATGCCATCCTGCTGCAGTAGGGTTTCAGGTCCTGACCAGGGTCTCTGGGACCCATGACATCTGCATCGTCTCTGCTAATCACATAGGAACATGTTGGCTAATACTCGTTGGCCAAGGTTTACCTACGCAGTTAGCTGAACGATTGCTGACAAGTACAAGCGCCAACTTGGCACTTTGTGAATGGAGCCCATAGTGTGCCATGTCACAAGGAAAGTCAAGACACGTCAACCCACCTATTGTTGTATGAGTTGTGACGTATATTGAAAATTGCAAAGGAGCACTGCCTTGGATCCAAAATGTACAATAAACAATATAAATGTGACTTCACATTTGCGGCAATCAGAATTTCCTGGATCAGAGAGTGTGAGTGGTGATTTCCGGCTTTTGTGCCGAAACAAAAGTTTCATGTAGGGAGATAGTAAATGTTCACACATTGTAGAGCAACACGTCTAATGTTGTTACTGAAACGTTAATACTACGTTCACCCCAGCGCATCGTAAACTGTGTCTCTTAGGATGCCGAGGAAAAGGAAGGGCTGTTACCATGTGGCCAAGAAACAGCTGGGGGGGGTGTAAAGTATTTTTGTACAAATACATATAAAGCAAATAAGAATAGAAATCCAGGGTGTGTCAAAAACTGGTCACACTCCTTTTTGCATTGAACAAGTATTGCCGCGAGTCCGTCAGCCTTTGACAGGCTGTAACACAGATCAGTATCATCTCTTCTGTATTCTTTAATCCTTTAGTCCAAACTTTTATTATCAACTGTAAATCAATCTTCTGACACGGTCTACCGTGCGTCCTGATGAAATTCAGCAACACATTAAGTTGATCTGCTCAGACGAGTTAATTTGCTCTGTGTGTCTTTTTACGAGCGTCTTACGCACACACAATCACTTAATAAACCGGAGTTACAGCTCATGCCGCTCATTGGCTCTCTCAGGATTCGTTTACTTTCGCGGCGTTACAAGAAATACTCTTTTGACGGCTGTTCATTTCTCAGTGGGACGCCTCCACAAAATCTGTGAAGGGTCTATTGTGTTTTGCCACATTACGGTGCACTTCGGCGATTACATTTCGCCGAAAATACGGTGAAATCACTGTTTAGCGAATGGCCACCTTATTTTCCCAAAACTGGAGTCACCGAAGCAGTTATAGGACATCGGCGAAACCCGCCGAATTGGCATACGCGAATTCCACTGGACTGTAAAAGACAAAAAAAGAAGAAGGAAGTCTCGTATTCTCTTAACAGGAGTTTAAATCAATAAAAACGTGTCTAAATAATAAAAAAGTTCCTAAAAAAATTATAAACAGATCTGTTACGATGTAAAAAAAAACAAAAAATGTCATCTAAAAATACAAAAAAGGTCTTTTAAAAAATAAATAAGTTAAAAGGGTTTTTGGAAAAACGAAAGAATAAACTGTCTCAGAAAAAAATTAAGATATTTTTTTACATTGAAACCGCTTGATTCACTTAAGCCTCTCGAATTGAAACACGGAAAATCCCAGGACATACTTGAAAACGAGAGAAATCTCAATGTTTCCTTCCTGGTAAAATACTTTGCAAGTAAATAAATAAAATAAATAAATCAGGGCATTTCGCCGCAATTCGTCATTCTGTTAATAGAAGACACAATAGTCTTCTATGGGACCATTTTGGTGCCGCTGAATGCTGTTGAATTGTGGTGAATTGCATTCGCCCCATCTATGTGTCAGGACAAGATCAAATGACATGTTGACCACAGTCACTTCTTTCAAATATCTAGGTATGTGGTTAGACCCAAATCTATCCTTTGGCCCCCACATCGAAAAACTCTCATCTAAACTTTACCCCAAACTAGGTGCCCTGTACAGAAACAAATCCTGCCTGAGCCCCGCGGTAAGAAAGCAGATTGTACAACAAATGCTTATGCCGGCAGGGCCGGATTAACATAGGGGCAGATGGAGCAGCAGCTCCAGGCCCATGCCCCAGAATAGGCCCACAGAAAGGATAAATTTGTCTGCATTGATGGGCATTTGGACCCCTATATCTCCACCTCCATAGTAGCTACAGGGTCAGGTGAGGTATCACTGGAAAGGTCAGAACATGACCTTTGCAATGATACCAAACATAACCAGGTTTTATGTAACAATAAAATAATAAATATTTCTTTATTTTTACTTTCTAACACAGCTTTGGAACCCTGCACCACTAATCTTTACACCTCGCAAGGTCAACTGAGGTGTCAGACAGGACAGAGTCTGGCCTTTGCATTGATACCAAACATGACAATGTAAAATCTAAAAGAAATTTTTTTTTTATTTATTTTTTTGTTCCAAAGCGATGGTATTGTCCATTTGTCATGTATAGAATTAGCAATACCACTGCCATTACTCAAATTCTCCTTTCTCACGCTGGGAGCAAGGTCAGTGTTTTATACATAGTCATATTATTCATAAAACACCATTACCCAAAGCACATGGGAGATATCAAATTTTTTGGTTAAAATTGTAGATTTTTCTCAGAAAAATGCAGTTACAGGTTCCCATTATTTATTTTTTTGAACAAGAATTCCCTATAGAATATATAACCAGAGGTTTGGATGATAAAATATGAAAAATTATTTTACACACTGTGATGATTGAAATCTGAATGGAAATTTACTCCCACAGTATCTGCCTGGTTAGATATACCTATATATTCAATATTAAATAGCCTAAAATATGTTGTCATTTCACTAAATTCCAAAAAAGCCCACCAAAATATTCAGCTCCAGGCCCATAGAGATCTTTATCCGGCCCTGTATGCCGGCTATTGAATAATGAGATGTAGTGTATGCAGCGGCCCCGCAAATGCACCTTCATAAACTTACTACATTGCATAACTCATTCTGCCGCTTTGTGCTACAATGTAACTACATGACCCACCATTGGGACATGTTAAAAGAGCTAAACTGGCCGTCGCTGGAATCTAGACGCACTCTTCACCTTTCCAACCTGGTGTTTCCTCAGAGAAGTCTCTCCTGTCCTTGTGTAAAATTCTGTTTTGTGAGATGCCGATGTTTGACACGTTTACAACAACAATGATTTTCACAGTAGTTTGTGTAGTTTAACTACTGCAAAGCTTTATTTTGCACACTGTAATTATACAGAACAATGTTAATTCTGAAAGCCAATTTTAACTTAAGTTTTATTCATACAGGGTTATTCAGAGAGAGGTGAAAACCAGGAGAATGACTGGAGAAGTGAAAACTCTAGGTCAAAATAGCCAAAACAGAAAAATTCTCCCATTTATCTCACTTTCCAAATTGGCTATTTGGTCTAGATTGTTCATTCTCCTGCCAATTCTCCTGGTTTTCACCTCTCTCTGAATAACCCTGATAGTCTTCTGGCTAAAATCCCATTTAGTTTTAGTCATATTTTAGTCTCCGTTGTTTTAGTTTTAGGCAATTAAATGCCACAAGACTTCAGTCAAATAAATCTAGAGTAGATTTAGTCATCTAAAATCGAATGGGTTTAAAGTGTGACGCATTATTTAAGTGACACATTATCTCTAGAATTTCCGTGCTCATTATATACTGCTGCAGGAAACATCTTATCTGAATAAGGAATATTCATTGTTTCTCTCTAACTTTAGATCCGTTCTGATTGGATCTCTTCTCAAAATATTCCTCTCTAACATTTTAGTCTAATTTTTATTAGTCAACGAAAATGAAAATGGATTTTCATCATAGTTTTAGTCATTACAACTTAGTCTTTTATTAAGTTATAGTCTAGTTTTAGTTACAAAAAAATTGATGGACTAGCAGGGTTATTCAGAGAGCGGTGAAAAGCAGGAGAATGACTGGAGAACGGAAAATTCTAGGTCAAAATAGCCGATTTGGAAAGTTAGATGAATGGGAGAATTTTTCTGGTTTGGCTGTTTTGACCTAGAATTTTCCATTCTCCAGTCATTCTCCTGCTTTTCACCTCTCTTTGAATAACACTGTAAGTCTTTGACGAAAGTAACACTGGTTACAGGGTAAAGCAGATGTGGACCCCTTGTTCAAGGTGCCTAGTAGGGTATCAGTTATAGCCTCCTGACAATCATATCTCTTGTGCAGAGGAGTCTTTCTTGGTTTTGTTCTGGACACCCCTTTGGGCGATACCAGTTGCATTCGTGTGTGGTAACATCTTCTCTGTGAAGGTACCATTGAGCAAATTACTTATGAGACCTGAGCAGGGACTCATCATAGGGCAGGCCACTGGTGCTCTCATAAACCTTTTTAACTCCCAAAGACCACGAAAATAGACAAATAGAGCATACAATTTAATAAAGATCTATCTTTTAAGTAATATTCTTATAATGCTCCAATGTACCCTACATACAAAATCTTTGCCAGTTATTTCTAAACAGAAACCGATGTTTTGCTATAGAAGGGGTAACAACTTGAAGGACTTGCTGGTTAAAACGGATCCGGTACATAGCTATACTCAAGGGTCTGAGCAATTCACTAATGTAGGGTGCAGGAGATGCCTGGGTTGCATCACTTGCGGATTATGTTACCATCCAAAACGTTTGCCCATCCACATACGGGCAAGGTCTACAAAATCCGTTTTAATATAACCTGCAAGACTGACTTTGTGATCTATAAAATTACGTGCCCCTGCGGTCTGGCCTATATCGGCAAAACAGAAACCCCACTGTGTGAACGAATCAGGAATCACCGTTCGAATATTCGTGTAGCCTATCGGGACGGTCGATCTGACAAACCTGTGGCAAGGCATTTTCTCGATCATAACCATCCACTAACCTCCTTGAAATTTGTAGCCTTTGACCACATACCAATGCCTAGGAGAGGGGGCGACCGGGGAAGATTATTATTACAGAAAGAAGCCTTTTGGATACATCGCTTGAGGACTGTCCATCCGGAGGGACTCAATGAAAAATGATCATTTTCTATGTTTTAGCACCATCTTTAGAATTTTGATAATGGCAATTCTACCTAAGATTGGGTTAACAATTAGATTATTCGTCTGTAGTATGGACTTATAGTTCCAGCAGGGGGCAATCGCTATTGATCTGATAAAGTCGATCATTTTGGTGATGGATTTTGCATTAATGAACGTAACTGGTCTAATTTAGAACCTGGGATTACTTTTTCTATCATTCATTATTTCCATGCTCTTGTTTTTATATGTTTTCAGTCACTTTGGTGTGTGGGAACGTTTGTGTCCCTGGTTGCCGGGGTTACACGTCAGCCACGTCATCCCGTTGTGTCGGGAGTTGGTGCATGCGCGCTGAACGGGTGAGAGCGCCTATTGAGGGGAGGGGTAAGTACGGCAGTGCTTATAAGTTTTTATGGTTTTTTCGTTGTGTTTATGTCCTGAGGAAAGCCCTGTATTGGGGCTGAAACGTTGACTTATATGGAATAAATCGAATTGTTGCGTTATAGACCTGGAGTGCCGCCACCATTATTATTTTACATACAAAATACATACATAAATAATATGTATGTGTGAAGAAAGCGCCACAGCTGGTATTCGATCCTAGAGTCTATGGGATTCCATGGAGAGGCTTGAGAGACATCTCATGGAATACCATTTTACTGATCTTTTGGGAAGAGGGACATCTAAGAACTATTTGCTCTTACGCTCTTACGATCTACAGAGAAAGGTGGGGGAGGGTTGCACAATCCTCTTTACTAAAGGGCCAGAGTTTATTATTTTTCTACTGGCAATAACTTATATTGCAGTCGTAAAATCACTTGACACCGGCATTTGTGAGCTGGCATTTTTTTTTAGTCTGTGCATACGAATAGCACAAAAATTCACCGGCAACCACCACGTTCGCACTTTCTATACAAAGTACCGTATAGGAAGTCTCAATGTACAGTACCTGCCGTACAAGCTAAGCTACAACAGGAGTTACGCCTCATTTCGGGATTGCCGAGGAGTCACTGACACTTCCTAGTGGGGACGTTCTAATCAGCAGCTCCCTGGTAAATGATAATGCTTCTTCTGGAGTTTGGCCCATGGTATTTATGATGGTTTCCACTTGTGGGTTACCACTGGATCTGTGTCGTATCCTATAATAAACATCCCACCATATGGATGCACCGAAAAACGGTGCCATAAAAATGGCGCCGATTTGAAAATGACACTCCAAATCCGACACTTCCGAAATCAATTCAGTTTAAAATTTTAAGGACCCGTGAAGACTTTTCAGCAGCATTTTTTGATGCGATCTCATTATAGGGATAGGGTTAGTATTAGTGTTTGTAGTTGGGGTTAGGCTACTCTTTTGCTTATTATAGCCTTAGTTTTAGGGTTAGGGCTGCTTGACGTGTTAGGCTGGGGTCAGACGAGCGTAGTGTTCACGTCCATGATTGCGCCTAAAAGTACGTCCGTGATAGCATGAAAGAAAGTCCATTGGAGCCTGTTACACAAAGTACGTCTGCACTGAACTGCGGACGCACCACGGCCGCGGCAAACGGACGCAAGGCAGGCAAGAACGTACAACCACTAGAACGGCCGCACAAAGTGCGCTGCGTCCACAACGTCCACATAGCTTTGTGTGTGAGTGATGGAACGTGGTCCAGACATTTATGCGTCCAGCATTTTTCACGGACAAAATGGTTTTGCTTTTTAATTTATGTCCCTCCTACATCCGTCAAAATATACGTCAGTGAAAAAAACGGACTGTGTGGCCACTACTGTGTCTTCCGTACTGACGTACGTCCGTGTGCACGGACGTACAGTCCGTAGAAATCACGCTCGTCTGACCCTAGCCTTAGAGTTTGTAATCAAATTACAGTTACTATTTTTGTTTGTTGTAAGGTTGGGGCTTCTTTTAGGCTAGGGTCACTTTTAAGGTTAAGACTAGCTCACGTCAAAAGAAGAAGCAGAGTCTGTTGTCTAAAAATGAAACAACAATGGAGCAGAATGCTAGGATTTAACATGTGGTAACAAAGCAGATTGTACAACAAATGCTTTATGCCCTTCATTGAATATGGAGATGTAGGGCCATATTACATAGTTGGTGCTAACTTAACCAGAGCTGTTGTAAACTTACCAGAGCCATTATAGCCTATGGAGGTTTTAAGTTTACAACAGCTTTGGTTAAGTTATTACCAGCATTGTAATACTGCCCATGGTGTATGCAGCTGCCCTGCAAACGCACCTTCATAAACTTACTACATTGTATATCTCATTCTGCCGCTTTGTGCTACAATGTAACTACATGACCCACCATTGTGACATGTTAAAAGAGCTAAACTGGCCGTCACTGGAATCCAGACACACCCTTCACCTTTCCAACCTGGTGTTTAAGAGCTTTTCTGGGAAGCTACCACCTCTAAAGACACTTAAGAGATCCCTATTAACATACCTCAATACAGAATGCACCTGTAAACATGTAACATAATGACTATTTCCTACATATTTATTTTTCTGTTAATCTGTATATTTGTGCTATTTTTTAATATCTTCCATTTATTACTTTGTATTTCTGTACCGACTGTAACAATTCAATGTTCTTGAACCCAGGACATACTGAAAACGAGAGAAATCTCAATGTATCCTTCCTGGTAAAATACTTTATAAATAAATATACGTAGCCCTAACTCTAAAAGTAACTATAAGCTCTAACCTTAAAAGTAACCCTAACATTAAAACTAACACTACTGCGGTGACAAACGTTACCTTAAATATAAAAGGATTTAAAAAACATAAGGGCCACATTACAATCTTGACGCTAACGTTAACGCTCACTTGTGTGAGCGTTAACGTTAGCCGTGGTGTCTACCGCATATTACAATCCAAACGCTAACGGGTTAAGTAACCCGTTTGCGTTTGGTATCTTGCACTTTTCAGCGCGAGGTTACTGTACTTTGCGCTCCCTATACTTAACATGGGGAGCGCAAAGTGTTAATCAGCGTTAGGATTACAAAGTCCTAACGCTGATTAATGTCTGGCTCTGGTCAGCGGAAAGTTAACCAGAGCCAGGACTTGGTGCTAACGGATTCCACTTCTGCAGAATCCGTTGACACCATCCAGAAACCCCCAAAAAAATCAAGATACTAACCTCCTGTCCCGCGGCGAGGACTGAGGCTCCAACCGCTTCCTCCGTCCGGCGGGAGCAGGGAGAGACTGGGGGAAAAAGTTCCTCAGTCTCCCCCTGCGAGGCGAGATCCGGCAGGTCATGTGACCACCGGCGTCTGGCTCAATGGAGTCCTATGGACTCCATTGAGTAGACTTGTGCGCCATCAATAAATTTGTTTCGGTTCGATTCGTTTCGTATTAGCCGTTATTTCGTTTTTCGTAATTCGTGTCTGAAACCCAATTCGGATTCGTACATTATACGAATTTTCGTTAGATTCGTTCACTTTTCGTAACAATTACGATCATTCGTTATGATGGATTTAAAAAGCAAAATTACTACATTACACAGGCACAAAAATACGAAATTACGTTAATGCATTTCGGATCCGATTCCGAATTTCGTTTGGACGGAAACCTGTGACTGTTGGTTGACCAGTCAGAGGTTTTCTTCTGATCATGAGGCCTGCATTAC
The DNA here is from genome assembly GCA_009667805.1 of Leptobrachium leishanense. Lineage (NCBI taxonomy): Eukaryota > Metazoa > Chordata > Amphibia > Anura > Megophryidae > Leptobrachium > Leptobrachium leishanense. The sequence continues at coordinate 16,132,136 of CM019066.1, forward strand.
AGGCCCGATCATGTGACTTCCCTTTGTGGGTTAGTGTGTGTGGTGGAGCAGATCACGCGATTTCTCCAGCAATTCGGAGCTCTTTGAATAACCCTGTTAAAGGACATTTCCACCTTTGTAAGTGATTTTGAGTTTTTCACATTTCCGTTCTAACGAAATTCGGATCAATTACATGTAATGTTCAACCTCAGCTGTGCTGACTTCCTCCTGGGTCTGCAGTGCTCTCTGTACAGTGTACACCCCGCTGTGCTCATTATGAGGGGTCCCACAATGCTCGAACGAATAATGTTCAATTCAGACCCTACTGGTGACTCCCATTTCAAATATTAAAAAAGGGTAATTTAATTTCATCATAGCGAATATTTGTAATTATTATGATAATAAAACGATATTAACGAACATTCTTATTTCATCCGATTCTGAATCTCCCATCGACTATTATTAGAAAAGGTAATTTTCCCAACCCTCCCTCAGCAGCAGAAGAAAACCTCTGATTGTTCAAACAGTCACTTTTCCGTTGTAACGAAATTACGAATCGGATCCGAAACGAAGTTTTGTATTTCGGATTCATTCGGAAGCATAGCAATTCGTATTTCGGATGCGTCCGAATCTACGAATTTCAGGAAATTCATACGAATTTCGATTCGTAACGAAACGAATCGCACATGTCTACCATCGAGTGGATGCTCGCGGGCGTAGCGCGCGCTACCATTGCTTTTTTTTAACCCCTTCACTGCTGAGCCATTTCACGGCTTAAAAAAACTAATTTTTTTTGTATTATTGTTATTATTTTTTTTCTTTACTTTAAACAAGGTCATGTTTCTATCATTGGAAAGGCCATGCTCTGGCTTTTCTAACGATACCAAACATGAACCTGCTAGCTGAAAACAGTCAGGAGATATCGGGGTTCAAAGGAATCCTTATCTCCACCCCTATCTTTCCTTAGGAGTCAATGAGGACGTTCCCCACACGTCCTCAGCAGTGAAAGGGTTAAGCGCCTGCGTTGTAATTCCACGCTATAACGCGGGCGGTAGGGAGAAAACTGCGGGTGCAGTATTTTCTCCCTACCGCCCCCGTTTTAGCGTGGAGATTGTAATGTGGCCCTAAATGTTTTTATCCTGTGGCCGAATTGAAAGTGCTCCAACTCAAGTGCTCTCAATTTTAGCTTTTCCCAAAAAGCGCTTCAGAATTGGAGAGTTGTTTCTGCCTTGGCATAGTTTTTATAGTAGCGTCGTTACTCGAGTAATACAACTTGCGTAGTTACCCCATTCGAAAGTGAGAGACAAACATATGTTGTAATTTTCTACTTTCATGGGGTCATGGAAATGTTTCACATGGAGAGCAGACAGTAGACACAGACAAGGACTTTGTCCACCAAACCTTGAGAGGATCAAGGTAACTATTATTGGAATCACCAAATCCCTACAAATATTTACTACATTAACCTGGAATCAACATACACGGGTAACCTTGGCATTTACTAGACTCAACAGAGGATTTCGTATGGCTGAGCCGTTCAGGAAACAAAAACCAAATCCGAGTCATTATTATCCAATATCAATTTACCTGAAAATCATTCTTTATGTTCATGGGCTTCGAATAATAAAAGAATACAACAAAAAATGAATAATTGATTTTATTATGTGTAATAAATGACATTATGTACAGATATTATATTGTTATTATTGATTTTTATATCATATTTAGAGCACAGTTCTGAATTTATTAAATATAATTCAAATTCCATTTCGATTAAAACCTATACAATTAAATTGCTTCTTTAAATGATCTTTACACGTTGACGAAAAAGTGCAAGCTTGACTATTTTTTACTAATGTCAAACTATACTGCTAGGCTTCTGAAACCACAAGGTTGTTTCCTTCAGAGCCGCTTCATAATCTTATTTATTTTTACGGCTTTTTTTTTTTCATTCTTTGTGAAAGAATTTATACCAAATATTTTTTATTTTTTTTTCTCATCAGACTCGACTTTTATGTTATTCCTATATTTACAGAATTTTTGATGGCAACCATATGTGAGTAATGAGGTGAGTACAATGAACAGACGTTAATCCTCGCTGTTCCGCACAGTTTGTTATGAATAATTTTTATAGATTCTAGTGTAAAAATTCACCCAGCGGTCTCATAAACCTACCTTTCATTGTTTTCAGTCCCTCCGACTGTTTGCATATAATTTTCGCCTGAAAGTGTTATTGAAGAATTAGTTACAGCGTCACATAAACCAGGTAAATAATTATCAGTCGACCAGAATGTTTGTTTAAGGGAGTCACGGCAGAGGTCACCAAATGTCAAATTTCATGGAAAAGTGATTGCAATGAATTGTGTGAGAGGTGCTACTGACGTTAGAGTGACTTACTATATAAAAAAAGTATATATGCACACTGCCCGGCCAAAAAAGAAGTAACATTTGGTTGTGTTGTCTTTTGCTGTGATTCCGGCACGTAATCGCCGACGCATCGTATCGATAAGCTCATGCAATGTCACAGCGTTTATTTGCATCCACAGTCGCGTTAATTTGTGGCCAAGATCTTGTATTTAAATACAGAAAAAATGGCGGCGCGCCCATACTCACCGGAGCGGCAGCAACTGCCAGGAGTAACAGCCCAGTTAATGTATAAAACATAACAAGGAAAAAAGGTGTCATCTGCGCTCTTTTCTATGTGTTCCATGTACAACAAAACTGAGGTTTTTGTTTGTTTCAATGGCCATTGCAACGTAAGCTCACTCGCCACTTCACGGCACCTCTTTACAGAGTGAGTACCTAACATGTACCAAAAGTCCGCTCTACTGAGCAGCTCCAAGCCCCTCCTGCTGCTTTTCAGCCAAGGAGAGGCAGAGATGGTGGGTTTTATTTATACACGCACCAAACACTTCCCATTTGGGATTAAATCTCTGCCTCTCCTTGGCTGAAAAGCAGCAGGAGGGGCTTGGAGCTGCTCAGTAGAGCGGACTTTTGGTACATGTTAGGTACTCACTCTGTAAAGAGGTGCCGTGAAGTGGCGAGTGAGCTTACGTTGCAATGGCCATTGAAACAAACAAAAACCTCAGTTTTGTTGTACATGGAACACATAGAAACGAGCGCAGATGCCACCTTTTTTCCAAGATCTTGTATTGATGATGGAAGATTCGAAAGTCTTCTCCAGCACATTATCCCAAAGATTCTCAATGGGGTTAAGGTCTGGACTGTGCGGTGGCCAATCCATGTGTGAAAATGATGTCTCATGCTCCCTCAACCACTCTTGCACAATTTGAGCCCGATGAATCCTGGCATTGCCATCTTGGAATATGCCCGTTGTGCCATCAGGGGAGAAAAAAACCCATTTGTGGAAAAACCTGCTCATTCAGTATATTCAGGGAGTCACATGATGTCATTTTTGCCACATAACGTGGCTGAACTTAGACCTGACCAACTGTAGCCAATCCAAATCAAAAGAGGCTTGCAGGGCAGGTGGAGAGTTTTTTGGCCAGATGTGCGATAGATTAACGAAGCAGTAGAAACAAAGACAAAAAAATGCCACAGATCTTTTTTAGGTTTAATGTGATGTATATATGTAGACAATCTTATAAAAACTGTACTTATTTTACTTAACTTTTTGTAAATTGACCAGAAAATAACCTTAGATACTTGAGTATAGCACGACTCGAATATAACGCGATGGATAGAGATTTATTATGGAAATGAGAGAACACTCAAGACTCGAATATAACGTAAGGAGCACAATTATAAAAGTATACTATACTGGGAAACCATTAAACTCCTTCCAGGTTCTCTTAACACAGTCAGGCTCCCCCTCAGGCCAGGGTGCTCTGCTCTAGAATGATTGCAGTTGTTACTAAGTATGAAGCCGCCAACCACCCGTCTTCTTACTTGTGATAAGATGGCCGGCGGAGCGAGATGAACGCTGTGAATCATTCACCAATAGCCAGCACGCAGAGAGGTGTCATTTTCTGACCTCCGGCTCCAGCAGGCAGGCTCATCCACCGCGTCATCCGCCGATAGTCAGGGAGACTTGGGATCCATGAGCAAGTCAAGTTTTTTTTTTTTTAAACGCGATGCAGATGTCTCGAATATAACGCGACCGCTCCGATTTTAAGGTAAATTTTTGTAACCAAAATCTAGCGGTATACTCGAGTATCTACAGTATTAGATCCGGAAAAACAGCAAATACAAAACTTGGTGGGATTATCACGATAGCCCAACAAGAAACATTTTGGATTCACATGCTGCAAACAACGAGACAATAAGGATTTATATCTTGTTTATCTTATCTTAATTTTTTTAATTAGAGCATATAAAGTATGAGAGTATAAGGCTAGGGACAGATGAGCGCATTTTCTGCGGCCACCGTCAAAATGTACGTCGATGCGTGCGCACGCATTTTTTCACGGAATACGCTTAAGTGGTCAGACGATGCGCAATTCTGGATGTATTTCATGACAGTGGGGTAAAAAGAAGTCTAGGGAAATCCGGCTGTTTGAACGTTATGTTAGCGCACACTAGCAGCGTCTGACGTCTCCTAATCACGCAAACACGCCGCTATGCGGCCGCAGCGCACTCTGTACGTCTGTAGCAGCGGTTTCACGTTCTGATAAAAATGCGTTCATTTGCTGGTTGCGTGGTGTCGGCGCACCTTTGTACGCACGTACTGCGTATATTGGCCGTCATTGGCCGTTATGTGCTGCTACTGCCGCCGTGATTTAGTGCGCCTGCACGCGCGTTCCGACTGCCCCACTCTGACCCTAGCCTCAAGGCTGTAGAAATCTTTGAACACATCTTGTGATTGTTTTATACTGGTTATACATATTTTAATGCATCTGTTTCTATTTATGAGTATATATTTATTGTTTTCTTCTATTTTCCACATGTTAATGTATTTTTAAAATTTCATCACTTTACAACTTATATCATCTAATTGGTTTTCGTGTTTTCAATTTTTTCATTTTATCTTATGTATTTTTGCAGGTCTATTGTGATTCTAATTATGTCTCTATAAATCCTACAGGGTTATTCAGAGAGAGCCGATCTGGCCCCGCAATGGCACCAAACAGGGAATTTCCCCGCACGGTGACATTTCGGGGCCATTCGGCTATTCAGAGAGCAGACAGTTGCCAAATTTTGGCAAATTGCCATCAAATACAGTGCTATTCTGCGGCAGTGAAATCCCCCATAGAGAAACAATGGTTAATCTATTCAGAGAACACCGAACAGCAGAGAAATGTCAGTAAGTGCCCTGCTGTTCGGTGTTTTCATTCAGCAGGTTTGTAGTGTTTTCTGTGTGCATATTAACAGGAGCAATCACCAGTTTGTGACGTGTTCATAGAGCAGCTCTTTATTCAGCTCAGATCCAATACAACACTAACTGAATAACCGACAACAGGACCTAAAATGGCCGCCGATCATAGAGTTCTCCGTAAACAGTTCCAGAGTGTCCTTTCTTAAAGTGACAGTACACCACATCTCCCCAACTAATTCCAAATCCCCCCTTTAAACAAGCAACATTACTGAACAATAAACAAAACTATAAACAGGTGTTAAGAATGCAAAATACACATTATCCCATGACATAATCTTTCAGTCTTTCAGGAAGGCGTGTCACTCTTCCAGCTCTTGTTGTTATCTGCTGAGATTCTGTAGATTTACAGGGACTAGGGCTCCTTGGTCTCCATCTAAATTTGACACTTCAGTCTCTGAGTCTGTATGTTCTGCCATTGTTGTTTCCGCTCCTTGCACAGGTACAAGCAGCTGGGGCTCTATGTGGTCTTGATCACCTGTGGTATCCCTCCTGAGATGACGGCGGTTTCTCCTGTACTTTCTGCCATCAGGTCTGGCAACCACATATGATCTTGGCTCAGGACCTATGGATGATATTGTGGCAGGCTGCCAACCCGCTGTTGTCTCCATAAGGACTGCATCCCCTTTATGGAAGGGTGGTAGTGACTTGGCACCATGATCATAATACACCTTCTGCCTGCGCTGCAATTTTCTCAGTTGTTGGTGTGCATGGTGTGGGATCCGTGGCTGTAATGCAGCAGCAACAACCGGTAACTTGGTCCTCAGCACCCGGCCCATTAGAAGTTGTGCTGGAGAGTAGGCCATACCAGTGACTGGGGTGTTGCGCAACTCCAGAAGCCCTATATGAGGATCTACTCCTGATTCCCATGCCTTTTGGAGCACGAGTTTGATCGTTTTTACAGTCCTTTCAGCTAGTCCATTAGACTGGGGGTAGCCAGGACTAGAATGAGTAAACTTTATACCCCATTTGGCAGCAAAGTCCTTCACCTCAGCACTCGCAAAGGGTACATGGTCGCAGATGATTTCTGTTGGGATGCCATGTCTACTAAAGGTTTCTTTCAGTTTGCCAATCACCGACAATGCTGATTTATCAGACAGCTTTAACACTTCTGGGTACTTGGAGAAATAGTCCACTACCAAAAGGAATGAGGCTCCTCGCCACTCAAAAATGTCCGCTGCCAGTTTTTGCCAAGGAAGGTGAGGAATTGTGTGTGAGAGTAATGGCTCTTTTTGATTCGCTGGTTGGTGGCTAGCACAAATCTTGCAGGTCTCTACCATGTGCTGTATGTCCTTGGACATGCTGGGCCAGAACAGGATCATCCGAGCCCGCATTTTGGTTCTCTGTATCCCTTGATGGCACTCATGCAAACTGTCCAGAATTTTCCTGCGAGCATTCTGAGGTACCACAATCTTGTCACCAAGCAATAGGAGAGCATCCTCCATGCGGAGCAAGTGCTTACATTGCCAAAACGGCTGTAGACTTAGACGAAGCTGCTTTTTCCTTTGTGGCCAACCTTGAGATAGAATTTCTTTAATGGCAGATAGGTCTGCATCTTCTGCTGTGGAAGTCTGTAAATAAGATAGCATATCAGCTCCAATAGTTTCTGATACTGACAGCGTATAAACAACCCTTTCCTCTGATAGCATGTCCTCTTCTTGCTCTGGCGGATCCACAGTAGCCCTAGAAAGGGCATCAGAAATATGCATGTCTCGTCCAGGAGTGTAAACAATCTCTAGGTCATATCGTTGCAGTTGTAAGAGCATACGCTGGAGCCTTGCTGGCGCTTTGCTCAATGGTTTAGTGAGAATTGCTTCAAGAGGCTTGTGGTCAGACTGAACTGTGACTGTTTTGCCGAATACAAACTGGTGGAACTTTTTTGTTGCATACACAATGGCCAATAGTTCTTTCTCTATCTGGGCATAATTCTGCTCTGTGGTAGTCATTGCTCTAGATGCATAAGCTATGGGGCAGTTATCCTGAAGTAAGCACGCTCCAAGACCTGACTTAGACGCATCTGCCTGAATCACCACTGCTTTTGTTGGGTCGAAAAATCGCAATACTGGAGCCTCAATCAGTGCCTGTTTTAAAGATTGTACCGCTTTAGCATGCTCCGGACCCCACTGCCACAAAATATCCTTGCAAAGAAGCTTCCGCAACGGCGCTGTAATCTCTGCCTCCCCAGGTATGTATTGTGCAAGATACCGGACCATGCCCAAAAATCTCTGTAGCCCTTTTTTGTCCTCAGGGTCGGGCATTTTGCTAATTGCCTGGACCTTCTCCATATCAGGTTGAACACCAACAGGGGTGATGACATGTCCCATATACCGGACTTCTGATACTTTGAATTGAATTTTGTCTGGGTTGAACTTGATGTTCTCTTCTAATGCTCGATTCAATACCTGATGGAGAATCTGATCATGTTCCTCATGTGATGTAGCAGCAATAATCATGTCATCAGCTATGATATGTACACCTGGGATGTCCCCAAAAATCTCCATATTCTTCTGCTGAAATACTTCACTGGCTGACTTTATACCAAATGGCATCCTGCAAAATCTAAAGCGCCCCCATGGGGAGTTAAAAGTACACAGTTCAGATGACTCTTTCTCTAATTTCACTTGCCAGAAACCATCCTTTTCATCAAGGATGGTGAATACGGTTTTGCCTGCAAGTTGACTCTGTACGTCCTCTGCGGTAGGGATATTGAAGTGGTGCCGCTTTATAGCCTTGTTGAGGTCACGAGGGTCCAAACATACCCTCAAAGTGCCATTCTTCTTTTCTGTAACAACGAGGCTGTTCACCCAATCAGTGGGGGTGTGTACTCTAGCAATGATCTGATCTTTTTCTAATTTCATGAGAGTCTCTTTAAGCTTTCCTAGTATTGAAAATGGGATTTTTCTGCATCCGTGTATGACTGGAGCAGCACTTGGGTCCAGGTAGATATGGTATGTTCCCTTAAATTGCCCAATTCCTCGAAATACCTCAGGGTAACATTTCACCAGATCGTCTTTCGTATGGATGGTTTGTGTAGACACTGTGTGGACTTTACGCAGCAAATCCAGCTCCTGACATGCTGCTTTTCCCAATAATGGAAGTGTGGAGCATCGCGTAATAAAGAATTCGAGCTCTGCCGTATGTGTCGGAGTAGCTGCAGTCAGACACACAATACCTTCTGGGCGGATTCTTGATCCTCCATAAGCAACCAAAGTAATATTAGTATTTTTGATGTATAATCGTCCAGGAATCCCGTTTAAAAACGTGTGAGGTAATACATTTGCCTCAGCACCAGTAACCAGCTTAAAGTTAATGGGCGCACCATTGATTTGCACCTCAGAGAACCATGCAGAGTTTTTCAGTGCTTGGCTGCGTTTTTTACAGTTAGAAGGCATATCTCTCAGCATTGCTCCAATAGATAAAGTATTTACAGTTTTCAGATTTTCACACTCTTGCCTCTGTGATTTACAACATCTTGCAAAGTGATTTCTTTTGTGGCAAATGTAACAAACACATCCAAATGCGGGGCATCTTTGAGATGGGTGTACTTTGCTGCACCTAGGGCATACTTTTATTGTTTGCTCAGATCTTGTAGCCTCTTCTGGTTTACTGTGTGTAGGTTTGTATTTTAATGCATGAATAGTCTGACAAGCACTCGCTGACATGTTTGCAGACATAACCTGAACCTGTGCTTTAGTAGCTTCAGCAGCCTGACATATGTCCATTGCCTTTTGTAGTGTGAGTTCAGCCTCTCTGAGTAAACGTTCTTTAAGTCTCCTGTCAGTAACACTGAAAACTAATTTGTCTCTTAACATGTCGCTGAGTATGGCCCCAAATTCACAGTCTCTGGCCTTCAGTCGAAGTTCTGTCATATACCTTTCAACACCTTGCTCCTCCAGATGTGGGTGTGTCCAAAACTGATGTCGTTCAAACACAACATTTTTCTTGGGATTGCAATGGTCCCTGAATAACTTGAGCACTGAATCTAATGTCCTTTCAGCAGTAATGGTTGATTCCAGTGTGTTGTAAACTTCTTGGCCTTCCTCCCCCAGAACATGCAGGGCTATGGCAATCTGGGTTTTCTGCTCCTTTTTATGAAGCTCAACTGCCTCAGCATAAATTAAAAAGCTTTGCTCCCATCTCCTCCAGTTTTCACTCACATTTCCAGTGAACTGGAGAGCTTCTGGCGGTCTGAAAATCTCCATGCTGATGCTGGATAAACTGCAAACAAGATCCTTATCACGATGGCTTTCTTCAGGCAGGTGATAGGTCCATTACTTCTGACACCATGTAGTGTTTTCTGTGTGCATATTAACAGGAGCAATCACCAGTTTGTGACGTGTTCATAGAGCAGCTCTTTATTCAGCTCAGATCCAATACAACACTAACTGAATAACCGACAACAGGACCTAAAATGAACGCCGATCATAGAGTTCTCCGTAAACAGTTCCAGAGTGTCCTTTCTTAAAGTGACAGTACACCACAAGGTTTATTCAGGAGAATCCCATAGGCTGTCAGCCAAGCTTCCGGGATCTCCCCCTGATGACTGGCGTTATCGTGCATAGTGCGATGACGTCAGTTCTGGAGTTAACCCCTAGCTGCCATGATCTATGGTGGAGATAGGGGGTTCATTGGAACCCCCTATCTCCCGATCCAACAGCTAGGGGTTAATGTTTGGTATCGTTGGAATGGCCAGAGCATGGCCTTTCCAATGATATCAAACATGACCATGTAAAATGTAAAAAAATAATAATAAAATTAAAAAAAATAATAATAATAGTATTTAAAAAACACTCAATTTCCCCCTAATGTAACGAGTCCCCATTTCAAATTTTTATTAATAAGCGCAACCCATAGAAAATATAATCGCAAACGCTCGCATGATAAAAAGAGAAAAAAAACACTTTACACGCTGTAAATTATTGAAAATTCTAATTTTATTGAAATTTTGTTATAATCTACAGGCAGGACATGACGTATACATTTAATAATGATATATTATGAATCGGCGGAGTCTGCCGGAAAGAACGCTACATAATTTGTCTGGGTCATATAATAAAACGTGGCTTCAAAACGCGTTTAAACATGTTGAGCAAAAGCGATAAAAATGAGCTCAGCACACAGCCGTGAAATGGCTCATCAGCGAAAGGGTTAAAATAAAGGTTTTTTTTCTTTTTTCAGTAACAGAATTATCATTCCTAGGATTTTATATCTTAATTCCAGACATTTTTGTCCAGTAGTTTTTTTGCAAACGACGTTTCAATTTTCACACTTTCAATTGCTTTTTTTTTTTATTTTACCCCGTTCGTCGGCTTGTCGGCTTTTTCCGGCGGCTTGTTGGCGCTGTGTGCTGCTGATTGTCGGAATTTTCAGGACGTGTTCGGCATGTTTTTAAAGGCAGTTTGAGTAATCTGATACTTCAGATCGTATCGGATGTGTTTTCCGGTGAATTTTTGGCTTCTTTTTTTTTTTTTCAGCGGTTTGCGGCAGATTTTCGGTTCTGTTCCCTGCATTCCGCAGACCCTGGGGTGAGTGCTGAAGTCACTGCAGGGTTGAGAAATTTGATTCTCCGAAGTGCAGGGAATGAGAGTGCACCAGAATGTCAGCGACGTTTCAGTGCTTTCTGAATAACACCTCTAGTTTATCTACCTCAAACATGGGTCAAATATGGAATGTGTAAAGAGAACTCACCAGTTAGTACCAAATATCTATTATATAGCTAAGAATTAAAACCTGGACACATCATGTAGTTCGAGTGATAGTCATCAGATCGTTAGACTGGAAAGTTAGATTTTATTGGATTGGTTTTGGAATAGGAATCTGTGCACAATCCGTATGATTTAGGCTGGGGTCAGACGAACGCAGTGCGAACGCGCGTGCAGCCGTACTTTATTACGCCCGTTGTAGCCGCAAATGACGTCCAATGACGGCCAATATACGAAGTACAGCCGCACGAAAGTTCGGCCGCGCAACGCAATTTTTTCGAGAACGTAGAACCGCTAGTACTGACGCACAGAGTGCGCTGCGTTGGCATAGCGGCGTGTGTGCGTGATTAGGAGACGCCAGATGCTGCACATGCCTGGCCTATATCACGTCCATTTGTTTTTTATATCTCCGTCAAAAAATCACGCACAAAAATGTGCACCGTATGACCGCTTTCGCGTCTTCCGTGAAAAAATACATCAATGCGTTCGGACGCACTTTTCTTACGGACGAAGCGAAAAATGCGTTCGTCTGACCCTAGCCTTAGAAGCAGCAGAATAAAAAGTTAAGTTTTATTTTTTGTGACAATCTCAATACACGCTTGTTTCTGAGTTATATCAGGGTTACCCCCCCCCCCCGCATAAATCATGGTTTAGATTGATCGTACTTTTTTTTCTATACCGGACTTGTTGTTCCATCTTCATTTTTGACCAACTCTCTTCTACCTTACATTTATTTATGGAATAGGAATCGGCATGTTATTAAAACGTGTCCTTCTTTGACATGAAAACTGAATTTATACATTTCACGTATCTCTCCAACAGTGGTCATTATTTTGGACATTTTTTCTTTTTGAAAGGATTTTACCAGGAAGGATACATTGAGATTTCTCTTGTTTTCAAGTATGTCCTGGATGGTGAGTATGTACCGGTAGGTGTCTTGCCCAAGGACACTTACTGGAGAGGTGCTCTTGCTCCTTGGGATCCTTTGCTATGACCACTTGTTATTTACGGGTTTATTCACAAGCCACCGATGTTGACCGTTGTGACAATCAAGGGTAAGATAAAAAAAAATCAGCAGAACTTCGGCAATCCAAAGAAGGAAAATCCAACAACTGCAGACAAAGTTACTTCGAACAACGAGGAACAATGGTAACGCCATTATTCTTCTGGAAAATGAGGGAACTGCAGCTTTATTCCATTCAGCGTTATGTTCCATTTGGTGATTTTAAAGTGGCGATCTCCATTGAAGTCCCATATAAACAATGCTGAAAACAGAGGGAAAAACAATGCTAGGCAGCTTCGAATGAAATTACAAGGAAAGCTACACTAAAGGGGTTATTCAGAGAGCACCGAAATGTTGCCGAGATTTTGGTGCTCTTTCGTTCCCCGCAGTTCCCTGCTCTCTTCAGGGAATCAAAGTTCCCCACCCTGCCGTGAATTCAGCATTCACCGCAGGGTCCCTGGAGTGCAGGGAAAACCCACCGCGAACCCGTCGGAATGCCGGAAAAACACTTCGAACATACCGGAAAAAGCAGACAAGCCGCCAATCACAACGCAGAGCCAGCAGCCGAAAAAAGCCGACAAGCTGACGACCGGGGTAGAAAAAAAAAAAACAGTACACCTGAAAGTGTCAGAGGTGAAAAGCTGCTTGCAAAAAAACTACTGAACAGAAATGCCTGGAATTTACATATAAGATCCAGTGAATGATAATAAAAAGGTCTGTTACAGAAAAAAGAAAAAACACTCTTTTTTTTAGAAAAAAAAGGGGAAAAATTGTCTAAAAATCTTGAAAAATGCCTAAAAGATTTTTAAAAAATCTAGAAATAAAGAGACTTTTTGCTGCAGATTAAAATAATAAACAGTTTATTAGATATTGAATAAAAACGGGAATATTTTTAACATTGAAGCCTATGGGGTTCGCCTGAATAAACCTGCCGAATGAAACCACCGAACAGCAGGGCAATTCGGCAACTATTCTCTGCTGTTCGGTGTCTGTGAATAGATTAACCATTGCTTCTCTATGGGGGATTTCACTGCCTTCGAGCAGGCACCGTACTTGCTGACAATTTGCAAGATTTGGCGAACTGCCTGCTCTCTGAATAGCCGAATGGGCCCGACATGTCACCGTATGGGGAAATTCACTGTTCGGTGACATTTCAGGGCCAGATCAGCTCTCTCTGAATAACCCCTTAATTAACAGCGGTGGAAAAAAGGTAGAAAACCCATAGAAACTTTACTAGGCTAGAGAACATCAGCAGAAACTACAGCAGGAACAATGGTATGGAGAACTATGGTGGCCGTTCCCCAAATAGAGAATTCACCGTCGCTTTGCCGTTCATGATCACGATGTTTTCTGAAGTAATGAAAATACCGAGGTAGATATAAATATTTCCCCCGCAACAATTGAGAACTTACGAACGGGATTTAGTGACCGAACACCGGTAACAATAGGTAAACCCCTCAACTCGAGGAAGTGTCCCTCCTTGTGTGCAATTAAAACATTATCTTTATTCCTACAAAGTTAAAATGAACTCTTTATTGATTAAAAATAGTCATCCAATGACCGACAGTGACTTGTCTATGGCAATTATATCCCCTTGGTTACGATACTTAGCTGAGTTAATTCCTGTGATCATTAACCATACAATTGGTCTGAGATATTGAGGGTTATAACCCAACGGTGCGAGAGTTGTGACCCGATATCAAGGAGTATAATGGCCGTTCAATTGTAACCATTATAGCGAACCTATTGTTTATATTCAGTGCGCAAGAGTTCAACTAGGTTCAACATCAAAGAACAATGTGTGCCAAAATTACCTGTAATTAACTTGATTGGCACTTGTATTAATCTATGATGGAACCATGAATTTATGTTATACATTTATTGCAATCGGGTAACAAATTTGGTTCTTCCGTTATACAATTGTTTAAATGCACTACCAATGACAGAACGCGCTCAGCCTATATGTCTGTCACTGAGTACCATCTAACAGCGTGCATATATATAGCCAATCGAGTGGATATGTAACCATAAATTTCCATAAGTGGTCGGTTCTTGGAGCTTAATCAGATTAGTCAGTGCTATAATTAGTAACCATCACTGTTTATCAACATACTCCACCCTGACCTCACTGATGTACCCATGCATCTCTTGGTAACGACCGTGATCTTATTCTAACCGTCAGCAACTTGCAAATATTCTATCGGCACATACGTGTCAGCAATAAATGCCTGAGTGATCTGCAAACAATTACTGCGAATCGGTTGTCACTTATATAGATTTGCAATGAAGCCGTGTGATTAATTACTACACATATATCACAACCAGTTAGAAAGTAAATCCTTCCGTTATAGGGTAGATTAGCTGCACTAATTAGATCGTAACGTACTCAGCCTATATTGCTATCGCCGAACGTCGTTTTGATGGAGTGCATATATAATCGTTCTCATGGATAGGATACCATATGGTTGGCATAAATGGTCGGTGACTAGAATCTAAACAAATTTGTCAATACTAGGATAAGCAACCACCAATATTGGTCAACATACTCCATCTTAAGCTCTTAGATATTGTCACACTCCTCTTAGGAAAAACCGCACTTTTTCCTTAATCATCAACAACTCTCAAACACATTGAATCAAAACAGCCAGTATCAACAATTGTGCCTTAGGATGTCACAACCATCCGTCAGATAAATATTGGAAGCCTCGCAGGCATATCATTTTATTACTTAGTGATGTTTAACATCCTATTGATGATAACAGATATCTTTCTTGCTATATTAGCAACAAATTTGCTGTACGCGCGTTTCTTTGCCGAGCTAACGGCAATTTCGTCAGGAGCTCTAAAGGAGTTGGTGAATAAACCCTTTATTGTAGATATGTTTCATAATTTCTGCTATTATTATATTCATGGGTAAGAGGGGGATGATTTTATTTCTTTCCTTACTTTTCAACGCAATCACAAGATTTCAGAGCACTTTGTTAAAAGAGGCTTTATAATGGTCATTTTTGTTTTTACGATGAAGGACGCCAAGTATAGTCATGGGTTATTCATAAAGTGTCTGCTACGTTGCACATCTCAGAGAAGCTTCTCCTGCGGCTGTTTGGCTTTCTCTTTTATGTTACGCCACCATATGTCACTGTTGCAGCAATAGTGATTTTCATCGGTGTTGGCAACGTCGGCAAACACCCCATGCTTTATGGGAAACCACCTTTGTGAAGGTCAAAGTAAAAAAGAAGAGACCACAGGACTGGTCCGAAAATAAGTGTAGGGAACTCTCCAAGATTGCTGCTCCTCAAGTGACCATTAACACGTCACACTAAACCCACCGCTCCACATGTAAATTTGTTATCGATGCTTCGACATAAAGATAGGCTGGGTTTAGGGAATCCTGGTGACAATTGTATTAAATATCATTTATTTCTGGTGACTTAATACAGAAACATATGAATGGAACCTAATAAAAAAAAGCCTGTCAGTGTGGACCAAAATGGAACTCCGTTCCGTTTGAGAAAATAATGGAGGAACTGCATTCCCATGGGCTCCTGCTCGACATGACCCATTATACTTTTATAGTTAAGTGAAGAACTTTGCGTTTTGGAGTATTCAAATGCATTTTATTTTCTATCCTTTTGAATTCACATTTGGGAATTTTTGGTTTATTCCTTGTCCAGACCAGAAGGTCAGAATTGGAATTGGTTGGGATGTTCTTTATTTCCATGCGTGGAAGTGTTGGGGCTCAACCATGGGTTTACCTTGATCCGCCGAACAGCTGGCTTTGTTGCAGTTCCATGCCGGCTCTTCACCTGGTGCAGCATGTGGTCACAGTTCTCTCCCACCACGGGTCCCACGCCAGGGCTAGCCTCCACCGAGAATCCTGTGCCCAGTCGGTGTCCTACGAGCTTGGGAACATGGCATGGGACAGCCCAGGACAACGACTGGGTCCTCCTGTAAGGGGGCGTGACCCGGTTGCACCAGTAGTGGTAGACACGCTCCCCGCGACCATCGCTCCCCTTCCACCTTACCTAAGCATGGGAAGGTGGGGTCAGGGCTTGTCCTTGGACATGGCGCCCTATTAAACCCCCTTCAAGGGGTAAAGGTGCTCGAGTTTCCCCCCAAAAATCTCTCCAGCGTTCATTATTTCTTCCTATCCGTCTTTGACCCTTGGCTTGTCCGTTGACCTTGATTGCTTTGCTGCCTGAACTGACCTCTTGCTTGATATATTTCTTCCATAAATGAGTAGTGCAGTTTCTAATCAGAAATAACGAATGCTGAATTTTAATTACAATTTTTAAGTTTCTTGGTAATCTCTAAAATATTCTTGTTCTAGATGATACTTTTGATGCATTAGCGCTGCATTTATTGTGAATTTTTCTCTGGCATCCGCAGTGGATCATCATGGAAAGGTGTCACAAAGGATTACAATTTAGACAGGACAAGTTCCAGGTATGTGTAGATTGTCATTGGAAAATACTGTACAATTAAACACGGAATTAAAACTTTATTTTTTATTTATTTTATTTTGTGGCTCAGTAGGCATGCTTCTGGTTCAGAAAATATTTAAAATGTACAACAGGAAAAATAAGAAAAAAGAACATAGTTAAAAGAATATTTCTTTTGTTGAGCTTTAAATTAAGTGGGGTGTTGTCCAAAAATGAAGCATAAATACAGCTTTTCTCCCCCGGGGGGTCATGTCAGCGCGTCATTTAAGCTGGATTTGTGAATGAATAAAAATCGCTGACTAATGCTAACATTTTGTAGGACACTTTTACTGTAGATGAAAATTGAATGCATGTTCTGTGGGAACACGTGTTTGGATGTGAATATCCTTTTGTTATTTTTTTCTTAAAGAAAATTAGACTTAAATGCCTCAGAGCGCCATGCATCCATCTCCACGCAGTGAATGTGTCTGCCGAATTCAGCATGAGAACAGAACACTGTGTCACCGGTTACTCAACACCGGTGTCACCGGTTAACGCTACACGCCATGCTGATGCTGGCTTGCCCCTCATGTCGGTCTTGGCGGGTCATTTGGTATCTCCTTACTAGTCCTAAATCAAAGTTCAGCCCACCTCATGCATTGGAAATTAAAAGTTGCTGGTTTTTTTTGGGGTTTTTTTTAACCTTTCGGTGGCCTATTGGCTTTTTCCGGCGACTGGTCGGCGGGTTGATGACTTTTTTTGGATCAATGCGGCAGATCGTCGGATGTGGGTTTTCGGACCAATTCAGTATTTTTTCCTGTCGATTTGGTAGTTTTGCTGCGTTTTTTTCGAATGCATTCGGCACTTGTTCCCTGCACTTCGGGGACCCTGCAGCGAATGCTGAATTTACCACAGGATCGGTGAATCTGACTAGCCGAAGTGCGGATAACGGGAGAGCACCAAAATGTCAGTGACATTTCGGTGCTCTCAGAATAACCCTGTTTGTTTTTTGGTCAGGCAGTGTACATTAGCAATGAGGGAAGATAGGAGAGAAACTTCAGGAAGTAGGGGAAGAAGATAAAGGTGAGACTACAGAGACACATACTCACATCATATACTAATATATATTAGGTGCTAAACAGTAAAGCCATCTTTAAAATAATGGCAGCATCAAAAGAAATCTAGTTTAATCTCGAAGCAACTAGAAAAATAAAATGGCATAAAAATTAAAATCCCATTAGAATGAATGCCAGTTGGCAGTTTGCTGCGGCTATAAAATAAAAGTCAACAGTCAGCACTTTAATATGTGAGTATTCAAGACAACACAAGACTAATGTGGTACCCAAGAAGCCAAACAGCTACGTCAGTCACAAGCACAGCAAAAGGATTCATTGTGTCATAAGGAACAGCCGCAGGAACAATGTGACTCGCACGTACACAACCCGCTGCAGCTAGATCACCTGCACGTACACAACCCGCTGCAGCTAGATCACCTGCACGTACACATCCCGCTGCAGCTAGATCACCTGCACGTACACAACCCGCTGCAGCTAGCTCACTTGCACGTACACAACCCGCTGCAGCTAGATCACTTGCACGTACACAACCCGCTGCAGCTAGATCACCTGCACGTACACAACCCGCTGCAGCTAGATCACTTGCACGTACACAACCCGCTGCAGCTAGATCACTTGCACGTACACAACCCGCTGCAGCTAGATCACTTGCACGTACACAACCTGCTGCAGCTAGATCACTTGCACGTACACAACCTGCTGCAGCTAGATCACTTGCACGTACACAACCCGCTGCAGCTAGATCACTTGCACGTACACAACCTGCTGCAGCTAGATCACTTGCACGTACACAACCTGCTGCAGCTAGCTCACTTGCACGTACACAACCTGCTGCAGCTAGCTCACTTGGACGTACACAACCCGCTGCAGCTAGATCACTTGCACGTACACAACCCGCTGCAGCTAGATCACTTGCACGTACACAACCCGCTGCAGCTAGATCACTTGCACGTACACAACCCGCTGCAGCTAGATCACTTGCACGTACACAACCTGCTGCAGCTAGATCACTTGCACGTACACAACCTGCTGCAGCTAGCTCACTTGCAGGTACACAACCCGCTGCAGCTAGCTCACTTGCACGTACACAACCTGCTGCAGCTAGCTCACTTGCAGGTACACAACCCGCTGCAGCTAGCTCACTTGCACGTACACAACCCGCTTCAGCTAGATCACTTGCACGTACACAACCCGCTTCAGCTAGCTCACTTGCACGTACACAACCTGCTGCAGCTAGATCACTTGCACGTACACAACCTGCTGCAGCTAGCTCACTTGCAGGTACACAACCCGCTGCAGCTAGCTCACTTGCGCGTACACAACCTGCTGCAGCTAGCTTACTTGCAGGTACACAACCCGCTGCAGCTAGCTCACTTGCACGTACACAACCCGCTTCAGCTAGATCACTTGCACGTACACAACCAGCTTCAGCTAGCTCACTTGCACATACACAACCTGCTGCAGCTAGCTCACTTGCACGTACACAACCCGCTGCAGCTAGATCACTTGCACGTACACAACCTGCTGCAGCTAGATCACTTGCACGTACACAACCTGCTGCAGCTAGCTCACTTGCACATACACAACCCGCTGCAGCTAGATCACTTGCACGTACACAACCCGCTGCAGCTAGATCACTTGCACGTACACAACCCACTTCAGCTAGATCACTTCATGGTTGCTAAATATCACAAAAGTGAAGCCTCAAAACAAACATGAAATTCAGTGAGCACCTCTGTCACCTATTCTGGAAAATCCCATGCCCAGCAAACAATGCAGGATTTATGGCCACCATTTGATGTTCACTTGTAGCCGAGGCCACTGCAAATATATAAATATATATAAACTAGTGTGAAGAACACAAAACCAGATCCACTGAGCAATGGAAACAATCATTGGGGAGTCATCTTTAAAACAATACAGTAACATTCTTAAAGGAATGTTCTAGAACTTCTAGAGAAGAATAACATCCCGTGTTTAACCACAGAGACGAGTGCAGACTGTGTGTCAGGGGCGGACTGACAACTGGGACCCCCCAGGCAATAGGAGATCATACCCCCCCATTGTGCCTGCTCACATGCAAGACACACACACATACAAGCACTGCTTATATGTACTTTTTTCAATTAAAGAACTTTTATTCCATATTCCACCCCTGCTGTGTATCATAGGATAGAAACATTTTATAGGGGAACAGAACAACACTGGCCAAGAGCAGGGCCGACATCAGGTGGGTGACTGCCCATGATATGTTCAGTGGCCCAGTGCCTTCAGGGGGCCCTGACCCATGCCAAGCCCTGTGCAGCTTGTCTAAGTACCACAGGTGTAAGGGTCCCTCCATGCCACCCAAGACTGGCTTATCAAGCTAGCAACACATTTCCCGGTGGGCCGCAGCATCTGGGGCCGGTAAGAGCGCTCTGACTCAACACTGAGGGAGCGATTAGTATTGTCTGCACCAGAGCTACAGAGTGAATGCTCTCCCGCCAGGGAACACTTTTGCTGGGGGTGAAAAGAAGGCAAAATGTTTTGTTTGTACTCTTTTCTTTTTCTAATGACTGGTAAGGGAAAATCTGCAGGAGCACATTATCCTGCTTACCATCTGGATGTTGGCGTTAGGTATGGACTATCGCCCGGAGTTGTTAAGTTTACATCAACTTTGGAATAGTGCCTCAGATTTTTTGGAGCTACATCTCCCATAATGCTCAATAATTAAGTAGAGCCTTGTGGGAAATGTGGCTCCAAATCATGTGGAAGGCCAGGGTGGAGCAACCCACACCAAAGCATTGCAGGTTCTTGTATCAAACTGAGTAAATTCAAGTCAGCGACTTTCCGTTGGCATCAGCTCGAGACGTCACAAGTTGTGTTATTATATTGTTGGCTAAATCTGCTTTGTTTTGCTATAAGCTTTGCGGAGCTGTTATTAGTAATAACATATCATTCCCGCCCCCTCGTCTCCTGACTGAAAGAGACTATTGAATGTTTGCAAGACAAACCAGGAAGTTCAGGAAATGGTATCTTTCCATCGTGATTTTATTCACCAGTCATCTGTGCCGATTTGGTAAAGAGCCACATGAAATACCGATCAAAACAGAAAGTCAGAATAAAAATCCACTCTGCCTATGTAGGGTTATTTTTGTTCAACTGCAACTCCTGACAGGAGGCCAGAGCAGAGGAAGGGTTGCCAGTTCGGCCATGTTTTTCTGGACACATAGGGGGTTATTCACAAAGCAGCGAAATCTCAGTGCTTTGCATTTCAGCGATTCCATTTCACCGAAACTACGGTGAATTCAGTATTCACTGTAGGGTCATTGTAGTGCCGTGAAGATAGAGTCGCCAGAGACCCATGAAAAATTTGGAGAACGTCACCCAATAGGTGTTTAACCACTTGGCTGCTATGGACGCGCTCAGCGAGTCCAGCCAAGTGGTTCTCCTGTGCTACGGACACGCTCAGCGCGTCCGAGCACAGGAGGCAGCAATCCGCCGGATTCCGGCGGATTGCTGCACCCCCCCGGTGCGGGCTGACATCTTGGACCGCGGCGGGGACATTAGATGTCATCGCGGCGACGCGATGACATCTAATGCAGGCGCCCCCCCCCCCGCATGTGCGGAGGGGGCGCCTGAAAGGGAGGGGGGGAGGTCCTTCGGACCTCTCTCCCTCCCGATCACCGGGGAGTAGCGAGTTAAAACAGACACCGCTTGGAAGGGCACAGCCTGCCCTTCCAAACGGTGGCTGTCATTAACCCCTGGGGAGCCGGATCACGAATCGGCGCTGAAAAGCGCCGGTTCGTGATCCTTTCCCGGAGCTGGCCGACATCTTGGATGTCGGCCAAGCCTCCGGGAACTCCCCCTGAGGACTGGCGTCATCGTGCTATGCACGATGACACCAGTCCTGGAGTTAACCCCTAGCTGCCACCAACGGTGGAGATAGGGGGTTCTAATGAACCCCCTATCTCCCGATCCGTGGCAGCTAGGGGTTAATGTTTCATACTGTTGGATCGGCCAGAGCATGGCCGTTCCAACGATACCAAACACCACTGTGAAAAAGTTTAAAAAAAAAAAAAAAATATTAAAAAAAAATTCTAAAAAAAAAAACAAACAAGTTTTTTTTTTTTGTTTTGTTAACCCCTTAATGACCCCTGACGTACCCTGTACGTCCTGTCCTCGGGTCTCCCTTAGACCCGCGGACGTACAGGGGACGTCAGCGGCGCCAAATCCCCCTCTCGCCCAATACTCACCTCCCTCGTCGGATCCCACGGCGATCTGGCAGGGAGGAAGCCTGCCCATGTGATTTACATGGGCAGGCGAGGCTGATGACGTCGCCACGCTGCGTGGTGACGTCATCAGAAGGTGCCCCCATGTGTTTCAAGGGAGGGGAGGGGGGGCTCCTTCGGAGCCATCTATCTCCCCAACCATTGAAGCTAGGGAGATGCCGTTTGCACCGCTGGAGAGGGGAGAGCCTCCCCTTTCCAGCGGTGTATGGCATTAACAGTTTCGCCGCCGGATCGCTTTTCGGCGCCAATTGGCGCCAAAACGCGATTCAAACCTGGAGGGGGGCTGACATCTTGGATGTCAGCCAAGCCTCCAGGTCCCCCCCCCACCCACTGACAACCTCACCATATGTGTGAGGATGTCAGTGGGCCAGTTAACCCTCTAGCTGCCATGTAGAGATAAGGGGATCCTAAGGATTATGGCCTTTCAAATGATACCAAACATGACCAGGTTTGGTTTTAAAAAAATTTTTTAAAAAAAAAAAAAATTAAAAAAATAAAATTAAAAAATTAAATAAAATAAAAAAATGTTTTTCTTTTAAAAGTTTTTTTTGTCTGGGGGGAGTTTAATTAAATAGGACCTAGGCTGTCATCTAAAAATAATTAGCACAAAATGGTCAGAATGAGCGCAGCGCACATAGGTGAACTGTCTCAGCAGTGAAGGGGTTAAAAAGCAAACGCATGTAAAAATGGGGTATTTCTAGTCTCGGGACAAAATTTTGAACCCAATTAGCCGGGGTCGTTTTGGGTGGTTGTAGATTTTGGGGATTAAATTACGAAAAAGTGTGTTTTTACCATTTTTTTCCTCATATTTCATTTTTTTTTTTATAGTAAATTATTCGATATGATGGAAATAATGGTATTTCTAGAAAGTCCATTTAATGGCGGGAAAAAGGGTGTATAATATGTGTGGGTCGAATAAACGAGTAAGAGGAAAAATTGTCCTAAACACTAACAGCGCAGAAACGTAAAAACAGCAGCGGTCACTAAAAGACGGATTTGTGTAAAACCGCCCGGTCACTAAGGGGTTAATGCAGCAATATTGTTCCCATTTCAATTATAATGTGAACAATGATGCTGCACTAACGATTTTTGTATGCGGTGCGTTTGTTAAAAATCGCGTAATTTTCCCCAAAAAAAATGTAACGAGACCCCATCTCTAATTTTTTTAACAAGCGCACCCCATACAAAATATAACCGCAATTGCTCGCATGTTAAAATGTGGAAAAAAAACACTTTACACGTTGTAAATTATTGAAAATTCATATTTTATTGCATTTTTTGTTATAATATACAGACATGACATAACGTATACATATAATAATGACATATTATGAATCTGCCGAGTCTGACGGAAAGAACGATATATAATATGTCTGGGTCATATACTAAAATAAGCCTTCAAAACGCATTAAAAAATGATGAGCAAAACCGGTAAAAATGACCTCAGCACAGAGGTGTGAAACGCCTCAGCAGCGAAAGGGTTAAACCAATAAAAATGTATTAAAATGTTTCTAAATAATAAAAAAGGTCCTTTAAAAAAATAATAATAAAAAGGTCTGTTACAGAATAAAAAAAAAACGCTTTTTGAACAAAAAAAAAAGGGGTATAATTTTGTCAAAAATATACAAAAAGGTGTCATTAAATAAAAAGACTTGCAGGATTATTGAGAGAAAGGTGAAACTCAGGAGAATGACTGGAGAAGTGAAAATTCTAGGTCAAAATAGGCAAAATCAGAAAAATTCTCCCATTTATCTCACTTTCCAAATCGGCTATTTGGTCCAGATTGTTCTTTTCTCCTGCCAATTCTCCTGGTTTTCACCTTTCTCTCAATAAATATGACTGTTATTGTGTTCACTTCTCTAAGGCTAGGGACAGATGAGCGCATTTTCTGCAGCCACCGTCAAAATGTACGTCGATGCGTGCGCACGCATTTTTTCACGGAATACGCTTAAGTGGTCAGACGATGCGCAATTCTGGACGTATTTCATGACGATGGGGTGAAAAGAAGTCTAGGGAAATCCGGCTGTTTGAACGTTATGTTGGCCGCACACTAGCAGCGTCTGACGTCTCCTAATCACGCACACACGCTGCCATGCGGCCGCAGCGCACTCTGTACGTCAGTAGCAGCGGTTTCACGTTCTGATAAAAATGCGTTCATTTGCTGGTTGCGTGGTGTCGGCGCACTTTCGTACGCACGTACTGCGTATATTGGCCGTCATTGGCCGTTATGTGCTGCTACTGCCGCCGTGATTTAGTGCGCCTGCACGCACGTTCCGACTGCCCCACTCTGACCCTAGCCTCAAAGTTCTCCAGATTTTCACCTTTCTCTGAATAACCCTGATAGTCGATCTGACAACCCTATGCAGAATCCATACGCTGCAGGTAAGAAATCATAAAGGATCCCAGGTGACCTGCCTTGATTTCTTTCCTGTAGTATATGAATTATACACGTTGCAGGGCAGCACTTTTTTACCTGTGCTCCCCTTTTTACCTGTGCTCTCCTCTGCATTAAATAGTAATATGTGTCAAAGAAAACATGGCCGACCTGGTAAACATAGTTTTGCCGTGGGCGTAGAGTGGCCCTGACCCAGTTCTTCAATTAAAAAAATGTTAACTTTGCTTGTAGAGAAAACAGGATTTCAGAAACAAAAATGCTAAACCTCTCCTGACCCTTATGAGCAAATAGCCCTAGGACACCACTACGCAGAAATGCTGCAACAAACAGATTTATTTTTGACAAAACATTTGTTTGTTTCATATCTGAGATTTTTTTTTTCCAGCCTTTACTGCAAATAAATCTGATGGTGCCATTAACTCATAGCGTGCCGCAGCGTGCGCCCCCACCACTTGGAAAAGGAACGGCATGGTATGGCACGGTCAGGTTGCAGCATGTCGGCCATCCTTTATTGCACATATTCTGCGAATGTAGGTGCCAAGTTATGAAATGAGTCACATTAGTCCAGTAATTGCCTGTGAAACACACAGAGCGCGGGGTGATAAGGCAATTTTCCTTCCTTTATGACCTGTTCAGGGCTGGGCTATGAGTAAGCGAAAGGAAAGGTGATCTCGCTCTGTAAGTGTTTTGGCTTCTGATTTCTGTGTTTTAAGGTGTGTCGCCTTTTCACGGTTTCAAAGTACAGATAATAACAAAGGAAAGCTAGGCAGCGTGCTAAAAGGCTTTCTTATATAAATACACACACATACACATGGCCATGCAGATGCATTTTTAAGTCGTGTATGTCCGTCGTGTTGTTTGTTTGGCCAGGTGCAAGGTAAAATGCAGCTACATTTTTAATACCATTTCGGCAAACAACCATGAAGTGAGTCAGTATGCCACAGATCTCAGTACACCGACAGGGTCACATCTGCCAATGCCACTTCCTTGCTGGACCCCTGTGTTCTCTCCAGCCAGACTCCATGCCTTTCTCCAGTCCTCAGACGAAGCTCAAAGACTGGGACAAGTAGAGAGCCTGCTAGCATCCCCCAGAAATAAGATAAGGCTGTAGATCTTTCAGGGTCAGAAAGGAATTTTTTTAATTGAGGACAGACACACATATTTATAAGGTCAACCTGGTTTATTTACATTCTCAAAACCTGCCCTAGAAACTGTTGGGAGACATAATTAACTAGGACAAATAATAAATGGAATAAACAATGCGTAACATTCCTAGAGAGACAGGACAATGGCAATCTACATTGACAAACAGATTAGAGTTTAAAACCACAGATAACGGGGCAGTGTTTGCCTTACAAAGAAGATTAACAAATCCTCAAATATACAGCAGATAAACAGATACGCATGGACCATAACAATAGACAATAACATTATTCATGCATAACTTAGACTACTTGAACACAAGAAAGGGCAAGGAAATGAAACAGAAGATCTGTACTGCAGCTCCCAAATACATCTCCAGGTCCATGCAACCCAAGCCCAAATCAACGCAAGTCACACAGTATGTGCTGTGCTGAGAATGAGCCGAGTGAGCGCGTGGATGGCTGGGAGAGATTGGAGTGAGCATGTGGTACACTGTGTACAATGATATTGTAGGGTTGGCCAAGTGAGGTGTAAGGTAAGAGTGTGTGTGGCTGGCTAAGCGGGGTAGGAGTGAACCTATGGTTGGATGAGTGAGGTAGAAGTTAGCTTGTGGTTGGCTGAAGGATATGGGAGTGAGTATGTGGCTGAGTGATCTGGGAGTCAGTATGTAGATGGCTGAGTAATATGGGAGTGAGTATATGGCTGGCCGAGTGATATGGAGTGGGTTTGTAGATGACTGAGTGATATGGGAGTGAGTATGTTGCTGACTTATTGTGATGGGAGAGAGTTCCTGAGTATGTGGTTCCTGGAAGAGGTAGGAATGCACGTGTTGTTGGCTGAGTACTGAACACACAGTGCATACTACAATCACACAGGTACATCAGATAAAGAGTGCACAATAATGCAATGTATTAATGCGTCAAGCAGGGCCGGATTAAATTTTAAAAAAAAAATCCGAATTTGAAATATGGCTGGGCATTTCGGGAACCTTTCACTGCTGGTTTGTGTTCTCTGAATAGCCGAAACAGTGCTTTTTCATGGGGATTTCACATGGGGCTATTCAATGTGCAAGCAATTCGCCAGGATTTGGCGAATTGCCTGCTCTCTGGATAGCCGAATGGCCAGGAACAGTAACCGAATGCTGATTTTCAGCGTCCGGTTACCTTTCTCCAGCAATTCGGATCTCTTTGAATAACCCTGAAAGTCTTATTATTCATAAAACACCATCCTCCAAAACAAAAGCAGTTTTGGTTAAAATTGTGTATTTTCTGAGGAAAAATGCAGTATCAGGTTCCCATTAAGGCTATTGTCAGACGAACGCAGTCTGAGCGCACTCTGTGTGCGTGCACAACGGACAGACGTACTGACGGAAGATACTGTAGACACCACACGGTCCGTTTTTTTAAATGGATGTAGAAAAAAAGGGAAATATGGGAAACAAAATTAATTGAAATTAAATGATAGGTACAGTCAGCCAGACCAAAAAAACGTCTGAGCGTCAACGTGATGGACGTCGCAAATGAGCTGCGTCTGACATCGTGTCATCATGCACACAGGCTGCTACGCGGACGAGGCACACTCTGGGCGTCCGTCGTAGCGCTTTTACGTCGAGGCCTAAATGGCGTTCATTGCCACCTGCTTGGTGTGTGCGCACTTTGTGTGTTGGTCTCTATTGATCACAAATCAATACTACGATGGACATTAAACTGTGCGGTGACACGGACCTGATGACACTAGCCTTAAAATTCAAATTTTTTTTAACGAGAATAACCTATAGAATATATAAGCACAAAGGTTTGGATGATAAAATGTAGAAAAATTATTTTAGATGTTGTAATTCAGACCTCAAAATTTCCACTCGCCTGCTCGCATTCTGCGAGTGGAAATTATCTGAGGGCGAGTGGGCGGACTGACCCGTTAGTTGCTGGGGTCCGGTTCAGTGGGCCTCAAACTTCTTAATTGACAGCTCCGGTATCGGACTCTCGGAGTCCGAATCCGGAGCTGTCTGTTCAGCACTGTTCACCTGCCCACCCATGTGAAGCGTCGCACACTCGCAGCGTAAGTGCTGCGAGTCAAGAAAGCATCATGTGGGTGGGTCAGGTGACGAGCAGGAGGGGGCGGCGCCAATGGAGCGTGCAGAAGAGACGGAGGACAGAGCATCGCAATTTGTAAGTGACTGTTTTGGGGGAGTAAAAAGACAGGGAATGGAAGAGAGGGGATGAAAAAAAGACAGGGGATAAAAAAAAAGACAGAGGGGATGAAAAAAGACAGAGTAGATTGAAAAAAAGACAGAGTGGATAAAAAAAAGACAGAGGGGATGAAAAAAGACTTAGTGGATGAAAAAAAAGACGGGATGAAAAAAAGACAGAGGGGATAAAAAAAAGACAGGGGGATGAAAAAAAGACAGAGTGGATAAAAAAAAAGACAGAGGGAATGAAAAAAGACAGAGTAGATGGGAAAAAAAGAGGGGGTGAAAAAAAGGCAGAGTGGATGAAAAAAAGACAGGGGATAAAAAAAAAGAATGAGAGGGGATAAAAAAAGAATGAGAGGAGATAAAAAAAGAATGAGAGGGGATAAAAAAAGAATGAAAGGGGATGGAAATAAAAAAGAATGAGAGGGGATGGAAAAAAGAAAGAGAGAGGTAAGGGGTAAAAAGAATGAGAGGGGGTATAAAAAAAAGGCATTGGACCTCTGATACGCTCCTACACGACACAGCAATAAAACTCACAGTAATGTGCAGTGTGTATAAGCGTATCAGAGTTCTACAGCAATAAAACTCAATGTGCGGTGTGTATGAGCATGAGTTTTATTACCGTGGAGCTCCCTGATATGTGCGGTGTGTATGAGTGTATCAGGGAGCTCAACAGTAATAAAACTCATGCTCATACGCACTGCACATTATTATGAGGTTTATTGCTGTGGAGCTCTGTAATACACTCATATACACCACACATTTTCCTTTATGTTTACACTGCTTTGTTATATTATTAATGATAATTAAACAATCATTTTAGAGGTTGTGTTTAGGGGCAGAGTTAACGGTAAGGGTTGGGTGGCGAGTAACTCTTAAGGCCTGGCTAGTAACTTGGGACCTGAAATTTTGAGCCCTGTTGTAAATGATTGAAATCTGAATGTAAATATCCTCACTCAGTATCTGCCTGGTTAGATATACCCATATCTGCACTATTAAATAACCGAAAACATGTTTTCATTTCGCCAAATTCCAAACAAAGCCACCAAAATCTTCAGCTCCCGGCCCATAAAGATCTTAATCCGGCCCTGGCATCAAGAGCTACCCTGACAGACTATCAGGGTTATTCAGAGAGAGGTGAAAATCAGGAGAACTGGCAGAAGAAAAAATTCTAGGTCAAAATAATTGGAAAGTGAGATAAATGGGAGAATTTTTAGGTTTGGCTATTTTGACCTCGAATTTTCACTTCTCCAGTCATTCCCCTGAGTTTCAAGTTTCCTTGAATAGAACTGCATGCTTCAATACTCTAGTAGTGTGTCAGTGGGATCCAAGCAGGTGTATATCTTTTATGATCGGCTGCACAATGGAACTTGGCAAAAATATTTATATTTAAATAGATACCTGCATATATTTTTTGCCAAATCTCATTGTGCGACAAAAGACTTGGCAATAATATTTATACACTTGAGATTAGGCTAGTGTCACACTCTAAATGATAATAAAACCAATCTCCCTTAAGGCCGGGGTTTAGACGAGCGCAGTATGTGACTGACGTGCCTCTTGCGTTGTGACACTTTGGGGCCGGCCACACGCTGTAGCTCGTGTGTTGCACATATGCTGAAAGTATGGTCAATAATTCCAGTGTGCAAAGGGAGCAGGCTGTGTGAAACCAGAAGTGCTTTTATTTAAACATTTTCTGCAATACACACAAAGCATGACTTTAGTTCTGGTAGGATTTGTACTTTGATATTTGGTTCCTTATACACTAATACACATTTAGATATATAACCGTAACATTCACCTATGCAGGAATAAAGTCCTTATAGAAAATAATAAACTATTAAACATGTACGGATATATGATTACTCAATTTACATTATAGTAGGCTAATGGTGCAATTCAATCAATACAGTATAACATGAGATCCTATAGTCATCACATTCCCTGTATGCTGTGAACTATGACACATCAGCACAACCCATTGAGATCTGTATAGTGTCTTATCTAATTGCCCAACAGTAGCAACAGCCTTTTCTAACTACAGGGATGAGAATTGAATCATTTTTGCCCTGTTTATAACCCTGGATATGCTCCCTCTTACCTGCAACACATACAGCATGACTTTAGTTCTGGTAGGATTTGTACTTTGATATTTGGTTCCTACCAGAAATGGAAGGTCTGCTTTTTGGTTCCCCCCTGCATCAGGAAGCATCTTAGATAAACACGTGCTCATCATTCAGGCTTTTCACTGTGCTGCCATCTACTGGTGGTTTATTAGAAATACCATTAGTTTACTTTATAATGTAACATTTAATGGGGTACTTGGTTTATTTTAATGGGGTACCTGATTTTGACATACCTTACACGTGCACGAATTACGTGCGCTACAGCAAATGTGCTGCGTCCGTTCAGAAAGCCTCCCTGTCGAAGCACTACGACGCACGTTCGACGGGGCTGCACGCACAATCCTCCATAGGAGGATCGAGCCTTGCAGCGCTGAGCGCACTAACTGCACTGAGCGAGGTGGCCAGACTGGCGTCAGAGTGGAAGGAACGTCCGCTCTCACGGACGTTTCTCCTGCTCTTAAAAACGCTCGTCTGACCCCGGCCTTAAAACAGGCAAGAAATAATTACTTGTAATTCGAAAAGCATTTTAGGAGTGCATATTTTTTATTTTTTTAAAATATGTTATGATTTTATTTATCTATAATCAGTTGATTTGATCAGTATTTTTTCATTGTTCCATAGCCAGAGATTATTGATTGAGTTACGTTTTATGTTGCAAGCACAGAAATGGCAGCTTCATTAAGGAAGAGGCCCTTCTGACACCCTGCGCTCCCGAATAATTTAAGGCCCGTGTTAGACAAACGCAGTGATCACGTCCGTGTCGCCACACATTTTAACGTCCGTCGTAGCATAAAATTATGATCAATAGAGACCCACGCACGAAGTACATCCGCAAAGAAGTGCGGACGCACACCGCATGTGGCACCAGTCGCAATTTTGGCAAGAACGTCAAACCGCTAGGACGGACGCACAGAGTGCGCCACGTCCGCGTAGCTTTGTGTGTCAGTGATGGAACGTAGTCAGATGGACTGCATTTGTGACGTCCAGCAAAATGGTTTTTCATATCATGTATCAATTTTTTTCGTTTTACATATTAATTTTATTTCCCATCTACATCAGTCAAAAAAAAAACGTCAGTCAAAAAAAACGGTCCGTGTGGTGTCTACAGTACCATCAGTCAGAAAGTACGTCAGTTGTGCACGGACTCTCAGTGTGCTCAGATTGCGTTCGTCTGACATTAGCCTAATTAAAGGACTCGCAGATGTGGTCTATGAGAATAATTTCCTACATGTAAACTGATACATAAAATATTGCGCAGCCAGGAAGCTGCCTCTGATTACAACGCATGTCTACATCAAAGGAGGAGAACTAAAGGGCATTCACACCATTAGCTGTTTAATCTGATTATTAGGTAAGTGAATTTGGGGTCACAATACACAAAGCTGGGACGTGTACGGTTAATTTGCATTAGTGCCATGTACAGCACATAACCTTTGTTTGTTCTTTGTGTAACTAAGCCCTTGGATTTATCTACACACCAATACGGAAACTGCGGAGTTGGTGTTGCGCCCATTTGTAATCTTTGAAAATAAAACCTTTGGTCTACCGAACACCCGTACGATCCACAAGGAGGTGAGACGGGACGAGGCTTATGTTTCTAGAGATTTGAAGATACATTTCCGTGTTACTTTCCTTTTTTAATATTGTTATTTTTCCTCTTTTTTCAAAATGTTTCTTGTATTTGTGGATTATTTTTGTCAGAGGGATTATTCAATAAGAGCCGAATTTGACGCCGAATCGCACCAAACGGTGAATTTCAAAGTACGGTGCAATTTCATGGCAGTTCGTCTATTCAGAAAGCTGTCAGTTTGCCAAATGCCGGTGAATTGATGGGGAAATACGGTGCAGTTCGCTGCAGATCAACAACAGCAAAATTGTCCCATAGAGAAGTAATGATTAATTTTTTCAATGACGCCGAATTTCACCGAAATGTTGGCGAAATGCCTTCATTTTCGGTGGTTCAGTTCGACAGGTTTCTACAGGAGAATCCCATAGAATTCAATGTAAAAAAAATATTACCATTTTTATAATTTTTTCCATTCAACAATTTATTCTTTTCAGTTTCAGCAAAAAGGGTTTTTTATTTGTTTATTTTTTAGAATTTCGTAAGTATTTTTCTGAAGTTGTTTAGGCGAAATTTTTGACTCCCATTTATTCTCTTTTAATGGCGTTTTTTTTTTATTCTGTAACCGTTTTGTTACTTTCATGCATCTTTATTGTTTTATAAGTCTTTTAACCCTTTCGCTGCTGAGCCATTTCACGCCTCTGTGCTGAGCTCATTTTTACCACTTTTGCTCATCATGTTTAAACACGTTTTATTATATGACCCAGACATTTTATATCTCGTTCTTTCCAGCAGACTCGGCAGATTCCTAATATATCATTATTATATGTATACGTCATGACCTGCCTGTATATTCTAACAAAAAATGCAATAAAATTTCAGTTTTGAATCATTTACAGCGTGAAAAGTGTTTTTTTTTCTCTTTTTATCATGCAAGCGTTTGCGATTATATTTTCTATGGGATGCGCTTGTTAAAAAAATTAGAAATGGGGACTCGTTACATTTTTTAGGGGGGAGGGGAAATTACGTGGTTTTTAGCAAATGCGCCCTATAGAAAAAAATCATTAGTGCAGCATCATTGCTCACATTATAAATGAAATGGGAACAATATTGCTGCATTAATAAAAAAAATAAAAAAATAAAAAAAATCCTAATTTTTACATGGTCCTGTTTGATATCATTGGAAAGGCCATGCTCTGGCCATTCCAACGATACCAAACATTAATCCCTAGCTGCCACGGAACAGGAGATAGGGGGTTCATTGGAACCCCCTATCTACACCATAGGTGGCAGCTAGGGTTAACTCCAGAACTGACGTCATCGCGCTATGCACAATGGCGCCAGTTGTAAGGGGGAGATCCAAGATGTCGGCCAGCTCCATGAGGGGACCGCGATACGGCAAATCGAGATCCAGCCCCCCAGAGGTTAAAGACAGCCGCCGCTTGGAAGGGCAGGCTGTGCCCTTCCAAACGGTGTCTACCCTTTTCAGCTGCCCCACATGGATGGGGAGGGAGAGAGGTCCTTCAGGCACATTTCCCACTCTCGGGGGGGGTGCCTGTAATAGATGTTATTGCGCTACGCTAGCACGATGATGCATATTGTCCCCGCCAGGGTGCCGGATGCTGGGCTGACATCGGAGTCCATAGCACAGGAGAACCTGTTAAAGAATAGCAGGTTTGTTCCCCCCCTCGGCAGCTGTTTGGTTTTTTCGGCGGCGTGCGGTGGACCATCCGATGTCTTCGTCGTGCGGCAGTGTTCGGCGGATCAATGGTGGTCTTCGGCAGCTCTCGTTTGGCGCACTTCGTGGTCCCTTCAGTGAATTAATTCACCGCAGGTTCAGAGAACTTGAATTGCACCGAAGTGCGCCGAACGAAAGAGCACTGAAGTTTCACTGAACTTAAAAGAGAAAACCTTTCCAAAAAAAATTTTTTTGCCGCTCACTTTCACGTGTTACTTGTGATTTTTTTCATGACTTTGCAAATTTTTGGTTTGCAAAATGGTGCGTCTGGGGAGGAAAATGGTAAATTGGGGAATTTGTACCAATCCAACTAATCCAACTAATTCTTTGCCTACAGTGGAATGCTAAATTTACAAAATTCGTTACAGGAGACGATAAACTGCCGAGCAATGTTTGGACATGAAATGTGTCACCCAGTTTGTCGGAGATTAGCTTTTAGTCAATCACAAAGAAGCCCCAGGGGGGTTGACTTTACCATGTTACTCTGAAATACTACTGTCTCGGCCCCCTAATAGTAAATTGCCCCATTCGATTGTCTGGTGCCCGTCTTCCTCCGGTTTCACTTGGTTCTCACAGTGATTTTAGTGGATATACTTTTACATTCGGTTACCACGCCTCGTGGAGAATGCTAAATGAAAATGTTGCACCTATGGATGGGTGTGTTGATTTTTGTCTGGATACAGATAATCCAATGATATAATTGTTTTAAACACACAAAAAAAAAACCTCGTGGCTTATGTGTCGTTTTTAACCCCCTCGGGGGTCAAGCCAAGCTTTTAAGTGTATTGTAAAGTCAAGCCGATGCGTGTAGAATCCGCACAAACAATAGACTTTTTTGTTTTACTTTAAATTAGATTTACGTTTGGCAAAAAAAACAACAAAAAAAACACATTTTGTTTCTCTGAATTGTGCAGAGCAAGGGGGTTATTCAAAGAGATCCGAATTGTGGCCGATAGGTAACCGAACAGTGAAATTCAGCGTACGGTTACCTTTCCTGGCCATTCGGCTATTCACAGAGCAGGCAGTTCGCCAAATCCTGACGAATTGCCTGCACATGCGGTGCCTGTTCTGTGCCTGTTCGAGGGCAGTGAAATCCCCATGAAAAGCACTGCTTCGTCTATTCAGAGAACACAAACCAGCAGTGAAAAGTTGCCGAAATGCCCTGCCATTCGGTGGTTTAATTCGGGAAATTTATTCAGGAGAATCCCATAGGCTTCAATGTTAAAAATATTCCCGTTTTAATTCAATATCTAATAAACCGTTCATTATAATATTCTGCAGTAAAAAGTCTCTTTATTTTCGTTTTTTTAGAATCTTTTAGGCATTTTTCGGGATTTATTTGCGAAAAAAATTCCATTTGTTTTTTTAACCCTTTCGCTGCTGAGGCGTTTCCCGCCTCTGTGCTGAGGTCATTTTTACCGGTTTTGCTCATCATGTTTAAACGTGTTTTGAAGGCTTGTTTTAGTATATGACCCAGACATATTATATATCGTTCTTTCCGTCAGACTCGGCAGATTCATAATATGTCATTATTATATGTACACGTCATGACCTGTTTGTATATTATAACAAAAAATGCAATAAAATATGAATTTTCAATAATTTACAACATGTAAAGTGTTTTTTTTCACATTTTAACATGCGAGCAATTGCGGTTATATTTTGTATGGGGTGCGCTTGTTAAAAAAATTAGAGATGGGGTCTCATTACATTTTTTTTTGGGGAAAATTACGCGATTTTTAACAAACGCACCGCATACAAAAATCGTTAGTGCAGCATCATTGTTCACATTATAATTGAAATGGGAACAATATTGCTGCATTAACAAACCAAAAAAAAAATTATAATTTTTTTTTTTTGGGGGGTTTTTTTAGAATTTTTTTTAAAAATATTTTTTATTTTTATTTTTAATTTTTATTTTTTAAAAAAAACTTTTTGCACAGTCGTGTTTGGTATCGTTGGAACGGCCATGCTCTGGCCGATCCAACAGTACCAAACTTTAACCCCTAGCTGCCACGGATCGGGAGATAGGGGGTTCATTGTAACCCCCTATCTCCACCATTGGTGGCAGCTAGGGGTTAACTCCAGGACTGGAGTCATCGTGCATAGCACGATGACGCCAGTCCTCAGGGGGAGTTCCCGGAGGCTTGGCCGACATCCAAGATGTCGGCAAGCTCCGGGAAAGGATCACGAACCGGCGCTTTTCAGCGCCGATTCGTGATCCGGCTCCCCAGGGGTTAATGACAGCCACCGTTTGGAAGGGCAGGCTGTGCCCTTCCAAGCGGTGCCTGTATTAACCCCCTGTTCCCCGGCGATCGGGAGGGAGAGAGGTCCGAAGGACCTCCCCCCCTCCCTTTCAGGCGCCTCCTCCGCACATGCGGGGGGGGCGCCTGAATTAGATGTCATCGCGTCGCCGCGATGACCTCTAATGTCCCCGCCGGGGTCCCGGAGTGCTGGGCTGACATCCAAGATGTCAGCCCGCACCGGGGGGGCGCAGCAATCTGCCGGAATCCGGCGGATTGCTGTCTCCTGTGCTCGGACGCGCTGAGCGCGTCCGTAGCACAGGAGAACCACTTGGCTGGACGCGCTGAGCGCGTCCATAGCAGCCAAGTGGTTAAATCGTTTTTTCTTTTTTCTGTAACAGCCCTTTTTATTATCATTCATTGGATCTTATATGTAAATTTCAGACATTTTCGTTCTGTAGTTTCTTTGCAAACAGCGTTTCACTTTTCAAACAATCAAGCGTACTGTTTTTTGTTTTCTTTTCACTCCATTCGTCTGCGGTGTCGGGTTTTTCGGCGGCTGCTCTGCACCGTGATTGGCGGCTGCTCGGGTTTCTAGGGTGTGTTCGGCGCGGTTAATCCAGATGTTTTTGCGGGTTTCGGTGTACGTTCGCCGGGTTTTTTGGTGAGTGTTTGGCAGCGGCGGCTTTTCCCTGCACTACGACGGTCCTGTGGTGCGTGCTGAATACACCACAGGGTCGCCGAAATAGGATCGCCAAATCGCACCGAATTGAAGAGAACGAAAAGTCACCGAACGTGCGGTGACTTTTCGATTCTCTTTGAATAACCCTGTATTTTTTCCCATATTATCATCAAAACCTTTGTGGTTATATAATCTACAATGAATTCTTGTTACAAAAATGTGAAAAGTGAACCTGTTACTGCATTTTTCTGAGAAAATATACAATTTTAACCAAAAGAAAATGAAAAGAAATAAAATAAAATATTTCCCTTTTGTTTTGGAGGATGATGTTTTATGAATAATATGACTACCAGGGTTATTCAAAGAGCTCTGAATAGTGGCCAAAAGGTAACTGAACAGTCAGGGCCGGATTAACATAGGGGCTGATGGAGCAGCAGCTCCAGGCCCATGCCCCAGAATAGGCCCAGAGAAAAAATAAAAATTTCTGCATTGATGGATATTTGGACACCATTATCTCCAAAACCATAGAAGCTACAGAGTCATGTGAGGTATCACTGGAAAGACCAGAGCATGCCCTTTCCAATGATACCAACCATGACCAGGATTTTTCTAACAATAAAAATAAAATAATAAATATTTCTTTATTTTTTTCTTTCTAACACAGCAATACTTTCCACTTTTCAATTATAACGGTAACAATGATGCTGCACTAACTCACCATCTCAAGTGTGGAGGTGATGGCATGATCCGTTATTACAAATTGTTGCACCAAGAACCTAAACCACCGCACTGCAGCAAAGTGCACCGGGTGGGGGACTTTGGAACCCTGCGTCACTGTCACTAATCTTTGTACCTCACAAGGTCAAGGGAGGTGTCATTGGACAGGACAGAGTTTGGCCTTTGAATTGATATCAAACATGACCATGTAAAATCTAAAAGAACACCAAATAAAACTTTTTTATCTACTTAATTTTAGTTCCAAAGCGATGGCATTGTCCATTTGTCAGGTATAAAATGAGCAATACCACTGCTATTACTCCCCTTCTCATTTCCCACGCTGGGAGCAAGATCAGTGTTTTATACATAGTCATATTATTCATAAAACACCATCCTCCAAAACACAAGGGAAATATTTCATTTTTTTGGGTTAAAATTGTATATTTTCTCAGAAAAATGCAATAACAGGTTTCCATTAAATTTTTTTTAACAAGAATCTCCTATAGAATATATAACCACAAAGGTTTGGATGATAAAATGTGAAAAAATTATTTTACACGCTGTAAATGATTGAAATCTGAATGGAAATGTCCTCACTCAGTATCTGCCTGGTTACATATACCCGTATCCGCACTATTAAATGTCCAAAAATATGCTTTCATTTTACTAAATTCCAAAAAAAGCCCAAAATCTTCAGCTCCCGGTCCATAGAGATCTTAATCCGACCCTGCGAACAGTGAAATTCAGCGTACGGTTACCTTTCCTGGCCATTCGGCTATTCAGAGAGCAGGTAGTTTGCCAAATCTTGGCGAATTGCCTGGTCGGTGCCTGTTCGAGGGCAGTGAATCCCCATAGAGAAGCAATGCTTCATCTATTCAAAGAACAAAAACCAGCAGTGAAAAGTTGCTGAAATGCCCTGCCGTTCGGTGGTTTCATTCGACAGGTTTATTCCGGTCGAATCCCATAGGCTTCAATGTTAAAAATATTCCTGTTTTAATCCAATATCTGATAAACCGTTTGTTATTTTATTCTGCAGTAAAAAGTCTCTTTATTTTTAGGTTTTTATTTTATTTTTTAGGCATTTTTCGTTATTTTTTTGGGAATTTTTTTTTCCATTTTTTTTTAAATCGTTTTTCTTTTTTCTGTAACAGCCCTCTTTATTATCATTCCCTGGACCTCATATGTAAATTTCAGACATTTTCGTTCTGTAGCTTCTTTGCAAACAGCGTTTCACTTTTCAAACATTCAGGCTAGGGTCAGACTGAGGCAATGCGAACGCGCGTTCTGGCGCACTTAATCACGGCCGTGCTAGCAGCAGATGCCGGGCAATGACGGCCAATATACGAAGTACGGTCGCACAAAAGTCCGGCTGCGCAACGCAAGTGGAAAATGAACGCATTTTTTCGAGAACGTTAAACCACTAGTACTGACGTACAGAGTGCGCTGCGCCCGCTAGCGGCGTGTGTGCGTGAATTGGAGACATCAGACGCTGCTAATGTCCGGCCAACATAACGTCCAGATGCAAGAAGTGTTTTATTGATGATCCGTACAAAATCACGGATGAAACTGCGCATAGTATGACCGCTATTGCGTATTCCGTGAAAAAATACGTCCATTCTTCGAACGCACATTTTCACGGACAACGTGAAAAATGTGTTAGTCTGACCCTAGCCTCAAGCGTACTGGTTTTTTTTTCTTCACTTCATTCGTCTGCGGTGTCGGGTTTTTCCAGCGGCTGCTCTGTGCTGTGATCGGTTGCTGCTCGTGTTTCTCCGGCGTGTTCTGCAGGGTTAATCCAGATGTCTTTGCAGGTTTCGGAGGCGTTCGCCGGGTTTTGCAGTGAGTGTTCGGCGGGTTTGCGGCGGGTTTTCCCTGCACTACGACGGCCCTGTGGTGCTTGCTGAATACACCGCAGGGTCACCGAAATGGGATCGCCAAATCGCACCGAATTGAACGAAAAGTCACCGAACATGCGGTGACTTTTCGATTCTCTTTGAATAACCCTGTCTGTATAAAACACTGACCTTGCTCCCAGCTTGGGAAATGAGAAGGTGAGTAATGGCAGTGGTATTGCTCATTTTATACGTGACAAATGGACAATGCCATCGCTTTGGAAGTAAAAATTAATAAAGTTTTTTTTCTGTTTTCTTTTCTTTTAGATTTCACATGGTTATGTTTAGTATCAATGCAAAGGCCAGACGCTGACCTGTCCAATGACACTTCACTTGACCCTGTGAGGTGTAAAGATTAGTAACGCAGGGGTCCATAGTCCCCCCAATGCTCTTCGCTGCACTGCAGCGGTTTAGGTTTTTGATGTAACAATTCATAACACTGGATTGTGTTATCATCACCTCCACACTTTTTGGTGACATGAGAAATGTGACGGTGAGTTAGTGCAGCAATCAATGTTCCCTTTATAATTGAAAAGTGAAAAATATTGCTGTGTTAGAAAAAAAAAATTAAATAATAATTTATTTTTTATTGTTACATAAAACCTGGTCATGTTTGGTATCATTGGAAAGGCCATGCTCTGGTCTGCTCACATGACCCTGTAGCTGCTATGGAGTTGGAGATACAGGGGTCCAAATGCCCATCAATGCACACTATCAGGTCTATTCAAAGAAAGGTGAAACTCAGGAGAATGACTGGAGAAGTGAAAATTCTAGGTCAAAATAGCCAAACCAGAAAAATTCTCCCATTTATCTCACTTTCCAAATATGCTATTTGGTCTAGATTGTTCTCTTCTCCTGATTACCCTTCTCTGAATAACCCTGATAGTTATCCTTTCGCTGGGCCTATTCTGGGGCATGGGCCTGGAGCTGCTGCTCCATCAGCCCCTATGTTAATCCTGCCCTGAAAACGCCGGCCCATATTTTTAATGTTTTTTTAATAAAATTTGTTGTTTTCTATACACGTGTGCGACCCTTACATTCCTGGATATATATATATCACGCTATTTATTTATTTTATTTATTTATTTATAAAGGATTTTACCACAAAGGATACATTGAGATTTCTCTCGTTTTCACATATGTCCTGGGTTCAAGAACATTAAAATGTTACAGTTGTTACAGAAATACAAAGTAATACAATGCAAGATATTAATAACAAAAAACACAAACACAAACACAAAAACACAAATACACAGATTACCAGAAAATAAATATGTAGGAAATGGTCATTATGTTACATGTTTACAGGTGCATTCTGTATATAGTCATTATGTTACATGTTTACAGGTGCATTCTGTATATAGTCATTATGTTACGTTTACAGGTGCATTCTGTATATAGTCACTATGTTACATGTTTACAGGTACATTCTGTATATAGTCACTATGTTACATGTTTACAGGTGCATTCTGTATATAGTCACTATGTTACATGTTTACAGGTGCATTCTGTATATAGTCATTATGTTACATGTTTACAGGTGCATTCTGTATATAGTCACTATGTTACATGTTTACAGGTGCATTCTGTATATAGTCATTATGTTACATGTTTACAGGTGCATTCTGTATATAGTCACTATGTTACATGTTTACAGGTGCATTCTGTATATAGTCATTATGTTACATGTTTACAGGTGCATTCTGTATATAGTCACTATGTTACACGTTTACAGGTGCATTCTGTATATAGTCACTATGTTACATGTTTACAGGTGCATTCCGTATATAGTCACTATGTTACATGTTTACAGGTGCATTCTGTATATAGTCACTATGTCACATGTTTACAGGTGCATTCTGTATATAGTCACTATGTTACATGTTTACAGGTGCATTCTGTATTGAGGTATGCTAATAGAGATCTCTTGAGTGACTTTAGACTGGGGGAAGATTTGATGGTGTCTGGGAGGTTATTCCATAATTGCGGTGCTCTGTAGGAAAATGAGGATCGAGACACTTTCTTTTTGTATTGTGGTATTGCAAGCAGGGCCGTAGGGAGGGCGAGGCGACTGAGGCACATGCCTCGGGCACAGCTGCAAGGGGGCGCAGCCAAGGGTGATCACTCTCACCCGGAGATGGTGGATTCGGATCGGAATAACACAAATCGCGATGACCGGTCCGAATGGACATCGCGATTTGCAAAGGAATCCTCTGATCCGGTGCATGCCTGGGCTCCTGAAGTGAGGAAAGTAGTCACCTGACCTCCCCAGGGGCGGATCCGGGGGGCGGGAACTGAAGTTCGTAGCGTTCCTGCTGCAGACCGGAAGACAGTGCAGTCACGTGATGCCGATGACACAGTGCGTTGCCTGCTGCCAGAACGAGGGGGCGCAAAAATCTACCTCCCAGTCACTGATTTTCATGACAAACCAGAACGTTGCCGCTATCTGTTCTGGCCTGGCTCATGCTGTGTGTATGGTGTGCTGCCTGCTTGTGAGTCACTTCTTAAACTTTTACTCGTGAGAGACGCTCTGCCAGACTCTGTGGGAGTGCACTGTGATGACGTCTCTTCCTCTCCACTGGTCTCCGCCTCCTCCTTTCAGCTACTTGCTCCCGCTCACTTCAGGACCATGCTCTTACTTGGGAGAGGCAGCGGGGCAGACTCCCAGATGACATGCAAGAGCAGCTGCTGATCTCAATCCATTCCTCCCCTCCTTCCTCTTCACTCACAGTCACTATGGTAACCGACACTGCACTGCCAGGCTCGGGGGTGATGACATCACGCAGAATTGCAGTGCAGGTGGATGGCTGGTGCCCTGCGTGCTGCATTGGAGTGGCTGTGCATGCTGGGAGGATGGCAGCCTCCTGTTTGATGGCATTGAGAAGCAGGCCCAGGTGAGAGGCTGGAATCCTCTGACTTGTATGCTAGAGATTCATCAGCAGGACTCTGTCTTCTCCACCTCTCCACTCTGACCCCCACCCCCTCTCCCCATTCCCCCCTCTCCCCTATTTCCCTCTCTCCTTCCCCCTCTCTCTCCCTCCTTTTCCCCCACTCTCTCCCTCCTTTTTCCCCTCTCCCCATTTCCCCTTCTCTCTCCCTCCCTTTTCTCCCTCTCGTTCTCCCCTCTCCCCCCCTTTTCCCCTCCCTCTCCCCCATCTCTCTCCCCATCTTCTCCCCCCATCCCTCTCCCCCTCCCCACATCTCTCTCCCCCCCCACATCTCTCTCCCCCCCACATCTCTCTCCCCCTCCCTCTCCCCATCTCTCTCCCCCTCCTCTCCCCCATCTCTCTCCCTCCCTCTCCCATCTCTCTCCCTCCCTCTCCCATCTCTCTCCTCCCCTCTCCCCATCCCTCTCCCCATCTCTCTCCCCCTCCCATTTCCCCCTCCCTCTCCCCCTCCCCTTTTCCCCTCCCTCTCCCCCTCCCCTTTTCCCCTCCCTCTCCCCATCTCTCTCCCCCTCCCCTTTTCCCCTCCCTCTCCCCATCTCTCCCCCTCCCCTTTTCCCCTCCCTCTCCCCATCTCTCTCCCCCTCCCCTTTTCCCCTCCCTCTCCCCATCTCTCTCCCTTTCCCCCTCCCTCTCCCCAGCTCTCTCCCTCTCCCTCTCCCCTTTCCCCCTCCCTCTCCCCAGCTCTCTCCCTCTCCCCTTTTCCCCCTCCCTCTCCCCCCCATCTCTCTCCCCATCTCTCTCCCCCTCCCTCTCCCATCTCTCTCCCCCTCCCCTCCCCCCCTCCTCTCCCCCTCCCTCTCCCCCTCCCTCTCCC
The DNA here is from genome assembly GCA_009667805.1 of Leptobrachium leishanense. Taxonomy (NCBI): domain Eukaryota; kingdom Metazoa; phylum Chordata; class Amphibia; order Anura; family Megophryidae; genus Leptobrachium; species Leptobrachium leishanense. The sequence continues at coordinate 16,174,373 of CM019066.1, forward strand.
CATCTCTCTCCCTCTCCCCATCTCTCTCCCCCTCCCCTTTCTCTCCCCCTCCTCTTTTCCCCTCCCTCTCCCCATCTCTCTCCCCCTCCCTCTCCCCCATCTCTCTCCATCTCTCTCCCCCTCCCTCTCCATCTCTCTCCCCCTCCCTCTCCCCCATCTCTCTCCTCCTCCCTCCCCCCTCTCCCCCTTTTCCCCTCCCTCCCCTTTTCCCCTCCCTCTCCCCCTCCCTCATTGTAGTAAGAGACTGCGGTGGTGCTAAATAGGTCGTCTTACGTAGAGCAGCACCACAACCACCGGCAGCAGTATTAAAATGGTAAATATGAAAAGGTAGACAGAAAAGATACCTGACCACTCACCCGAACTATGGATAATCTGGATTATCTCAGTAATTAAAAACAACTGTGTTCTGGGAAATGCAATTGTGGTCTTATCAGGGGCAAAATATTGTCTATGCAATAACAGGACAGTAGGTGATGCTCCAGACATGAGAAAGGAAAGTAGTCTCTCTGAAACAGTTAGAGATGACCTCTCTGACCCTCTGGGTAACTGCGATGACAGGCAGAGTGCGTGGTCTGCACACACATGAACATGGCAATCATCATATTTTTATTCTGACTTAATAAGGAATTATATGATTGCAAACCAAAATTAAAATCTTAATTTCACGGAGTGGCTGGCTAACGAGAGCACCGTTCCCTCTGCAATATTAGTGGAGGAACGGTTTCTCAAATTGACCCATGGATATATTCTACAACCACACAATACAAACTGGGTGGAGTAGAGGTAACATCACTGCTCTGTGTGGAGAGAGCCTGTGGAGACACGGGTTCAATCCCGGCAAGCGCACCTCTCCAGTAAGTGTCCTTGGGCAAGAAAAATCTCACTGTATCCTTCCTTGTAAAATCCTTTCTCAAAAAAATGCAAAAAAAATAAACTGCCTGGGCAAAAAAAAGATCACTACCTTCCATGCAAGCTTGTTATGATCTGGGGTTGCTTCACTTGTTCAAGTCTAGGTTCAGCAACGTCATGAGCCCAAAATATGAGGTCATGTGAATATACTGAATGAGCAGGTTTTTCCATCAATGGGTTTCTTCTTCCCTGATGGCGCAGCGGGCATATTCCAAGATAACAATGCCAGGATTCATCAGGCTCAAATTGTGCAAGAGTGGTTCAGGGAGCATGAGACATCATTTTCCCACATGGATTGGCCACCGCACAGTCCAGACCTTAACCCCATTGAGAATCTTTGGGATAATGTGTTGGAGAAGACTTTACGCAACGCTGCGACTCTCCCATCATCAATACAAGATCTTGGCCACAAATAAATGCCACTCTGGATGGAAATAAATGCTTTGACATTTCGTAAGCTTATCCGAGCCACCGAATGCAAGCCGTAATCTCAGCAAAAGGCGGACCAACTAAATATTAGAATGTGTGACTTTATTTGGCCAGGTAGGGTATATGTAGGGAAACCATAAATGAAACCCCCAATGGAAACTTCCAGAAAGAATGGAGTCCACAGAGGATGTAAGGTGACTATTTTCCTCTAAAAATATTGAATGTGTATGGGGGGGGGGCACAATTTTCTATTCTTGCCTCGGGTGCAAAAGGAGCTAGCTACAGCTCTGATTGCAAGTAAGGTGCAGGTCCTGGATCTGAGGTTATAGGATGAGGGAGCTGCTAGGGCAAGCAGTCTATTCAGGTAGGGTGGCAGCTTCCCAGAAAAGCTCTTAAACACCAGGTTGTAAAGTTGAAGGGTGCGTTTAGACTCCAGCGATGGCCAGTTTAGCTCTTTTAACATGTCACAATGGTGGGTCATGTAGTTACATTGTAGCGCAAGACGGCAGAATGAGTTATACAATGTAGTAAGTTTCTGAAGCTGTGTTTGCGGGGCTGCTGCATACACTATATCTCCGTATTCAATAGCCGGCATACAGTTGTGTTCAAAATTATTCAACCCCCACTGAAATTGAGTGTTTTGGCCAGTTTGACATTGATTTTGATCATTCAGTCATCTTGCTTACAATTAAATCAAAGAGGCACGTGTAGGTCAGACAAATATAACATAAAATTTATAATGAAATAACCACAAACGTCTTTTCTGTGCTCACATCATTATCAGTTTTATTCAACCCCCAAGTGACATTCAATCTTAGTACTTAGTACAACATCCTTTTACAGTTATAACAGCTTTTAAACGTGAAGCATAGCTTGACACAAGTGTCTTGCAGCGATCTACGGGTATCTTCGCCCATTCGTCATGTGCAAAAGCCTCCAGTTCAGTCACATTCTTAGGCTTGCGCACTGCAACTGCTTTCTTTAAGTCCCACCAGAGGTTCTCAATCGGATTTAAGTCAGGTGACTGCGATGGCCACTCCAAAATGTTCCAGCCTTTAATCTGCAACCATGTTCTAGTGGACTTGGAGGTATGCTTGGGATCATTGTCCTGTTGAAAGGTCCAACGTCTCCCAAGCCTCAGGTTGGTGACAGACTGCATCACATTGTCATCCAATATCTCCTGGTACCCCCCGCCATGCTTCACAGTAGGCATGGTGTTCTTTTCTTCATAGGCCTTGTTCTTCCTCCTCCAAACATAGCGTTGATCCATGGGCCCAAACAGTTCTAATTTTGTTTCATCAGTCCACAGAACACTATACCCAAAACTTCTGTGGTTTGTCCACATGACTTTTGGCATACTGCAGTCGACTCTTCTTATTCTTTGGAGACAGCAAGGGGGTGCGCCTGGGAGTTCTGGCATGGAGGCCTTCATTACGCAGTGTGCGCCGTATTGTCTGAGCTGAAACTTCAGTACCCACATCTGACAAATCTTTTCTCAGTTCCTCAGCAGTCACACGGGGACTTTTCTCCACTCTACGCTTCAGGTAGTGCACAGCAGTCGAAGTCAGCATCTTCTTTCTGCCACGACCAGGTAGCGTTTCAACAGTGCCCTTTGCCTTGAATTTGCGAATGATGCTTCCTATGGTCTCTCTTGGTATGTTTAACATCTTTGCAATCTTCTTATAGCCATTGCCCTTCCTGTGAAGAGTAATCACCTCTTCTCTTGTCTTCCTGGACCATTCTCTTGACTTCACCATGTTTGTAACCACACCAGTAAATGTCTAGAAGGGTTGATTAGAAAATGTGTATACGGATATACACTATACAGTGTGGGCGCTTATTGATTTAAGGAATTAATTAAAGTGCTATGTGGATCACTAATAAATAGTTAAGTGCAGCCTAAAGTATGGTAAGAACACATATAAAACAACCAAAATATGTGTCAAGACTAAGACAAAAAGATAAACAACACCATACGGCGCATGAATTAGTATAGCAATAGTGAACAGTTGATTGATAGACAACTGGTTAATATTGAATAAAATGTAAAGTTATGAATGAATAAAAGTGTCCTTTAAAAATGCCAAATAGAAAAAGAGTAAAAATGTGCAAAAAATACGAATATGAAAATGAGTCAATTAGTGCAAATGAGTGTTCAAAAGTGCAGCAATTCAATACTCAAAAGAGTGTTGTTGATTGAAGACAAGTGTATCAATCCTCTCTGTGGTATGTATACCAGATCTTCTCTTTAAGGTGTCCCTCAAAAGGAATAAAACATAAAGGCAATAATAGTGCAGATGGTCGTACTGAACATGGAGTAATTCAATAGAATCGATGTATGTACCACTCACATTTATTGGAGCCTAAGGGAAATCCAGGCTCAAGGAAGATAGCTTGCGGCCAAATATAGGGTGGCACGTCCCTCCTTTCGTCTATGGTGGTTACTAGATAAAACAGAGAGAATCGGGAGACGGCACTCCCATGGCGTAACTCTGTGCGTATATTTGGAAAATTGAAATAAAATTGGTCACACTCACCGAGTGTAGAGCCTCTCAATACCAGGCTCAAGGAATGTCGCCTTGGCTCTCTTGAGGTGGAGGCCCAAACCCCTTTGGTGTGGCAGCAGTTGATCCAGATGTCCAAAAAAGTAGGTAGATGGAGAAAAAAGTGGCGAATGCTGTGTGCTTGAGGACAGCAAGTCTGACTTGCTGTCCTCAAGCACACAGCATTCGCCACTTTTTCTCCATCTCCCTACTTTTTTGGACATCTGGATCAACTGCTGCCACACCAAAGGGGTTTGGGCCTCCACCTCAAGAGAGCCAAGGCGACATTCCTTGAGCCTGGTATTGAGAGGCTCTACACTCGGTGAGTGTGACCAATTTTATTTCAATTTTCCAAATATACGCACAGAGTTACGCCATGGGAGTGCCGTCTCCCGATTCTCTCTGTTTTATCTAGTAACCACCATAGACGAAAGGAGGGACGTGCCACCCTATATTTGGCCGCAAGCTATCTTCCTTGAGCCTGGATTTCCCTTAGGCTCCAATAAATGTGAGTGGTACATACATCGATTCTATTGAATTACTCCATGTTCAGTACGACCATCTGCACTATTATTGCCTTTATGTTTTATTCCTTTTGAGGGACACCTTAAAGAGAAGATCTGGTATACATACCACAGAGAGGATTGATACACTTGTCTTCAATCAACAACACTCTTTTGAGTATTGAATTGCTGCACTTTTGAACACTCATTTGCACTAATTGACTCATTTTCATATTCGTATTTTTTGCACATTTTTACTCTTTTTCTATTTGGCATTTTTAAAGGACACTTTTATTCATTCATAACTTTACATTTTATTCAATATTAACCAGTTGTCTATCAATCAACTGTTCACTATTGCTATACTAATTCATGCGCCGTATGGTGTTGTTTATCTTTTTGTCAAATGTCTAGAAGGAGCTGAGTATCACAGTCATTTTAAAGCTGCCTAATTGGTGCTTATTATGCTTTATTGCTGCTCCGTGACATCCACAGGTGTTTTCAATACCTGATTGAAAACACTTGAATGAACCTCTGTTCTTCAGAGTGGTAGTCTTTAAGGGGTTGAATAATTGTGTCAATGAAGAATTCACAAAAGAAACATTTACTACTGTATTACAAAACCAATTGATGTCATTTTAGTTGCATATGGTTCTTTAAAAAGTCCTTGTAGGATTTCATTCTGAATACAATTACAAATGTACACTAAATTCCCTAAAACCCTTTACAGCATTGGGGGTTGAATAATTTTGAACACAACTGTATGCATGTGTTGTACAATTTGCTTTCTTACCACGGGGCTCAGGCAGGATTTGTTTCTGTACAGGGCACCTAGTTTGGGGTAAAGTTTAAAGGAAAGTTTTTCGATGTGGGGGCCAAAAGATAGATTTGGGTCCAGCCTTATACCTAGATATTTGAGAGAAGTGACTGTGGTCAGCATGCCATTTGATTTCGTCCCAACATATAGATGGGGATTTTGCAATTTATGTAGTTTAGGTGCTGTTCCAAAGAGCATCGTTACAGTTATTGAGCAGCACTATTGAGCCGCACATAGGTGGGTTCTTCACCACGTTAGTGGAACCCTTGATTTAAATATATATACCCCCTGTACTCTGATATCTGCATATAGACCACCTATGTGCGGCTCAATAGTAGCGTGTTTGGACCCGTAAAGGTGATCCCCCCTTCTCTTAAGATCCTTTATCCAGTGTGTGAAACCTCAAAATCAATAACATATACATGGTACAGCAATCCCCAGGAACTTGAAATATATACGTAGGTGAAAAGGAATCACTCACGTGTTATGGTGTCTTGGAAAGACACCGACAGATAAGCAACCAATGATTTCTAGGCTAGGAGCACCGGACCTCCCATCATCCTCAGCCTCAAGTCATAGAAAGCCAGAAACAGGATAATAATAAAAAACAGTGTTTATTAAATAAAATTAAAGTTAAAACAAGTTTATCAAAACACGTTTCGCTTATGTTAAAAGCTTCTTCAGTTGGTAATAGTGTCAATTTTCTTTTTCTTTTGCAGCCAGTCGAATTTCATTCCAATTGTCTTTCTGGGTTTGCCTGAGATTTTAAGTGTATTTTTAATTTGTAAGTGAAATCCATAGGCAATGGCTTATTGTCTACGGCCCATCAACTCTCTGCATTAACACGCAGAACCGGAACCCTAAAATCCCCATCAAAGCTTATGCCAGTCCCTGTACCAGCTGGGTTAACATAGGGCATCCTAGGGCGAGGAAGCATCACCCGGGTCCCAAAACATTCCACAGTGTTTTCCCATGCTAAATGAAAATTGACAATCCAGCAGCTGCAGCATGTTGCAACAGACAAACACATAATACAGGAACTGTGGAGGCAAGGGCAGCTACCTGCATATGTGATGGACCTGCCCATGTATTCCATCCCTGTGGCAGGTGGTTCATTAAATGATACTGGGGGTATCATTTGCCAAGCTTGCTGAGTTGCCCCCTTGGTTCATTTTTGCTACATGACCAGCCTCATGCACAACCTCTGAAAATAAATTGTTCAAAGAGTAGTCCTGGCGTTCCGGAGCAGCGTGGCAAGAGCATGGAGGAGTGACACCATGCCTTACATAGTTACATAGGCTGAAAAAAGACATGCGTCCATCGGGTTCAGCCTTTCACACATCACCTACTGTGGTTCAGCCGAAAGAATGCAAAAAAAACCCTGTCTGAAATGCTCACCAATATGCAACAGGGAAAAAAATTCCTTCTTGACCCCAGAATGGCATCAGATTTCTCCTTGGATCAAGAAGCTTTTACCTACATATTCCTTGGAACCTGCCTTCCTTGGAACTAGTCAAAGTCTTGTTTCGGGAGAACTACTTAAACTACACGTTGTCTGCGATGGTGCCACATACCTTAATTCTTTACTAAGGTGTAGGACAAGTGGGTGGACCTTGATGAACAGAGCTGAGAGTGGAACTGGTCTCTGCATTGTCTCCTTATGCTTAGCTTGGCTAAATGGGTTTACCTCCCATATTCCCCCATTCTGGGGTGCAGTTTCTGTTCAATACTGACTAGATAAAAATCGGCGTTGGTGGAAATAATATGATGTCCAAATGTGAGATGATACAGTAATGAAGAAGGTCTAGGACTCTAGGCACTCCACATAGCTTTATTCGGAAATACAATTTTTTTTTTTTTTGAGAAAGGATTTTACCAGAAAGGACACATTGAGGTTTCTCTCGATTTCAAGTATGTTCTGAGTGGCAAGTACATACCGTTAGGTGTCTTGCCCAAGGACAATTACTGGAGAGGTGGTCATCGGGATCAAACCTGTATCTCCACAGGCTCTCTCCACGCAGAGCAGTGATGTTACCTCTACTCCACCCAGCTGGTTGAATTGCCTTTCTCAAAGGGCCATTCCATGGCCGAAATGTTGCTAATTTCCCATTAAAGTTTCACTGCCTGAAGCAAACCAAATCTCCTGCAACTGGAGGCCGTGCTGCAAGAACAATTCACAGAGGTAGAAAAGTGGATCAAACACAACAAACTTTTTCTCACTACTGACAAAACTGTAACAATGCTCTTTGGAACAAAACCTAAACTACACAAATGGCAAACACCCCATCTAGGTGTTAGGACAAAATCAAATGACACGCTGACCACAGTCAACTTCTCTCAAATATCTTGGTATGTGGTTAGACGCAAATCTATCCTTTGGCCCCCACATCGAAAAATTCTCATCTAAACTTTACCCCAAACTAGGAGTCCTGTACAGAAACAAATCCTGCCTGAACCCCGCGGTAAGAAAGCAGATTGTACAACACATGCTTATGCCGGCTATTGATTATGGAGATGTAGTGTATGCAGCCGCCCTGCAAACGCACCTCCAGAAACTTACTACATTGTATAACTCATTCTGCCGCTTTGTGCTACAATGTAACTACATGACCCACCATTGTGACATGTTAAAAGAACTACACTGGCCGTCGCTGGAGTCTAGACGCACCCTTCACCTTTCCAACCTGGTGTTTAAGAGCTTTTCTGGGAAGCTACCACCCTACCTGAATAGACTGCTTCCCCTAGCAGCTCCCTCATCCTATAACCTCAGATCTAGGACCAGCACCTTACTTGCAATACCACAATACAAAAAGAAAGTGGCTCTGTCCTCATTTTCCTACAGAGCATCGCAATTATGGAATAACCTCACAGACACCATCAAATCTTCCCCCAGTTTAAAGTCCCTTAAGAGATCTCTAGTAACATACCACAATACGGAATGCACCTTTAAACATGTAACATAGTGAATATACAGTATTTATTTTCTGTTAATCTGTATCGTTTGTGCTGTTTTTTTTAATATCTTGCATTTTATTACTTTGTATTTCTGTAACCATGTTCTTGAACCCAGGACTTACTTGAAAACGAGAGAAATCTCAATGTATCCTTCCTGGTAAAATACTTTGCAAATAAATAAAAGTGGAGGGCCTGGACCACCTTCTTCACTGAATGTATGCTGGGGGCCTGGGAATGCTCTGGATCTCGTGAGCCCCCACTAGGGTGGCTATTGTGGTCCCATTTGGAGTGCATTTCTCCTCTCCAATGCTATTTAACATGTGAGACGATGTCATTGTTTATCATTGTGTCCCATATGATACTCTTTTGGCTTCATTGACTTTTTGAGACGTATTTTGATCTTGACTTGTATAAAAAAGAATTATGAAAAAAATAGTAGACACGTAATACTTATAAACTGTTTTTATTCATCTCAGTCATGATGGGATCAATTTATTTATGATTCAGCTGGAGAAGACTTGGACATCCTCCAGCGCGTTACCACGTTAATTATCATGGAGCTTTCCCCTGCTGTGCACGTATTATGTCTGAAATGTGATTTCCAGTGTCTGTTTATTTACTAAATCTATTCTGAGTAGATATAAATATGGAGCATGTTAAAAAAAAACTGCAACCTACGAGATTCATTCAGCTCCAAGTTATTTCGAGCGGTTAAAGCTCAACGTAAACAACGATTAAACCAACCCAGGCGCGAGATATTCTCATACCTTAGTATAAAGGTCCCAGTTACAGCGAGACTGGTGGCTTCATCTTCACACAACACTGAGAGGATAATGTTTTTTAAATATCAATCTAACCCTAACTACAACCGTAACCCTATAATTAATCTTAGCCCTAGAAATAAAAGGCTTCTGAAAAGGGACCAATACAAGAAATACTTTTCTGAAAATGACACGAGGCATCTAATTCAGAAGCAACCGAATTGGAGCATCGTCTTCGTTATTTTTATTACGTCTATCTTCTTCAGTGCATCCAGGAGTTGCCGTTGTTTCAATATGATACACCTTTGCGTCTGCCAAATAAAGGCTAACTTGGAATCGGGCCCTCTGTACAGAATTATATACAGTTTTATTGATTTTGGTACACAGCTTTTGTCATTGGGTTTTTCTGTTTGCGTTTCCTCATCGAACTTCCATCACATGAAGAGCTTTCTGGGATGAGACAGACAGCATTTAGATATATTGTTATTAAACTGTAGTGCAGGGTTCTCAAACTCCGGTACCCCAGATGTTTCTCAACTACAACTCCCATGATTCCCTGACCATCTATTACAGTCTATCAGGGTTATTCAAAGAGCTCCGAATTGCTGGAGAAAGGTAACCGAACGCTGAAATTCATTGTACGGTTACCTTTCCCGGCCACTCGGCTATCCAGAGAGCAGGCAGTTCGCCAAATCCTGTTCGGTGCATGTTCGAGGGCGGTGAAACCCCCATAGAGAAGCAATGCTTCGGCTATTCAGAGAACAAAACCCAGCATTGAAAAGTTTGCCGAATTGCCCTGCCATTCAGTGGTTTAATTCGGCAGGTTAATTTAGGCGAAACCCATAGGCTTCAATGTTAAAAATATTCCCGTTTTAATTCAATATCTAATAAACCGTTCATTATAATATTCTGCAGTAAAAAGTCTATTTATAGATTTTTTTATGATCTTTTAGGCATTTTTTGGGATTTTTTCGCAAACATTTTTTTTCCTTTTTTTTAAATTGTTTTTTATTTTCTCTGTAATATCCCTTTTTATTATCATTCATTGGATCTTATATGTAAATCTCAGACATTTTCGTTCAGTAGTTTCTTTGCAAACAGCGTTTCACTTTTCAAACATTCAAGTGTACGGTTTCTTTTTTTTTCACTCCATTCGTCTGCGGTGTCAGGTTTTTCCGGCGGCTGCTCTGCACTGTGATCGGCTCCTGCTCGGGTTTCTCCGGCGTCTACGGCGGGGTTAATCCAGATGTTTTTGTGGGTTTCGGTGTGCGTTTGCCCTAGTTTTGTGGTTAGTTTTCGGCGGGTTTGCGGCGACTTTTCCCTGCATTACGGCGGCTCTGTGGTGCTTGCTGAATACACCGCAGGGTCGCCGAATTAGGTTCGCCAAATCACCCCGAATTGAAGAGAACGAAAAGTCCCGGAACATGCGGTGACTTTTTGATTCTCTTTGAATAACCCTGAAAAATTCTGGGAATTGTAGGCATTACCATCTGGGGAGCTGGAGAATGACAGCCCCGCTGCAGTGGGTGAGAGAGATCAAGGTGGCAGCTCAAATTAAGTGGTATTCATTTTTTCGTTTGCCATATCTTGATCACCAGTACTCGGGTCATTGTGGTTTTTAGTATGGAGGCCCTTCAGGCCAAACTTTATTGTAAATTTGCCCCTTTTGATTATTCTGGAGTTAGGTGAAAACTCTTGAACCCTCGCACCCGATAAAAGGGTGAATAAGGCTCCCTGTCACGTCTCCTGTAGATACAGTATCAGGTATAATTTCCATTAGCTGTTTTTCATCATGTTCTCCTTGGTAACACTTATTTTATGGCTTCATTACCTTTTACTTTTTTTATTTTAAAGCTGCAGCTACACCGTTTTATAGGTGTTTGAGAAGTGCTGTGAATTAGTTTTACGTAGTGCCATGTCTAGCTATTATTTAGGTTTTAAGAGTATACATGGTGTGAGAAAATTCTTATTGCGGGGTCAACACTTACTCGAGTCTCCGAGCTCCAATAAATGCACAATTTCCAATTCAATTGCAGTTTTTATACATCGCCTTTGGTTTTATATGAGACGCGAACAGTCTGGATACATGGGCTGGTATACACCCAAACAAGATGTGTTTCTTTTTGAGTTTTAATATTAGTGCAGCGGAGCAGATTTGCTTTCCTCCTGTTTACTTTGGGATTCAGTCAACGTGAATTAAAATAATTTAGATCAACATATAGAAGCAAACAGTAGTGTATCCGGGCCAGGCATAGCAGCACACATATATAGCATATGCATTGGAATAAAAAGTTGAGTGCATATTCCTAAAATGTGTGTGTGTGTGTATGTGTATGTGTGTGTATATTTATTAAATATACACACACACATTTTAGGAATATGCGCTCAACATTTTATTCCAATGCATATGCTATATATGTGTCAAAATTTCCACTCGCCTGCTCGCATTTGGCGAGTGGAAATTACATGAGGGCGAGTGGAAATGCAGAGGCAATGCTGGATAGGGGTTGGGTGGGGCAACTAGTGGCGAGTAACTCGTAAGGCCTGGCTAGTAGCTCAGGACTTGAAATTTTGAGGCATATATATATACACACACACACTATTAATAGCAATATGTGCTCCACTTTTTTCTGTACATGATATACAGGGTGTCCATAAAGTCTCTTTACAATGTCAAAAATTTATTACAAAGGCAAATGAAAAGACAGATAAGTGAAAATTATTACAAAATGAGACGAATGTATTTAATGTTTTTCTTTGCCTCATTTAATACATTTAATATGGGCGCCATTAGTTGCACGAAGCACATCAAGACGGTACTGGATTTCTTGCCATGTTGGCTGTAGCATCCCCTCATCAATGGTGGCAATGGCATCAGTGATCCTCTGCTTTAGATTAGTGATGTCCAGTACCTTTGTTCCATACACCATATCTTTAACATAACCCCATAGAAAGAAGTCGAGGGGAGAGAATTGTCTGGAACATTCAGGGTTACTCTGATTTGCCGCACTTCGGCAAGTCTAATTCGCTGACTCTGCGGTGAATTCAGCATTCACCGCAGGGACACGGAAGTGCGACGAATCGGCCTCCGAACCAATCTGCCAAACATCCGCTGCAAACCCGCTGGACAGCTGCCAAACACACCCTGAAGCAGCAGATGAGCTGCCGAACACAACACAAAGTCGACCAGCTGCTGAAAAAAAACCTACAAGCCGCCAGACAGGAAAAAAAAAATGATTGAAAGTTTCAAATTTGAAACGCTGTTTGCAAAAAACTACTGAACGAAAATTCTGGAATTTACATATAAGATCCAATGAATGATATTAAAAAGGTCTGTCACAGAAAAAAATAAAACGCTATTTAAAAAAAAATTAGAAAATTTTGTTACTGAAAAAAATCCCAAATAATGCTTAAAAAAATCTGAAAAAAACATCTTGCTGCAGATTAAAAGAATAAACGGTTTAATAGTTATTAAAGAAAAACGGGAATATTTTTAACATTGAAGCCTATGGGATTCGCCTGAATAAACCTGACGAATGAAACCACCGAACAGCAGGAAATTTCACTGACATTTCTCTGCTGTTCGTGTCTGAATAGATTAACCATTGCTTCTCTATGGGGAATTTTACTGCCGCTGAACGTCACTTTATTTTGCTGGCAATTCGCCAATATTTGCCGAACTGCCCACTTTCTGAATAGCCGAATGGCCTCAAAATTGCACCATAAGGGGAAATTCCCTCTGGTGACATTTCGGGGTCAGATCGTCTCTCTCTGAATAAACCTTATTATAATGATAATACCTTGCATAAGCAATACAAAACGCCATTGTACACCATCAGGGCAGGTCCTATCCTTCCTAACCTGTGTGTGTATATATATCTATATATATATAAACGCAAAAGTCCTGACTGACTAACTCATCAACGGCCCAGCTGAAACCGTTTAACCTAGGAACGTGAAATTTTGAAGGTGCACTGTTTTTATGATGTAGGCACCCACTAAGGAGGAATTTTTGGAAACTCCGCCCCTAAGTGGGTGAAAAAGGGGATTTAATATTTTAAACAGGATACCTATAGCTCAAAAACAGAAGATGTTACAGACGTGAAAATCGGTATTTAGATTCGTCTTGAAAAATAAAAAAACACATATTTTACTGTTTTTCAATAATCAAAGTGGGGGGGCGAAAAACAGGGATTGAATATTTTAAACAGGATACCTATATCTCAAAAACAGAAGACGTTACAGGCCTGAAAATTGGTATTTAGATGTGTCTTGAAAAATAAAAAAGACGTATTTTACCATTTTCCGAAAATCCAGTGGGGGGGCAAAAAGGGGGGGTTTAATACTTTTATCAGTATACCTATATTTCAAAACCAAAGATATTACAGGTGTGAAGTTTGGTATTTACAATCTTCATGAAAAAAACAAACATGTCTTTTACTGGTTTCCAAAAATCCAATTGGGGGGGGGTCGGGGGAAAGGGGTGTAAAGACGTTTATCACTATACCTATATTTCAAAAACCAAAGATGTTACAGGTGTGAAATTTGATATTTACAAAAAATACAGTACTTTTGAATGTTTGAAAAGTGAAACGCTGTTTGCAAAGAAGCTACAGAACAAAAATGTCTAAAATTTACATATAAGATCTAATGAATGATAATAAAGAGGGCTGTTACAGAGAAAAGAAAAATGATTAAAAAAAATAAACAGAAAAAAATTCGCAAAAAAATCCTGAAAAATGCCTAAAAGATCCTAAAAAAAAAATCTATTAATAAAGAGACTTTTTACTGCAGAATATTATAATTAACGGTTTATTAGATATTGCATTAAAACAGGAATATGTTGAATATTGAAGCCTATGGGATTTGCCTGAATAAACTTGTCGAATGAAAGCACCGAACAGCAGGGCAATTCGGCAACGTTTCACTGCTGGTTTTTATTCTCTGAATAGACGAAGCATTGCTTCTCTATGGGGAATTCACCGCCCTCAAACAGGCAACGAACAGGCACCGTATGTGCAGGCAATTCTCCAGCATTTGGCGAACTGTCTGCTCTCTGGATAGCCGAATGGCCAGGAAAGGTAACGGTAGGGACCTGCGAAGCTTCGAAATTCGATTCGAAATCGAATCGCTGGTCGAATTCGATTCGAATTCGAATTTGCAGCTCGATTAGAAAAATTTCGAATTGGGAAGATCGCAGCGTGCCTCCAGATGCTCAGCACGCGGCACACGGCTGGGAACGTCACAGCACGCTGCTAGGAGCCGCCCACCCCAAGGTTCAGAGGAAGCTGCGGTGGAAGGAAGCTGCGTAGAGGCCCTGGACGGAGTCTGAACTGGAGCTGTGGACGTGTTCGGAGGTCGGAGGACAGAGCGAGGAGCGAGTACAGGCTGGGCTGTGTCGTGTCAAGTTTGGATGGTGCTGGTGAGTATAATTTAATTAACTATCGGTATCCCTGTCACGTTTACAATGTGCTTCTTTTGCAGGAAGCCAGAAGATGGCCGCCGGGGGGGTGTTCCAGGGGGGGCCCTTACCCATCATTTTTTTACGCAGAACAAATGAGAGAAAAAAAAGGAATCAAATGTAAAAAGAAAAACCCTGGCATTAACTAGCAACTATACAAGAACAATATATTTTAATTTTGCCAAGCCAATTTTTTTTTATTTAAAGCTGGCATTTATTTATTTTCTGCTCATTTTTTATATATCCATAAAAAAATCTAATAATTATATATGGGGGTCACTCTGCTCTGTGTGGGATATAATCATATGGGGGTCACTCTGCTCTGTGTGGGAGATAAATTAGATCGGGGTCACTCTGCTCTGTGTGGGAGATAATCATATGGGGTCACTCTGCTCTGTGTGGGAGATAATCATATGGGGTCACTCTGCTCTGTGTGGGAGATAATCATATGGGGTCACTCTGCTCTGTGTGGGAGATAATCATATGGGGTCACTCTGCTCTGTGTGGGAGATAATTAGATCGGGGTCACTCTGCTCTGTGTGGGAGATAATCATATGGGGGTCACTCTGCTCTGTGTGGGAGATAATCATATGGGGTCACTCTGCTCTGTGTGGGAGATAATCATATGGGGGTCACTCTGCTCTGTGTGGGAGATAAATTAGATCGGGGTCACTCTGCTCTGTGTGGGATATAATCATATGGGGGTCACTCTGCTCTGTGTGGGAGATAATCATATGGGGGTCACTCTGCTCTGTGTGGGAGATAATCATATGGGGTCACTCTGCTCTGTGTGGGAGATAATCATATGGGGGTCACTCTGCTCTGTGTGGGAGATAAATTAGATCGGGGTCACTCTGCTCTGTGTGGGATATAATCATATGGGGGTCACTCTGCTCTGTGTGGGAGATAAATTAGATCGGGGTCACTCTGCTCTGTGTGGGAGATAATCATATGGGGTCACTCTGCTGTGTGGGAGATAATCATATGGGGTCACTCTGCTGTGTGGGAGATAATCATATGGGGGTCACTCTGCTGTGTGGGAGATAATTATATAATTTATAATAATTAATAATTTTTAAATATATAATCCTATACAAGTTTTTTTACGTTTGATGATGTGTAGTTTGCTATAGACTAGTATATTAAGCCCATCACTGTTAGATTGCAGCTGTAACGTCAGCTGAACCTGAGGCTGTATACACAAACAAAGCATACCTATCCAGGCTGTGTATCGTACACGAAAGCGTCACTTTTCAGAAGTTTTCGATTCGATTCGATATTCGATTCGAGTTAGAACCTTTACAGCCGATTCGATTCGTGATTCGAGTGAAAATTTATGATTCGCAGGGTCCTAGGTAACGGTACACTGAATTTCACTGTTCAGTTACCTTTCGGCCACAATTCGGATCTCTTTGAATAACCCTGTTAGATTCTTTCTGAAAAATAAAAGAAACACGTATTTTAACATTTTCCAAAAAAACAGTGGGGGGCAAAAAGGGGGGTTGAATACTTTTAAACAGGAGTCTCTATGCAGCTCCTCTCACAGACAGGGCTCACACACTCCCTCACTGCTCCAACATGTCCGCTTACCTCTCACAGCCAGACCACACAATCCCTCACTGCTCCAACATGTCTGCTTCCTTTTCACAGCCAGGCCTAACACACACCCTCAATGCTGCAGCGTGGGAGAACCTGTGATATTATTGCAGAACCTCAACCCACCTAAGCTCTGTAATGGCACCAGATTGCATGTAAAAGCCCTCCACAGAAATGTGATTGAGGATATGGTGCTAACCTGATCTGGCCGGGGAGTCGGTGTTCATCCCTGAATACCTCTTATACCTTCAGAATATCCATTTCAATTCAAAATGCTTCAGTTCACCCTAAAGGTTTGTTTTGCGATGACCATCATCAAGTGTCTGGGGCAGACTTTGAAGGTAGCGGGGATTTATCTAAAAGAGGTCTGCTTCTCACATGAGCATTATTACATTGACTGTTCCAGAGTGAGCTCACCTCGGTTTGCATTTACAACACACAAAAAATTCATGGACGCATATGAATGAAACAACTTTGTTTTGTAGCCAATACGCCCTGACTAATGTCTGCAATAAACATTACTTATAATTTACAGGTTGATGTCTTAAAGTAATATTTTGTACAGTTTGAACAAAAAAAACTCCTGTTTCTTTTAAAAACAATTCTAACAAATCCCAAAATCCACACAAGCGAAGCCGTGGGCAAAAGTTAGTATATATACAGGGCTTTTTTTCAGGGGGTACTTGGGGGTACTTCGTACCGGCCCCTCACCACTCAGTACCAGCACCTCACCACCAGCCAGAACTAACAGGAGAGAGCATGATTCTCCTCCCTCCTCCTGCAGTGGCAGGCAGAGAATCGGAAGCGCTCGGCAGCTCATGTTGCTCCTGAACGCTTCCAATTGTCAGGAGTGTATGTAGGGACTGATAACCCCCTCTCCCAGTAAGTGACAAGGGAGGGCTGCTCCCCCCTCTCTCTGCAGCTGAAACTTTGAACAACATGGGGAGGAGGGGGGTGCAGCATGTTTACACACATCTGCCAAAGCTGCGGATTGTCAGGCAAGCGGTGTGATCAGAGGAGCTGGCACTGTAAGGCGGTAGTGAGTTTTATTGCTGTGGAGCTCATACACACTGCGCATTACTGTGAGTTTCATTGCTGTGGAGCTCATACACACTGCGCATTACTGTGAGTTTCATTGCTGTGGAGCTCATAAACACGGTGCATTACTGTGAGTTTCATTGCTGTGGAGCTCATAAACACGGTGCATTACTGTGAGTTTTATTGCTGTGGAGTTCACACATACTGTGCATTACTGTGAGTTTTATTGCTGTGGTGTTCATACATACTCAGCAAAACTGAGTTTTATTGCTGTGGTGCTCACAAATGATAAGGGATTATCCACTCCGTGCCATTGTTGCAAAAAAAATAATCGGCTAACTGCACTGCAATACAGATTTTTCTTGCAACAGAGGCACTTAGTGGATAAGCCCCAGAGGGTTACAACAATAGTTGTAGTTCATTTAAAGAATATGGTTCCCTCTTGTAGTTCACTTAAAAGGAAGACGCTATAACTATTGTTTATGAGGATTGAGGACATGAAAACATGAAAATAGTCATAATAATCAGTTTTTCCCGGGCGTGAGAGTACCCCCACCTATTTTTCCAGAAAAAAGCACTATATTATATATATATATATACTGTATATATGTCTCCAAGAAGCCCTGCACTCCAGTTTATCCCATACGTTACTTGCTCCGGTGCACAGTCTGACTGCACCAATATAAGTTCCAAAGATTCAGATGCACACGGAGACTGGCTTAGATAAAAATAAAAAAGTATTTATTTAGGAAAACATCAACGTTTCAGTTCCCAATGGAACTTTCTTCAAGATGACAAAAATCATCCTTGGAACATATATATATATATAATATATATATATATATAGGTGTGTGTGTGGAAGCATACCGTGTTTAGATAGGACATCTGTGTTCAATAAAATTTTATTTTAGTAAATATTAAAAGTTATTTTCTGACATTGTAGAGCAGGGATGGACCGACAACTCTTAGGGTCCCCTGGCAATAGGAGATCATGAGGCCCCCCCATTGCAGCTGTCCCTACAAGTACTGCCCACATGTGCATTGCTGAATTACAGAATTTATTTCTCCATGGTGTTTCAAAAATGAAAATATAATGGGGCTGGTATGGTGATATACAGCTGGGCAGATACATATACAATTGGCCGCTGATACTAATTCCATTTTTTATCTGTGGTGGCATGGGTCCACACAGAAAGGCAAAGTCTTATAAGGGGGCTCCATTAAAGCCCCCTAAGTCAGGGCCCTCGGTCAGTGCTCTATTGTCCTAATGGTCAGTCCACCCCTGCTGCAGAGAGCGTTTACACAATCATTGTGGGTGGGTTGCCATTATTCAGGTGGTCTGGCATTCTGCAAAAAAAATTCTGGAAGCGGATGAAGTATGTGTTATATTGTAGACCCTCGTCCTAACCTTATTCCAGAACCCAAATATGGAGGTGACCAGAGTTACATATATACGTATGTAAAGTAATAGTAATAGTAACAGGATCACTGGGGTCTGGCTGAGGGTCATGTGAGGGACGATAAACAATAGTTTGTTTTAACAAAAGCTGTCATTAAAGTGACTCTGGAGCACATAACATTCACAGACACTTCAACTCACCAAAAGGATCCTTAACTAACACCACGTGTGACCTGGTGATAAAGGTCAAAACTCATACACACTGCCAAAGTTTCCACACAGACCCGATTTATGATGTTAATTAAATGTGAAATTGCATATAAAAGGGTGTGTTTTTGAGTTTATTTTTTTTCTGCCAAAATCTAAAATGTTTTCATATAAAACAACAAAAGTTTAGGGGGAAAAAAAACCTTTTGTTCTGCTTTCTTACATTATGTGTATATTTATTTTATGGGTCAGTTTCTTCCATCTCATTTAGACCACAGTCTCTCTCTGTCACATTTGATGTGAATTATTCTGCTTTTATGGTGGAAAATAAAAGAGAGAAAAGCTAAGATGCCACCCCACCCCACCCCACCAGCCCTAAATTTTGCATATTCCAACAGGGTTATCCAAAGAGCTCTGAATGGCTCCCGAAAGGGAACTGAACGCTGAAATTCAGCGTTCGGTTACCTTTCCTGGCCATTTGGCTATTCAGAGAGCAGACAGTTCGCCAAATCCTGGCGAATTGCCTGCACATACGGTGCCTGTTCGGTGCCTGTTCGAGGGCAGTGAAATCCCCATGAAAAGCACTGCTTCGGCTATTCAGAGAACACAAACCAGCAGTGAAAGGTTCCCGAAATGCCCTGCCATTCGGTGGTTTCATTCGACAGGTTTATTCAGGTGAATACCATAGGCTTCAATGTTAAAAATATTCCCATTTTAATTCAATATCTAATAAACCGGTCATTATAAAATTCTACAGTAAAGAGTCTCTTTATTTATAGAATTTGTAGGATATTTTAAGTATTTTTCAGGATTTTTTTTTAACTTTACTTATTTTTTCTGTAACAGCCCTTTTTATTATCATTCCCTGGACCTCATATGTAAATTTCAGACATTTTCGCTCAGTAGTTTCTTTGCAAACAGCATTTCACTTTTCAAACATTCAAGCAAACTGTTGTTCTAATTTATTCACTCCATTCGTCTGCGGTGTCGGCTTTTTCCGGTGGCTGCGCTGCGTGTGATCGGCTCCTGCTTGGGTTTTTCTGGCGTTTTCGGCGGGGTTAATCCAGATGTTTTGCGGGTTTCGATGTGCATTCGCCTGGGTTTTGCGGTGAGTTTTCCCTGCAATTCGGGGACCCTGTGGTGCTTGCTGAATACACCGCAGGGTCGCCGAAATGAGATCGCCAAATCGCACCGACTTGAGGAGAATGAAAAGTCACTGAACGTGCGGTGACTTTTCGATTCTCTCTGAATAACCCTGTAAATATAAAAATTTTACGGGTCTTTTCTTAAATCTGCACCTGAACATATATACATAGGCTGAAAAAAGACGTGTGTCCAACGGGTTCAGCCTTTCACACATCACCAACTACTGTTGATCCAAAAGAAGGTAAACAACCCAGTTTGAAGCGTTCTGAGAGGTTTCGCTGGAAAGGGCCGACTGACCTTTCCAGCGTTGCCTCTCTTGACATGGTACCCCTTGGCGATAGAGGGGTCCAAAGGACCCCCTCCCTTTCAGGCACTTCCCCTGGTCTGGCAGGGGAGGGGGCCCTGCAATTTACGTCAGTGAGCCTGGAGGGGTATAAAACCGGTGGTCTGACTTCTTTTAGTCAGACCTCCATGGGACCCGGAGAGAGATAAGTATCTGGGAAGCAGGCAGGCCGGTCATGCTGGAATATATCCGACATTGGACTGCAACCTGCAAAAGGATATATTCCGACACTGGACCGGAAAGGGTTAATATTAGAATGTTCGAATTTAGGGTTACTGTTAAGATTACAGTATACTTGTTTTAGGGTTTGGGTTAGGGATTCTATTTCCGCTTGTTTTATGGTTAGGGCTGGGGTTAGGGTTAGAATTAGGGTTGCTATTAAGGTTGTAGTATGCTTCTTTTATCTTTATGGTTTGGGTTACTATTTCTGCTTCTTTTAAAGGTTAAGGTTAGTGTTAGAATTACAGTTACTATTAGGGTTAAAGCGTTACGTTTAAAGGTAGGGTTACATTTACAGTTAGGGTTACCACTTGATTTAATTGTACATGTTGAAATTAGTACCGGCTGGGGGGAGTAGAGGTAACATTACTGCTCTGCATGGAGAGAGCCTGTGGAGACATGGGTTCGATCCCAACAAGCAGCTCTCCAGTAAGTGTCCTTGGGCAAGACACCTAACGGTACATACTCGCCACCCAGGACATACTTGAAAACGAGAGAAATCTCAATGTATCCTTCCTGGTAAAATCCTTTCTAAAAAAATTGGAAAATCCTGAATTAATCCGAATAGATCCGAGTATAAATCGGATCTGGCAAATTATATTTGGATTATTTCAGGTCAATTTGGCTTTTTTTTAATCCGAGTGTGATTCGGTTTGGACATGGACAATTCAGATCAATCCGAATAGACAATTTTCAAATCGGTCCAGACTGAGGGGGTGATTCAGAGAGCACCGAAATGTTGGTGACATTTCGGTGCTCTCTCCTTCCCTGCACTTCAGGAAATCAAAGTTCCCCACCCTGCGGTGAATACAGCATTCACAGCACGGTCCCCGGATTGCAGGGAACAGACCCGAAAACCCGCCGAACACTGTCGCAAAAAGCCACCAAGCTGATGAACGGGGTAAAAAAAGCAGAACAAAAAAACAACAATATGCCTGAAAGTGTGAAAATTGAAACTACTGAACGGAAATGTCTGGAATTTACATATAAGGTCCAATGAATGATAATAAAAAGGACTGTTACATGCTCGCTTCGGCAGCACATAAACTAAAATTGGAACGATACAGAGAAAATTAGCATGGCCCCTGCGCAAGGATGACACACAAATTCGTGAAGCGTTCAATATTTTTGTGGTTCTCGACAGAATGGCCCACTTTGAGATGGTTTGGTCGCCATGGCTGGTGGCGTTTGCCTCCCCGGCCTCTGCTCGCATCGATTTCTCAGGCTAGACTAAGGTCCGGCGAGGTTGGGCCCGCGGTCTTACCCCCTCTCCCCTCCCCTGTTTTCCTTTCCTCCTTCCTTTTCTTCTTCTTTTCCCTTTAGTACCTCCTTGGTGGCATCTATATGAGGTTTTTCCTTCTTTAATGACAGTACGCCAAGCATACGGATCTTTCTCTTTATTTTTTATTTATTCACTTATTATTATTTTTATTTTTTTTATTTTATTTAATTTTTAATTTTTTTTTGATGCTTCTCTCACGATCTTTATCTTTCAACATTGGATGTTGTAGTCTCGTCGGCGCATTGCTCTTTAAACTAAAGAATAATTGAGGGAGTAGTTTGAAATGTTCGCGGTTATACATAATTTGATGATGGGTCTCGCATATGCACCGTAACTGATACGAGACTCTACTGCATTTCCTCTTTTCTGTATTGTTTATTCTGCCTTAATAATAAAAATCTATTGAATTAAAAACCAAAAAGGGCTGTTACAGAAAAAAGAAATGCTTTGAAAAAAATAAAATAAATTAATTTTGCCGAAAATATCCCGAAAAATGCCTTAACCCTTTCACTGCTGAGGCGTTTCACTCCTCTGTGCTAAGGTCATATTTACCGGTTTTGCTCATCATGTTTAAATGCGTTTTTGAAGGCTTATTTTAGTATATGACCCAGACATATTATATATCGTTCTTTCCGTCAGACTCGGCAGATTCATAATATGTCATTATTATATGTATACGTCATGTCCTGTCTGTATATTATAACAAAAAATGCAATAAAATATGAATTTTCAATAATTTACAACGTGTAAAGTGTATTTTTTTCACATTTTAACATGCGAGCAATTGCGGTTATATTTTGTATGGGGTGCGCTTGTTAAAAAAATTAGAGATGGGGTCTCGTTACATTTTTTTTTGGGGAAAATTACGCGATTTTTAACAAACGCACCGCATACAAAAATCGTTAGTGCAGCATCATTGTTCACATTATAATTGAAATGCGAACAAAATTGCTGCATTAACAAACAAAAAAAAAAAAAAATATTTTTTTTTTATAATTTTTTTTTAAAATATTATTTTTATTTGTAATTTTTATTTTTTTAAAAAACTTTTTTCACAGTCGTGTTTGGTATCGTTGGAACGGCCATGCTCTGGCCGATCCAACAGTACCAAACTTTAACCCCTAGCTGCCACGGATCGGGAGATCGGGGGTTCCAATGAACCCCCTATCTCCACCATTGGTGGCAGCTAGGGGTTAACTCCAGGACTGGCGTCATCGTGCTATGCACGATGACGCCAGTCCTGAGGGGGAGTTCCCGGAGGTTTGGCCGACATCCAAGATGTCGGCCAGCTCCGGGAAAGGATCACGAACCGGCGCTTTTCAGCGCCGATTCGTGATCCGGCTCCCCAGGGGTTAATGACAGCCACCGTTTGGAAGGGCAGGCTGTGCCCTTCCAAGCGGTGCCTGTCTTAACCCCCTGCTCCCCGGCGATCGGGAGGGAGAGAGGTCCGAAGGACCTCCCCCCCTCCCTTTCAGGCGCCTCCTCCGCACATGCGGGGGGGTGCCTGAATTAGATGTCATTGTGTCGCCGCGATGACCTCTAACGTCCCCGCCGGGCTCCCGAGTGCTGGGCTGACATCCAAGATGTCAGCCCGCACCGGGGGGGCGCAGCAATCCGCCAGAATCCGGCGGATTGCTGCCTCCTTTGCTCAGACGCGCTGAGCGCGTCCGTAGCACAGGAGAACCACTTGGCTGGACGCACTGAGCGCGTCCATAGCAGCCAAGTGGTTAAAAGATCATAGAAAAAAAATCTATAAATAAATTCAATTTTTGCTGCAGAGTAAAATAATAAACGGTTTAGTAGATATTCAATAAAAACGGGAATATTTTTAACTTTGAAGTCTATGGGATTCGCCTGATTAAACCTGCCAAATGAAAACACCGAACAGCAGGGAAGGTCGACAACTTTTCTCTACTGTTCGGTGTCTCTGAATAGATTAACCATTGCTTCTCTATGGGGGATTTCACTGCTGTCGAACAGGCAGCGTACTGCCTGGCAGTTCGCCAAAATTTGGCCAACTGCCTGCTCTCTGAATAGCCGAATGGCCCCGAAATGTCACCATACGGGGAAATTCACTGTTCGGTGACATTTCGGGGCCGGATCGGCTGTCTCTGAATAACCCCTTGAATCTCACGCGTGTAACATGTTAGTGGGATGGTGCGGCTGGATTTAAAGCGCCTCTTGTGGCATAAAGCCAAATTATGCACCTGAACGCAGCGCAACTGCTATGAAGCAGCAGATACATTCCACTTGCCTGTTAAATGGAACGTTGCTGAGCGCTAAACTTCCTATGCATTCACGCAGGTTTGTTTACAGAACGCCATTAGTTTTCCTTCATGCACGTGTCTCCGTGCGGCAAGACGCCGTCCACTTCAAGGGGCATCCGTCGCATGCTCGGCACAGCATCTGTCTTGGGGGTACGAGACTCTGTGACGATGAATAGGCTTTCAGAACGTTCTGCAATAACAGAACAGAACTCCATCACTTGAAAACAGCCAGTCTTTCATTATAACGTGTAACACACAAGATTATATTTATCCCACCACCTCAAAACCAAAATGAAGACTATGGCAGGTACACATTAGCTTTCTCTTTTATCCAGAGGTTTGCGTGCTTGTGGCTCGCTCTACATATTTAAATACATACATAATTATATACAGATTTTTTTGCATACTTTCTTTGGTGGCGACGTAATTCCACTTTTTTTTTTCATTATCGCATCCCCTTTTGCTGCGTTTACGCACTAGAGCGCCTCTATTTAACATTGGCCTCTCGTCTTGGTGGCGAAACAGAGATTTATGCCGTTGGACGAAGCGAGATAGGAAGTTCAGGATCAGCTGCAAATCTCTCGTGTTCTCTGTTCAGGCTTCAACCAGGAAATAAAGTTAAGACCTGAAAATAAATGCCATCCCTGCGGTCGGGTTGATGTTGATGCGTTGCAGGCATACATGAAAAAAGGGGCTAAACTTTGATTATGGTCCGATCAGACATATTCGTCCTCTGTGTTTATGCCAACTGCCAAATGTAAGCCTTGGGAAGCATGAACGCTCTTTGGAAAGGTCATCCACCAGCCACGGAAATGCTTAGGGCTTGACAAATTTGCTTTGAATCTAGGAGCCAGCTACAAAAGTTAGGAGTCAACGTTTCGGCGAGGATTTGCCTTTATCAAGGTATACCTTGATAAAAGGCGAATCCTCGCCGAAACGTTGGTTTGTACTGACCCAAATTGTGATTTTAGCTGCTTCCATTTATTTATCACTTTAGGCTAGGGTCAAACGAAAGTATTTTTACACGCGAACGTAAAAAAGTGCGTCCGAACGCATTGACGTATTTTTTCACGGAATATGCGAAAACGGTCATACGATGCGCGTGTTCGTGCGTGATGTTTTACGAATCCAAACCAGGAAACTTTTTGCGTCTGGACGTTATGTTGGCCGGACACGAGCAGGGTCTGACGTCTCCAAATCACACACACACACCGCTAGCGGGCGCAGCGCACTCTGTACGTCCGTACTAGAGGTTCTGCGTTCTCGAAAAAATGCGTTCATTTTCCACTTGCATTGCGCGGCTGGACTTTCGTGCGACCGTACTTCGTATATTGGCCGTCATTGCCCGTCATTTGCTGCTAGTGCGGCCGTGATTAAGTGCGCCAGAACGCACGTTAAAAATGCGCTGGTCTGACCCCAGCCTTACCTGGTGCTTTTTGCTGTTAGGTATTTTTTGTGCATGTGGTCTTGTGGCTACTTTTTTTGAGCCTAGAAGTGTAGACCGTTGCTTCTAATATCAGTTTGGCTGCTCTGATATATATACTTATTAAATTATTTGTGTTGTTAACATCTGTACGTTGTGATATTGTTTTATTTATTTACATATTTTTCTTTGCTCTGTTGTCATTGGACACCCTGTTTACGCACTGCAGACACAGACACAGACACACACACACACACACACACACACACCTCATATATAAATATATACAACAATCCTCCTTTATGGCAGTGAAGTATGGGGTCCCATCACCTACCCAGACCAACCCAAATGGGACACCAGCCCAACAGAAATATTCCATCTGGAATTCTGCAAGCACCTCCTCCAAGTCCATCGGAGCACCTCTAACAATGCTTGCTGGGCCGAGCTGGCCAGACTCCCCTTACTTCTTGCAGTACAGAAGAGTTCGCTATCATACTGGGACCACCTAAACATCAGCAGCCTCAACTCATACCACCTTAAAGCCCTACTGGCCAACAAGGACCAACCCAAGCCATGTGGGCTGCAACAA
The DNA here is from genome assembly GCA_009667805.1 of Leptobrachium leishanense. Classification (NCBI taxonomy): domain Eukaryota; kingdom Metazoa; phylum Chordata; class Amphibia; order Anura; family Megophryidae; genus Leptobrachium; species Leptobrachium leishanense. The sequence continues at coordinate 16,200,260 of CM019066.1, forward strand.
CTCATATCCACCCTATTAGGGTTGCACCGATACCGATACTAGTATCGGTATCGGGGCCGATACTGGGTACTGCAGGAGTACTTGGTACTCGTGCAGTACCCCCGATATTTTTTCCGATACCGGAAGCCGACATTGAGCCGGCTTCCGGCATCCGAGGGGCTGCGGCGGCTGTCCGAATGCTCTATCGGCATTCGGACAGCCAGCCCCGCACTCTCCGCAATACTTACCTTCCTGGGCGCCGCCGGGGAATGTCTCCGCGCGCCGCTCGTTGGAAGGACCCCAGCCGCGACCACGTGATCCCGGCTGGGGTCCTTCCAACGTGCGCGCGCGCCCGAGACATTCCCCGGCGGCGCCCAGGAAGGTAAGTATTAAACACACTGAGCAGCTGCAGGGCCTGTCTGAATGCTGATAGAGCATTCAGACAGGCCCTGCAGCTGCTCTCCGCGACGATACTTACCTTCCTGGGCGCCGCCGGGGAATGTCTCGGGCCCGCGCGCACGTTGGAAGGACCCCAGCCGCGACCACGTGATCCCGGCTGGGGTCCTTCCAACGAGCGGGCGCGCGGAGACATTCCCCGGCGGCGCCCAGGAAGGTAAGTATAGTCGGGGGGGGGGCGGTCCATGAGCTGGAGGCAATATCCATGATGGGGCATATCCATGACCTGGAGGCAATATCCATGAGGGGGCATATCCATGACCTGGAGGCAATATCCATGAGGGGGCATATCCATGACCTGGAGGCAATATCCATGAGGGGGCATATCCATGACCTGGAGGCAATATCCATGAGCTGGAGGCAATATCCATGATGGGGCATATCCATGAGCTGGAGGCAATATCCATGTGGGGGCATATCCATGATGGGGCATATCCATGAGCTGGAGGCAATATCCATGAGCTGGAGGCAATATCCATGAGCTGGAGGCAATATCCATGTGGGGGCATATCCATGAGCTGGAGGCAATATCCATGATGGGGCATATCCATGTGGGGGCATATCCATGAGCTGGAGGCAATATCCATGTGGGGGCATATCCATGTGGGGGCATATCCATGAGCTGGAGGCAATATCCATGATGGGGCATATCCATGAGCTGGAGGCAATATCCATGTGGGGGCATATCCATGATGGGGCATATCCATGAGCTGGAGGCAATATCCATGTGGGGGCATATCCATGAGCTGGAGGCAATATCCATGTGGGGGCATATCCATGAGCTGGAGGCAATATCCATGTGGGGGCATATCCATGAGCTGGAGGCAATATCCATGAGCTGGAGGCAATATCCATGTGGGGGCATATCCATGTGGGGGCATATCCATGATGGGGCATATCCATGAGCTGGAGGCAATATCCATGTGGGGGCATATCCATGAGCTGGAGGCAATATCCATGTGGGGGCATATCCATGAGCTGGAGGCAATATCCATGATGAGGCATATCCATGTGGGGGCATATCCATGATGGGGCATATCCATGAGCTGGAGGCAATATCCATGTGGGGGCATATCCATGTGGGGGCATATCCATGAGCTGGAGGCAATATCCATGATGGGGCATATCCATGAGCTGGAGGCAATATCCATGATGGGGCATATCCATGAGCTGGAGGCAATATCCATGAGGGGGCATATCCATGAGCTGGAGGCAATATCCATGATGGGGCATATCCATGAGGGGGCATATCCATGACCTGGAGGCAATATCCATGATGGGGCATATCCATGACCTGGAGGCAATATCCATGAGGGGGCATATCCATGACCTGGAGGCAATATCCATGAGGGGGCATATCCATGACCTGGAGGCAATATCCATGAGGGGGCATATCCATGAGCTGGAGGCAATATCCATGAGCTGGAGGCAATATCCATGATGGGGCATATCCATGAGCTGGAGGCAATATCCATGTGGGGGCATATCCATGATGGGGCATATCCATGAGCTGGAGGCAATATCCATGAGCTGGAGGCAATATCCATGTGGGGGCATATCCATGAGCTGGAGGCAATATCCATGATGGGGCATATCCATGTGGGGGCATATCCATGAGCTGGAGGCAATATCCATGTGGGGGCATATCCATGAGCTGGAGGCAATATCCATGATGGGGCATATCCATGAGCTGGAGGCAATATCCATGTGGGGGCATATCCATGTGGGGGCATATCCATGATGGGGCATATCCATGAGCTGGAGGCAATATCCATGTGGGGGCATATCCATGAGCTGGAGGCAATATCCATGTGGGGGCATATCCATGAGCTGGAGGCAATATCCATGTGGGGGCATATCCATGAGCTGGAGGCAATATCCATGAGCTGGAGGCAATATCCATGTGGGGGCATATCCATGTGGGGGCATATCCATGATGGGGCATATCCATGAGCTGGAGGCAATATCCATGTGGGGGCATATCCATGAGCTGGAGGCAATATCCATGTGGGGGCATATCCATGAGCTGGAGGCAATATCCATGATGGGGCATATCCATGTGGGGGCATATCCATGATGGGGCATATCCATGAGCTGGAGGCAATATCCATGAGGGGGCATATCCATGTGGGGGCATATCCATGTGGGGGCATATCCATGAGCTGGAGGCAATATCCATGATGGGGCATATCCATGAGCTGGAGGCAATATCCATGATGGGGCATATCCATGAGCTGGAGGCAATATCCATGAGGGGGCATATCCATGAGCTGGAGGCAATATCCATGAGGGGGCATATCCATGTGGGGGCATATGCATGAGCTGGAGGCAATATCCATGTGGGGGCATATCCATGAGCTGGGGGGGGCATACTCATGTGTGAGCTGTGGGGGCATAATAACCCATGTGTGTGCTGGGGCATTATCCATGTGCTGTGGCAAATCCATGAGTGAGCTGGGGCAAATCCATGAGCTGGGGCAGTATGAATATATATATATATCGGGGGGATATACATGTGAGCGGGGGGCATTTTTATATGGTCTGTTCTTATTGGAAAGCGGTCACATGACATTAAATAAAAGTATCGGTACTTGGTATCGGTGAGTACTTTTAAAAAGTATCGGTACTCGTACTCGGTCTTAAAAAAGTGGTATCGGTGCATCCCTACACCCTATTCATCCAAAGCCCCCATGAATGCAACCTGACAAAATATCAAATAAAGGCCCTAAGTAACGATTCCAGGGAAAACTATATCAGAGAATGGAGACATGATATAGCAAACTCCCAGAAACTCATCATTTACCAATCCTTACAGAGGGATTGTACCGGCTGGGTGGAGTAGAGGTAATGTCACCGCTCTGCATGGAGAGAACCTGTGGAGACATGGGTTCAATCCCAACGAGCACCTCTCCAGTAAGTGTCCTTGGACAAGACACCTAACGGTACATACTCACCACCCAGGACATACTTGAAAACAAGAGAAAACTCAATGTATCCTTCCTGGTAAAATCCTTTCTCCAAAAAAATACAAACTGGCCCCATACCTGCAGGTACTACAAGACCCCAAGGACAGACAGATCCTGAGCTGGTACAGACTGAGCGCCCACAGCCTGGAAATCAAATCAGGGCAGCATAGACAGACCTACAAGCCCAGGGAGAATAGACTGTGCCAGCATTGTGACCATGGACCCCTGGAAGATGAGGTCCACTTCCTCCTACAGTGCCCCAAGTACTCAGCACTGAGGGACACTCACCTCCAGGGACTCTCCGCTCTCATCCCGGACCTCACCTCTATAGAAGAGACGAGGAAACTCCACATCATACTGGGAGAAGAGACGAGGAAACTCCACATCATACTGGGAGAAGAGGAGCCGGTGGTGAAAATATCTGCCCAATACATCACAGACTGAGAGGAACATGAGATCCCGGACTTATAAATCCCCAACACGGACTTGCCCCCATCCCATTTCACCTTACCCCTGATAATGCCCATGGACTTGCCCATTCCCCCCATATATGCCCCACCACCCCCCCCCCCCCCATCCCATATGCCCTGGCAATGCTAAAATGTATTTGGCCCTGCCAATAAAGCTTATTTTGATTTGACAACGGGGCTGGATATATATACATTAAATGTAGGAGACAAGAAGAAAACATTGAAGCCAACTAGATGTTTTTAGATGCCAAAGACTGCTTTTAGATTGGTGTAAAATAAACTGAAATTTAGGAGCCAGAAGTAAAATTCTAGTAGCCAGTGGCTACCAGGCTCCTGGCTTTGTCAAGCCCTGGCTTAGAGTCATCATTTTTCATGGTGGAAAGTTACAGTAGTACTGGAGGAGGTCACTTTTGTATGACTGTTGTAGGTACCGTTAGTTGTCTTTCGCAAGGACACTTACTAGAGAGGTGCTCTTGCTGGGATCAAACCTGTGTCTCCACAGTCTCTCTCCACAGTTATAGAGCAGTGATGTTGCCTCTACTCCACATAGTCTGCTGAATTTGCCACTGAATTGCACAGAAACAGTGAATTTCACTGTACGGTGTAACTTTCATGACCATTCAGCTATTCAAAAAACAGTGAATTCGCCAAATACTGGCGAATCAGCAGTGAAATACAATGCATTTTGCTGTAGATCGCCGCAATTCGGCAATCTGTGGCGGCAGAAAAATATTCAGAGAACGATGAACTGCACCAAATGTCAATGAAATGCCCTGATTTTCGGTGATTCAGTTCGACAGGTTTAAACAGGCAAATTCCTTAGTATTCAATGTAAAAAAAAATCGTTTTTTTATTCCACCGTTTATTCTTTTACATTTTCAGCAAAATCTTCTTTTTATTTATTTTTTGGAATTTTTATGGTGACGTTTTTGATTCCTTTTTTTAATTCTGTAACAGACCTTTTTGTAACTTTTGTTAGGCCCTTTTTTATTATTTCCACACATGTTCATGCATTTGTATTGTATTAAACACCTTCACGGTTATTCAGAGAAAGGTGAAACTTTGGAGAACTTTTTGGAGAATTGAAAATTCTAGGTCAAAATAGCCGATTTGGAAAGTGAGATAAATGGGCCAATTTTTCTGGTTTGGCTATTTTGACATAGAATTTTCACTCATAGAAACATAGAAAAATGTCGGCAGATAAGAACCTTTCGGCCCATCTAGTCTGCCCAATTACATGGATACTTTACCTGGATTTATCTTTTGTTTAGGAGTTTCACCCTTCTCTGAATAATCCTGCTTGTATAGGATACCAGAGTTTTGTTTTTCCCCCCTGCAGTTTGACGGCATTCGACGATGGTCTTCGGCGGCTCCGCACTCGGTGCACTTCAGGGACCCTGAGGTGAGTGGTGAATTCATTGCAGGGTAGGTGAACTGGAATCACCGGAGTGCTCCGAACAAGAAAGCACTGAAATTTTCCTGGACACATATTACTATTTTATATAGAGCAGAGTAAAGTGAAAATTGCTGCCCTGCAACTTGTTTAATTCATATGCTGCAGGAAGGAAATGAGGGCAGGTCACCTGGGATTCCTCTTTGATTTCTTACCTGCAGCGTATGGATTATACATACTGCAGGGGGGGGGGAGGCATTTTTCATGCATTCCCCATCAGCATGAATGAATTATGTGTCCAGGAAAACATGGCCGACCTGGCAACCCTAGTTGAGCAGACTGATGTAAGAGATACCCTCATGACCAAAGCTTCACCTGAATGGACCGTAAGGATCTGAATAACCTTCAAAAAGCCAAATAACGGGGGCAGGTCTTCCCTTGACGTCCCCGTTTTAGCGTGACGTTACGGTGCAGGCGCTAATCCAGCATCCTGCACCGTAACGCTGTGCTAATCCTTGGGATGTTCGGGGCAGCGCTATGCGCCAATGCGCGCATCCCCTTGATGGACTCCATAGGACTCCATTGAGGCTTCCGCTGCCGGTCACATGACCTGCAGGATCTCGCCTCGCGCGGTGTCAGGTCGGCAGACCGATCTACAGAGGGAGACCGGGGGACTTTTTTCCCCCAGTCTCCCTCTGCTCCTGGCCGCAAGAAGAAGCGGATGGAGCCCCCGTTCTCATCGCAGGATGGGATGTGAGTATGTGATTTCTTTGGGGGGTTTCAGCTGGTGCTGACTGATTCTGCAGAAGTGGAATCCATTAGCACCAGGTACTAGCTGTGAGTAACTTTTCAGTTGACCACAGCAGGACGGTAATTAGTGTTGGGACTTTGTAATCCTAACGCTAATTAACACTTTGCGTTCCCCATGTTAAGTATAGGGAGAGCAAAGTACAGTAACCTCGCGCAGAAAAGCGCAATCTCCGAATCACTAACGGGTTTTTTAACCCGTTAGCATTCGGATTGTAATATGGTGTGCCCGCGCTAGGGCAACCAAGACTCAGATGAGCACTAACATTAACGTTACCCCTTTTCTCTACACTGTTTTCTTCCGTTTTATTCAGAGAATACGTAACTCTTTTGCTGAGGATGATTTGTGGGAGTTGATGTCGTCAGGTTTCCCAGGTGTGCTGACAATGTCACCCACACATCATCCGGTATGCTCACCTTTCCACCAATCCAGCGATTTTAAGCGGTTTCTCCTCTCCTAATTCCCGAAGGAGTATCTTCCCTATCCGGGGGAATCTCCAGGAGGTGGTGACATCATCACATCATTACACGATGATGTCAGTTTAACCCATTAACTCCAGCGTTGCTGAACAGGCTTTAGTATCTCCGTTCTTTACACTCCACAAGGTCAAGTGAGGTGACATTTGAAAGTAAAGAGTCTGGCCTTTCCAATAAAACCAAACATAACCAGGTAAAACGAAACAAAATACACCTTAACCCAGGACATACTTTAAAACGAGAGAAATCGCAATGTATCCTTCCTGGTGAAATACTTAATGAATAGATTTTTAAAATATTCTTTTTTTTTTTTTTTTTCTAAGGCTGGGGTCAGACGAACGCATTTTTCACGTTGTCCGTGAAAAAGTGCGTTCGAACGAATGGACGTATTTTTTCACGGAATACGCGATAGCGGTCATACGATGCACATTTTCGTCCGTGATTTTGTACGGATCATCAATAAAACCCTTTTGCGTCTGGACGTTATGTTGGCCGGACGTGTGCAGCGTCTGACGTCTCGCAATCACGCACACACGCCTCTAGCGGACGCAGCGCACTCTGTACGTCAGTAGTAGCGGTTTGACGTTCTCGAAAAAATGCGTTCGTTTGCCACTTGCGTTGCACGGACGAACTTTCGTGCGGCCGTTCGTCGTATGTTCCCCGGCATTGGACGTCATTTGCTGCTAGCACGGCCGTGATTTCGTGCAGCTAAGGCTAGGGTCAAACGAACGCATTTTTATGTTGTCTGTGAAAAAGTGCATTCGAACGAATGGACGCATTTTGTCACAGAATACGTGATAGTGGTCATACTATGCGCATTTTCGTCCGTGATTTTGTACGGATCATCAATAAAACACTTTTTGCGTCTAGACGTTATGTTTGCCGGACATTAGCAGCGTCTGACGTCTCCTAATCACACACACACACCGCTAGCGGACGCAGCGCACTCTGTACGTCAGTACCTGCGGTTTCACGTTCTCGAAAAAATGCGTTCATTTTCCACTTGCGTTGCGCAGCCGGACTTTTGTGCGACCGTACATCGTATATTGGCCGTCATTGCCCGTCATTTGCTGCTAGTGCGGCCGTGATTAAGTGCGCCTGCACGCGCGTTCGCACTGCCTCAGTCTGACCCTAGCCTAAACGCACGTTAAAAATGCTTTCGTCTGACCTTAGCCTAATTGCTGTTCCATGCTGCGTCAGTGACGTCGATTTCACTATTTACTGATAACAGAATGGTTATCAGGCTGTAATAAACCACATTGAAATCGCTGCTCGATAATTACGATATGTATTAAAAAATCTGCCTGCCCCATGGTGCCGAAAGATACTCGCCTTTATATCTATACTTACACGGATTGGCTGTGCAGGCTCCTATGCTTGACGGTAAAAAAAATGGCACCACGGGGAACCACCCTTCCTGCGCCAAAAAGTTTTTTTTGTGCATGAAATATAAACCTTTAAAAATTCCAAAAAACCTAATATGCCCCAAACCCCTTCTGGTATCACATGCAAAATTATAGAAATATTCAAAATATCGTACGTGGCCAAATAAAAAGCCCCTGCTCGCCACTTTCAAGTTTGGAAGGCTTGGGATAGGGGGAAGTACACTTTTCTAGCTTATCGTAAACATATCGTTAACATGTACAGCTTGGAAAAAAGATGAGACAGAGGAGATATGATAGAAACATTTAAATACGTAAAGGGAATCCACAAGGTAGAGGAAGGGAGTATATTTAAAAGGAAACAAAGTAGCAAAACAAGAGGACATACAGGGTTATTCAAAGAGATCCGAATTGCTTGAGAAAGGTAACCGAACGCTGAAAATCAGCGTTCGGTTACCTTTCCTGGCCATTCGGCTATCCAGAGAGCAGGCAATTCGCCAAATCCTGGCGAATTGCCTGAACATACGGTGCCTGTTCGGTGCCTGTTCGAGGTCAGTGAAAACCGCATGAAAAAGCACTGCTTCAGCTATTCAGAGAACACAAACCAGCAGTGAAAGGTTCCCGAAATGCCCTGCCATTCGGTGGTTTAATTCGGCAAATTTATTCAGGAGAATCCCATAGGCTTCAATGTTAAAAATATTCCCGTTTTAATTCAATATCTAATAAACCGTTCATTATAAAATTCTGCAGCAAAAAGTCTCTTTATTTATAGATTTTTTAGGATACTTTAAGCATTTTTCTGATTTTTTTTTTTTTTTTTTTTAAAAGTCCGATTTTTTTTTTGATTTTTTTTTTCAGTTTACTTATTTTTTCTGTAACAGCCCTTTTTATTATCATTCCCTGGACCTCCTGTGAAAATTTCAGACATTTTCGCTCAATAGTTTCTTTGCAAACAGCGTTTCATTTTCCCAGATTCATACAAATGGTTTTGCTAATTTATTCACTGCCTCCTCTATGTCACAGCTGATTCGCTCTGTGTGATTCGGCTCTGTGTGATTCGGCTCTGTGTGATTCGGCTCTGTGTGATTCGGCTCTGTGTGATTCGGCTCTGTGTGATTCGGCTCTGTGTGATTCGGCTCTGTGTGATTCGGCTCTGTGTGATTCGGCTCTGTGTGATTCGGCTCTGTGTGATTCGGCTCTGTGTGATTCGACTCTGTGTGATTCGACTCTGTGTGATTCGACTCTGTGTGATTCGACTCTGTGTGATTCGACTCTGTGTGATTCGACTCTGTGTGATTCGACTCTGTGTGATTCGGCTCTGTGTGATTCGGCTCCTGTTCGGTTCCTGTTCGGCTCCTGTTCAGCTTCTTCGAAGGTTAATCCAGATGTTTTTGCTTGTTTTCAGGGTGCATTCGGTTCGTTTTCGTCAGGTTGTTGGCGGCTTTTCCCTGCAATTCGGGGACAATGTGGTGCTTGCTGAATACACCGCAGGGTCACCGAAATGCAATCGGCAAAAGGAACCGAATTGAAGAGAACGAAAAGTCACCGAACGTGCGGTGACTTTTCGAATCTCTTTGGATAACCCTGATAGTCTTAGATTAGAGGGGCAAAGGTTTAAAAGTAACATCAGGAAGCATTATTTTACTGAGAGGGTGGGGGATACATGGAACAGTCTTCCAGTAGAAGTGGTAGAGGCCAAAACAGTAATTGAATTTAAGCAAGCATGGGATAGGCATAAGGCTATCCTAAACAAAAGATAAATCCAGGTAAAGTATCCATGTAATTGGGCAGACTAGATGGGCCGAAAGGTTCTTATCTGCCGACATTTTCTATGTTTCTATGTTTTTCTATTAGTGTATGGCAGGGATGTCCAAACTCCGGCCCCCACTACAACTCTCATGCTTCTCCATTCATCTAATGTAGTCAGAGATTTCTGGGAGTTGTAGTTCAGGAACATCTGGGGGTGGAGTTTGGACATCCCTGTTGTATGGTAAGATAGCGCCGATACTCCCCTGTGCTGCCCATTAGCGACTCCCTGAGTGTGTCATCGTATGGAGTGTCCGCACTGCAGGTGGTGATACATTGGGGAGATATACTGTATATATCTATATATAAACCACAATGACTAATGAACTAAATCCTTGTACTAACCCTGTATCTGTCTAGTAATGCAAACAGACACAACTTTATATACACAGTATGTATGTATATATGTGTGTTGAGAATTTTACTCCTTACGGGGTTGTTCCCAAAGTGCCAATTTTAGCGGGTGTTTCAAATACTGGCATCTGCAACACAGGAAAACATCCTCATTATGGGAATAACCAGTATTAAATAAATGATCCCCCACTAACCCTATAAAATACAAGGGTCTAACCCCCCATCTCTTAACTTAAATCTACAGAGTTACAGTTACAAGTATTTATAAAGCACCAGCAAGGTCCGTAACGCTGTACAATGGGGGAGACAGAATAACAAATATACATTACACACACACACAGAGAACAGTAGGAGAGAGGACCCCGCTCCAGAGCTTACAATCTAAGAGGAGAGGGGTGACACACTAGGTGAGCATGAATAGCAGAGTATGTGAGGTAGTGGGGTGCATGAGGGTTGAATGGGAAGATGGTGCATGGAATGAACAACGAGGGAGTTATGGCGTGAGATGACAGTCTTCTCTAAAGTAATGTGTTTTCAGAGACTTCCTGAAGGACTGGAGAGACGGGGATAGTCTGATGTTGGGGAGAGTTCCATAGGAAGGGGGCAGCTCGGAAGAAGTCCTGAAGGTGAGAGTTGGGGGTGCAGGTACGAGGAACTGATAACATCAGATCACTGGCTGAGCAAAGTGGTACATTAAAACCACAATAATTAAATAAATATATTTTTCCCCATTAACTCCATAATAAATAAGACCCTAAGCTCCTCCCTGACCCCCTAGCCTAATTCTCTTGCTAAACCCCCCTAAATTAGTGTAATCCTAAAGTAAATGAGGCCAAAAGCTCCCCCTGACCCCCTAACCTAGTTCTCTTGATTACCCCCCCCCCCCCGGCAACCTAAAATAGTGTAAAATAATAAAAGAAACCCCACTTAGTAAAGTATACTTACCTTCTGGAGTCTGGTTCACCGAGGAGGTTCTTCCATGCCAGGGTCTTTGTATTGAATGAGCCTCTTAAGCTCAGGTATGTGTAACCCTTTCTGTACCAATATTGTCTAGACTTGAGCTACAAGTCCACCTCCTGGTGCTCCGACATTGAGTATCGTCCATATGGTGTTCCACAGGACCGAGCAATGCAAAGGAATTTCATTTACGGAAAAACTAAATTCATTCACATTTAGACCCCAGAGCACGTTCCTAATGTTTTAGCACAGCTGGCATGATGTCTGAGGCGCTAACACTTTTTAAAACCAGCCGGGAGTGTCTCTGTCTGACATCTCCCCAGCTAATCCTACACAGAGCCCAGAACTGCAGTAACATCTTTTGGCCAGCAGATGGTGACATCTTCCTGTCAAATAGGTTATTACAGTAAGGAAATACACTGGGAATATGCCCAAAAATGTCTCACTGTACAATTAAGAATGATTTCCAAAAAAAAACAAAGGGGTTTTGTGGCAAACGCCGTGGCAGTGAAGGGGTTAACAAGCAATGCTATCCAATAGCATTCCGTGTTAATTCTTTGATTCAGCCAATGAGGGGAGCTACATGGCAACACAAAGTCTGTGTATCCTTTCTGCTGGCTTAGGCTAGGGTCAGATGAGCGCATTTTGTACGGACTGTGCGTCCGTGCAGTACGGACGTACTTTCTGACTGACGACAAGGTAGTGGCCACACAGTCCGGTTTTTTTCACTGACATATTATTTGACTGATGTAGCAGGGAAAATAAATTACAATGAAAAAACATTCTGTCCGTCAAAAATGCTGGACGTATAAATGCAGTCCGTCTGACCTTGTTGCATAACTCACACACAAAGCTATGCGGACGTTGTGGACGTGGCGCACTCTGCACGTCCGTTCTAGCAGTATTACGTTCTTGCCTAACCTACGTCCGTTTGCAGCGTCCGTCATGCATCCGCAGTTCTGTGCGGACGTACTTCGTGTGTGGGGCTCCATTTAACACAATTGTATGCTATCACGGACGTACTTATGTGCGGCAACACGGACGTTAACACTGCGTTCGTCTGACCCCAGCCTTACCTGGTGGCTTCTTTGGGTGGGGTGGGTCGTGTTTGAGGTCTATGGCCCATTGGTTGCTTTGAAGATAATTATTGGGAAATCAGAGATCCTCCGTATCGCTCTCCCATCCTTGTCGATCCTGGCATTTCAATTCGGCTTGCCAGATCGGCCATGTTTTCCTGGACACATTTTACTGTTTCATGCTGGAGGAAGTACAAGGAAAAGTGCTGCCCTGCAACATGTATAATTCATATGCTGCAGGAAGGAAATCAAGGCAGGTCACCTGGGATTCCTTTTTGATTTCACACCTGCAGCGTATGGATTATACATGCTGCAGGGTGGTATTTTTCATGAACTGCCCATCAGCTTGAATAAATTATATGTGTCCAGAAAAACATGGCCGATCTGGCAACTCTAATTTCAATCCCATTTTTCCATTTCATCAGAGTGTGAGCAAAAGTGAAATATCTGTCCATCTGACTCTCCGAGTCACACATGGCATTATTTATCTGCTTTGGCTCCTCGCACGACCTTGTTTCCTTTGCTTTTCTAGTAATTGATATATATATATATATATATATATATACACACTGTATAAATATATATATATATGAACTTTAAATAAAAATAAAAAAAAAAGCACAAAGAATATAATTAAATTATAAAAAAAAAAAAATAGAAAAAAATCTAATAAAACTGAATTTACTGTTCGGTAATTTTTCCGTGACTTCATCAGATTTGCCGAGATAGCGTTATATCTAATTATAATGACGTTGCTTAAAAAAATAATTCTAATAAAAGAAAAATATATAAAGGCTGTAATCGCGCACGGCGTCTTAAATTCCACAAACGAAAATGTGCTGATGTGTGAGTGTTTGTTCGAACAAGAAAGAAAGAAGAAAAAAAAAAAATTTTTAGAAAAAAAAAAAAATCCACGCTTTGTTTTCTAAACTGCGCAACTGAACGGTTTCCAGCCACAGTAAACGCCAGCTAATTAAATGTGAACGCAAGACTCCGATATTAGCCCGGAGCGTATTTTCCTATTAAAAATAAAATCCTGTTTGCTTCAGACTGGATTAAAGTGTTGTTTCCTAATTACATTTTGAGATTTCAAAGGCCTAGATTTAATATATGCGCGGATTGCGCGCTGCACATCGGCTGGGCGTTAATACAGTGACCTTAGACGGTCAGGATGGGAGCGCGCCGTTCGCTGGCGCTTTGGCTTTCTGCGAGTGGTCGTTTCTTCTTCTTCTGTTGTTCTTGCAGGAGGCTCGGAAACAATGGCTTCAATGAAGTCAGTCTTATTTCTTCACTCTGGGCACGAGGCCTACATATGTACGGCATTTGCGGGGGAGCTAATTATACGGTGGATCTGCCGCAGTTGGGAAACATCTCCACTTGCACAGAAAGGGCATTTTGTCGTTTCGTGCATCGCCTTTGGGTCTGTGGGCCTGGGATACGTTTACGTGAAACCCAAAGCAAGCCAAAAGGTATAATTTATACCCAAAATACCTGTACGTACCTGTAAAACTTCATAAACTGAATAAAAATAGACCTTTACAGGGTGGCCATTAAATTACACGACTCGGAGGTGGTAAAGCAGAGGGGTCATGGAGGTCTTTATTTGTGGGGGGGGGTGACCGTCCGTGATATGTTTAGGGACCCAGTCGTTCTAGGGGGCCCTGCCTCTTGCCAAACCAGCTTTCTAAGTGCCATAGAAATAATGGCCCCTCCAGGACTGACCCACCGGGATACCAGGAAATATCCTGGTGGTCCGCAGCACCAGGAAAGGTGCAAACTGAATGCTCTCCCACCAGGTAAAAAATTTTATCCCCTTCCTGGACCTCTAGGGATTTGGTAGATTAAAAGAATAAACGGTATTTTAACACTTTCGCTGCTGAGGCGTTTCACGCCCCTGTGCTGAGGTCATTTTTACCGGTTTTGCTCATCATGTTTAAACGTGTTTTGAAGGCTTATTTTAGTATATGACCCAGACATATTATATATTGTTCTTTCCGTCAGACTCGGCAGATTAATAATATGTCATTATTATATGTATACGTCATGTCCTGTCTGTATATTATAACAAAAAATGCAATAAAATATGAATTTTCAATAATTTACAACGTGTAAAGTGTTTTTTTTTCACATTTTAACATGCGAGCAATTGTGGTTATATTTTGTATGGGGTGCGCTTGTTAAAAAAATTAGAAATGGGGAATCGTTACATTTTTTTTTGGGGGAAAATTACGCGATTTTTAACAAACGCACCGCATACAAAAATCGTTAGTGCAGCATCATTGTTCACATTATAATTGAAATGGGAACAATATTGCTGCATTAACGAACCAAAAAAAAGAAAAAAAACTTGTTTAATAATTTAATAATAATATATTTTTTTTAAATATTTTTTTATTTTTATTTTTAATTTTTATTTTTTTTAAAAAACTTTTTTCACAGTCGTGTTTCATATCGTTGGAACGGCCATGCTCTGGCCGATCCAACAATACCAAACTTTAAACCCTAGCTGCCACGGATCGGGAGATAGGGGGTTCACTGGAACCCCCTATCTCCACCATTGGTGGCAGCTAGGGGTTAACTCCAGGACTAGCGTCATCGTGCTACGCACGATGACGCCAGTCCTCAGGGGGAGTTCCCGGAAGCTTGGCCGACATCCAAGATGTCGGCCAGCTCCGGGAAAGGATCACGAACCGGCGCTTTTCAGCGCCGATTCGTGATCCGGCTCCCCAGGGGTTAATGCCAGGTACCATTTGGAAGGGCAGGCTGTGCCCTTCCAAACGGTGCCTGGCATTAAGCTCTGGACCCCCGCAATCGGGAGGGAGAGAGGTCCGAAGGACCTCCCCCCTCCCTTTCAGGCGCCTCCTCCGCACACGCAGGGGGGGCGCCTGAAATAGATGTCATCGCGCCACCGCGATGACATCTATTGTGCCCGCGGCGGTCCCGGATTGGCGGGCTGACATCCAAGATGTCAGCCCGCACCGGGGGGCACAGCGATCGGCCGCAATCCGGCCGATCGCAGGCTGCTTCGGGAGGACGCGCTGAGCGCGTCCTCCGCAGCCTACCCTTCCTGCGGCAGGACGCGCTGAGCGCGTCCTCCGCAGCGAAGTGGTTAATAGACATTGAAGCCAAGCCCAATTTTATTTTTGCATTCAAAGGATTCTGGGAATTGTAGGCAAACAATGTCTGAGCGGCTGGAGTTTAACACTCCTTTTTAGAGCAACAAACCCAATGAATCATTGAAAGGAAAATTTTATTCTGGTAAAATAAGCATTTCAGCAGTTCGGTTTTGGTTATTTTCTTCCTACAAGGAGTTAATCCTATTTATTCAGCAGCCTTCAGCAGTCCCTGGACCACAGCTCTCTGGTCGGGTACCTTCCCGAAAAAAGGAAGGACGGAGAGATTCTGCTGTGTTCAGTGTAGAGGGATTGAAATCCCATTATTTACAGAAAAAAGGGCATTATTCCAAACTTGAGGGTTATTCAAAACCACCAGAATCGATCACATAACCTGACGAAGAATCGCAGACTGCCCTCCGAACAGACAGCTGAATAGATCTGAAACAAGCCGACTGGCCGCCGAACAGGTACAAAAAACCCCCCCGCAACTTTGAAAAGGTGTTTTCAAAAACACTACTGCATGGAAATAATATATAAGATCCTATGGATAGAAATAAAAAGATCGGTTACTGGAAAGAAAGCTATTTTATAATAAAAAAAAAGAAAACAAAAATCGGTAAACAAAATTTCACAGAAAAATGCTTATAAAGTCCTAAAAAAATAAATAAAGAGACTTTCTGCTGCAAATAAAAAGAATAAACGGTTGCATAAATATTTAATAGAAACCAGGAATGTTTTTAACATTGAAGTCTATGGGATTCGCCTGATTAAACCTGTCGAATGAAACCACCGTACAGCCGGGCATTTCACTGACATTTCTCTGCTGTTCGGTGTCTCTGAATAGATTAACCATTGTTTCGCTAAGGGGGATTTCACTGCCGTCGAACAGCACTGTATTTCGCCAATATTTGGCAAACGACCAGCTTTTGATTAGCCGAATGGCTACGAAATTGCACCGTACGGGGAAATTCACAGTTCAGTGCAATTTTGAGGCCAATTTGTTGTTCTTTGAATAACCCCTTTGGTGCGAACTTACCCAGAGCTGTTGTAAACTTAACAACTCCATAGACTGCACTCCCTATTCCATACCCGGAGCTGACGTTAGTGCCTTTATATGTAAGCGTTAGCGCCAGGATAAGTGTGTTTAAAGCACTCCCCCATATTACTTTCCTGACGCTACCCCTTAGTAATCCTTTAGCGTATTGGGTTTTGTACTAGCTTCCGCGAACTTACTATACTTTGCTCTTCTTATACTTAACACGGGGAGTGTAAATGTACATTAGCATTTTGATAAGTGAGGTATTCCATAGTGCTAGCGCTAATTACCGCAGGGACGCGCAAATCAAAATTTTAGCACCTTCCAAACGCTGGTGCTAAATGATTCTGCAAATGAAAAATCATTTAACACCCCCTAAACCCCCCTCCCATTAAATCTGATTCTCATCTCTCATCCTGCGGCGAGAAGGATGGCCCGATGTGCAGCTTCTTCTGGCCGTGCGCAGAGTAGACTGGGAACTATTTGTTCCCAGTCTCATCTCCCCGATCACTCCGACGCTGTGCAATCTCGCAAGATTCCGCAGGGCTCGCGGCCCAGAAGTGCTACTGAAGTATCGCTGCGGTTAGTGCTGCATACCAGGGTGAGGTTCAGAGCTAGCTCCTGCCACGAATATCACAGAACGCTACGGGGGAAATATGCCATTGCACATGGCGTGAGCTGAGTGGGACCCATTTTGGGGATTAAAAGCCCAATAGTCAGGAGTGCTGCTGGCTGAATAACAGGCAGACAGGAGGCACCACACAGCTGATTCGGGAAAGCAACATAAATAAACAGGATGCTGCACAGACCAGAAGGAAGGGCAAGGGTAAAACCCAAAATCAACCACACAGGAGCAAGGAAGGGAAAAAGCAAAAAGGAAACCAAAATAAACAAATGACAAGGACAAGGTAACTGGAAGAACAAACAGACAAGGGAAACAGGGAACCAAATTATTTAAACTGAACAAAATATACAATAGGAAAATAACAGAGGCAAACACTGGCAGCAGGAAATGCCCTTATTACAGAGCACTGCAGAATGGGAGAGGCTGCCTTATACTGGGAGTAGGCCAGTGCTAGCTATGGGTCAGGTGGTCCAGGACCTGGTAAGCTGCAGGGAAATCCTGGAGCCGAAAGTGGAGAGGGATGGACCAGACAGGGGTAAGAGCCGGCCTGGATCGGCTAACCTATAGGGCTCAGACTGGAATTGTGACAAACAGTAACCTTAATCCTAGCAGTAATCCAACCCTAAAAGTAACCCTAACCCTAACTCGAACACATACAGAAACAGTAACTGCAACTGTGCAGTAACCCTAATCCTAGCAGTAACCCTGACCCTAACTCCAAACACATACAGAAACAGTAACTGTAACTGTGCAGTAACCTCAATCCTAGCAGTAACCCTGACCCTAACTCGAACACATGCAGAAACAGTAACGGTAACCCTGCAGTAACCCTAACTCGAACACATGCAGAAAGCCAGAAACAGTAACGGTAACCCTGCAGTAACCCTAATCCTAGCACTAACCCTGACCCTAACTCGAACACATACAGAAACAGTAACTGTAACTGTGCAGTAACTCTAACTCGAACACATGCAGAAACAGTAACGGTAACCCTGCAGTAACCCCAACCCTAACTCGAACACATACAGAAACAGTAATTGTAACTGTGCAGTAACCCTAACTCGAACACATGCAGAAACAGTAACGGTAACCCTGCAGTAACCCTAACCCTAACTCGAACACATGCAGAAACGGTAATGGTAACACTTAACCCTAGCCCTAAAAATAACCAAAATTTAGGGGTATGAGGGGGTAGTAGAAGAGACACAGAGAGGGTATGAATGGAAGGTGGGGTATAGGGGCTAAAATACATGCGCAGCCAAAATTTCAGACATTTCTGAAAATCTTCAGATTTGTCCAAAATTTCAGATTGATCCGAATCGGATAATTCTGAAATGTAGAAATTTGGGGTTTTGAAATTTGTCGTATCGAAATGAAATTCTGGTATGTGCACATGTCTATGATATAGTGCTAGCAGATTACGTAGCGCTGTACAAGGCTAGAGGATAAGGGGGTGCTACAATACAACAAAAGAACACTTGAACAATACAAAACTTGACAAAAAAGATGTTTACAGGATCGCAGGACCCCATTCCCAAGGGATGTTGCAATCTATATGTCCATATGAGGGAATTCACAGAGATACTCAGGGGAGTTCTCGCTCTGGGAACGTGTTCCACAATAAACTGCTGTATCTGTTCAATAGGAGAGAATTTATAGGAATTAATGACTTCTGTAAGATGCCTCGAACATCCATTAAATATGGTAATTGTTTCACCGCAGACCAACACTGCTTACATTGCACATCCCGAATGTATACACAGCGTTAAATTAGATTGTGCAAACTATACGCCTTGAGGTCATGTAGCACGTCAGTGATACCTTGCACCCTCTTTGCCGAGTGAGTGTCATGTCTTTACCTGCACACAGTATCCTCGCCTCTTTGTGCGCTGTAGGAAGAGGAGCCAGCAATCTGACGTGAGTGACGATCGGGATTTATGCTGCTGAATAAAGCTTTCTTTGCACATGTTACTTAGGAACCGATATTTTGTCAACATTTTATGCTCTGTGTGTGTGTAACTTTCTTTCTGGATTGTATCCGCTGCACAAAGATCCACTGCAGTTCCGCTTCAGCAAACTTTTACAAAATTTAAAGACTTTGCGAGCCAAGGCCGTCTCTGTAAATACAGAAAATGTAAATAATGTCTTGGAGGCACAATGGAAAGACGAAGCTCAAAGTAAATCTGACCTATTTATGTAGGCTGAATCTCTTTTAAGTTGTAGCTGCAGGTTGCAGAATCAGGCAGTAAAAGAGATGGTAAACGCACAATCTTGTACCTGACTGGTGTTGTACAATAAGGGTTATTCATATCGCCGACATTTCGGTGCCCTGTCTTTCTCCTACAAAAGGGAATGGGTGAGGCGCCCACCAGATATCCGTGACTACACCACTTGCTGAATGTTGTAAACGGAGGTTCCTCTATATACCTTCTAAATTTTCAAATACAGTTACACAACACAGCGCTCGTAGACCTTAGTCCACAAGAAAGCAGAGTAAACACATTACATGTACATGCATTTGTCTTCATCTCAATAATATATAGTGTTTTCTCCTTTTTGGTTTTCTATATGATGTTAACGGTGCGACCAATGCTACAGAGAAAGAACAGAAACTTGATTGCGCAGTATGTCAGCTCAAATATTGGATATTATCTCACTGGTCTTAAACTCACATTTTAGAGAGCCCACAACCGGCTCTAGGGAAAGCAGCTCTCAGGGTCTTTCACACTCCTTCTTCAGGTGCCCATATACCCCTTGGTGGATCCCTCAGATTTCAACGGAATACGGCTGCAATAAAGGTGGATAAGGACCAGAAAGCACCACCTGATGTGGTAAATCACAACAAAAACTAGTAGATTATTAGAAGAGCCAATTTTCAACTCACAGAGCGTTGAGCCTCTATTGGCTCCGTCAAATATCGCATAGGGAATTTTAGAGGAAACCCCCAAACCTTCCTTCACAGGATACTAGGCAAACAACAGTGAATTTCAAAATATTTATTGTAAATTATACAGTACATATCTACCAGGACGCGTTTCGCCAGATTGGCTTCCTCAGCTGGTACTACCTCACCCTGTCTTTCCCCGCCCTTCGGAGAATCAAATTTCCCCATCATGCAGTGAATTCTGTATTCGCAACAGGGTCCCCGGAGTGCGGGGAAAAGCCACCACAAAGACGCCGAATGAAAAAAAAGGCACAAATCCGCCGAAATTATTAGATCCGATAACTTCGGTGGTTTTGTGGCTTTTTTTTAAAACCCATACAGAGAATATCGGATCCGATCTGATCGGAAAAAGAAGACAAGCCGATGAACGGGGGGGGGGGGGGAATTATTGAAAGTGTCAAAATTTAAACGCTGTTTTAGAAAAAAAAACTACTAAACAAAAATGTCTGGAATTTACATATAAGATCCTATGAATGATAATTAAAAGGTCTGTTATAGAAAAAAACCCTTATTTTTTTTAAAAAAACAGAAAGAAAATTTGACGGAAAAAAATCCCAAAAATTCCTACACAATTCTAAAAAAAAAATAATAAAGAGACTTTTTGCTGCAGATTAAAAGAAAAAAACGGTTTATTAAATATTGAGTAAAAACGGGAATATTTTTAGCATTGACGCCTATGGGATTCGCCTGATTAAACCTGCCGAATGAAAACACCGAACAGCAGGGCACTTCAGCAACTCTTCTCTGCTGTTCGGTGTCTGAATAGATTATCCATTGCTTCTCTATGGGGGATTTCACTGCCGTCGACCAGGCACCGTACTTGCTGGTAGTTTGCCAAAATTTGGCAAATTGCCTGCTCTCTGAATAGCCGAATGGCCCCGAAATGTCACCGTACGGGGAAATTAACTGTTCGGTGTCATTTCGGGGCCAGTTCGGCTCTCTCTGAATAATTCTGAATATATTTTGTGAAAAACATCTCATTTCACAAATAATAAATAATTTATACCTATATCTCGATCGGGCTCGACTCTTATCTTAAACCTTAATCCCTAGTCCTAAAAAGATTCTGCACAATTTTTGGATGCACGAATCAATACAATTCTATGATGCTCGTGCCCTTTTTAAGAAACAGACACTGCTTTTTCTGCTTTTAGAGATGTGAGCTGTGCTAATTGTTCTGCATTTTTTTTATATCCGTCATGGACTAGGTGTCATTCCTTGATACGTGAGGTATTGTAACCGGCATTTTGATGTGTGTGTACAAGTGCATATCATGAGAGTGTCTAAGCATGGAACATTTATTAATTGCAATATGAATTATCATCATAAATAATCAAATTTCATGCTCTTTAACCAGGGGTCAAGTCCTTAAATCAAGCTAGTGAGGGAACCCTGAGATTTCTGTCCCTCAATTAGTAATTATCATCTCACACTGAGCAGATAGATTTTTGTTACATCCATATCTATCTATCTATCTAAGACAAAAAATATCATTTGACAGGGATTAACCCCTTCACTGTGGACGATGTGTGGGGAACGTCATGGGGTTTCCCCGCTGTATGCGGAGGATGTCCCCCCCACACGTCATCCGGTCAGTGGGGTATTCCGGGGAATACTCACCTCTCTCTCTCTGGGGTCCCGTGGTGGCTTGACTTCCTTGAAATAAGACCCCCGCTTTTATACCCCCTCCCAGCGCACTAACGTCATCATGTTGGGTGCGATGATGTCAGCTTCAGGCCCCTCCCCCAGCAAAGCTGGAAGAGTGACTGAAAGACGGGTCCTTTGGATCCCTCTCTGGATCGAAGGAGATACAGCTTCAAGAAATGCATTGCTGGAAAGGTCACAGTCTGACCTTTCCAATGATGCCTCTCTTTAACTCCTTAGGTGCCAGTCCGTGATTCGGCGCCGGATCGAGGTCCTCTCCCAGGGGTGGCTGACATCTTGGATGTCACCCAAGCCTCCGGGGCCTCCCCCACCCTCTGAATTCATAGCGGAAGGACACAATGATGTCAGTTGAGGGAATTTATTTATTTATTGGTTTATAAAGTATTTTAGCAGGAAGGATAAATTGAGATTTCTCTCGTTTTCAAGCATGTCCTAGGTTCAAGAACATTGAATTGTTGCAGAATTAACACCTAGCTGCCCAGAGATTTCCTATGGAAATCCCTATGGTGGAGATAGGGGGGGTCCATAGTACCAGGTTACGTGAGGGATTTGAAGAAAATTCATTTTTATTTTTTATTTATTTATGCAGCATTATTGTTCACTTTTCAATTATAATGTGAATAATGATGCTGCACTAACGAAAAATTTTGTTTTTTTACTTTTAGCTAAAATCGTGTGTTTTCTCAGAAAAATACAGTAACGGGTTCCCATTTCTATTGTTTTTTTTTAACAAACGCACCACATAGAATATATAACCGCAAAGGCTCAGATACTAAAATGTGAAAAATTTACTTTATACGCTGTAGATGATTGAAATTTTAATGCAAATACTTTACATTATTTATTATAGCATTCTGGCAGGACATGACATATACATAAAAGGATATAGAATTTGCCTGGGTCGTATAATAAAACATGACTTCAAATGGCGTTTAAATGGGAACTCAGATCCCACTGTAAAAATAGGGAAGGAACTGCGTTCCCACTCGATTTGACCCCTGTCTTTAACACAAATCAGACAAGGAACAGCCAGGAAATGAGCTCCTAAAAGGTGGACAAGCAGGACCAATCCATCCGGTCGGCACCCTTCTGCACACGCCTAGGGGCAGAGCAAATGATAATATAAAGCAAACCGATGACAGGTGCTAGGAGAGCAAGAGTTAGAGTGTATTCTGACACCCAATCCAAGGGGTGGGGGCGCACTAGCAGACAAAAAAATCTTCAATAATTCCAACAGGGTTATTCAAAGAGATCCGAATTGTGGCCGAAATGTAACCGAACAGTGAAATTCAGCATACTCTTACCTCATCTGGCCATTCGGCTATTCAGAGAGCAGGCAGTTAGCCAAATGTTGGCGAATTGCCTGCACATACGGTGCTTGTTCGACGGCAGTGAAATCCCCATAGAGAAGCAATGCTTCGTCTATTCAGAGAACACAAAACAGCAGTGAAAAGTTGCCGAATTGCCCTGCTGTTCGGTGGTTTCATTCGTCAGGTTTATTCAGGCGAATCCCATAGGCTTCAATGTTAAAAATATTCCTGTTTTAATTCAATATCTAATAAACCGTTCATTATAATATTCTGCAGTAAAAAGTCTCTTTATTTATAGATTTTTTAGGATCTTTTAGGCATTTTTGGCAAAAATGTTTTCCTTTTTTTTAAAATCGTTTTTTCTGTAACAGCCCTTTTAATTATCATTCATTGCATCTTATATGTAAATTTCAGACATTTTCGTTCGGTAGTTTCTTTGCAAACAGCATTTCACTTTTCAAACATTCAAGCGTACTTTTTTTTTTTTTACTCCATTTGTCTGCGGTGTCAGGTTTTTCCGGTGGCTGCTCAGATTTCTCCGGCGTGTTCGGCGGGGTTAATCCAGATGTTTTTGCGGGTTTCGGTGTGTATTCGTCTGTGTTTTGCAGTGAGTGTTCGTCGGGTTTGCGGCGGCATTTCCCTGCACTATGACGGCACTGTGGTGCTTGCTGAATACACCGCAGGGTGGCCGAAATGGGATCGCAAAATCGCACCGAATTGAAGAGAACGAAAAGTCACCGAACGTGCAGTGACTTTTTGATTCTCTTTGAATAACCCTGCAAGTGTGCATAGCGAATGCTTAGCACATAATGTTCCTGGACTGTCCCTATAAATCACATTATATAAGACTCCCCGGAAACGCGCACTACGAAAAATTTATATTCCCCTTGGTTACATTGTTGCCCAAAGCGCCACATGCCGCTGGAGGTGTATTTATTCTCTGATGTCAAGCGAATTCTGGCTTCGGTGGAATGAAAAGAATTAATATTTAAAGCGGAGATAATCCGCTGGGGATTTCCAGCTATAAGGATTAGAGGGGAGGGGGAAAAAATCATGAATCCACATAGCTTCAAGGGGAAAACAGAACAAAGCTGCAGACTCAGCTCAGGAAAGAAAGATATCGTATTTAATTTTTAATGAAGAACCGAAGCAGATTATCCTGAGTGATTCCATTATATCATTGTGTCGTTCGTTAAAGGGGTTATTCAGAAAGCACCAAAATTTCAGAGCACTTCGGCGATTCCATTTAGCCAACCCTGCGGCAAATTCAATATTTATTGCAGGGGCACCGACATGCGCCGAAGATGGAGTCTCCAAAAACCGGAGTGACCGCAGAACAGCAGAAAAAAAAACGTAACTCTGCCATTCTTCTATTAGGTGTTTAAACCAAGAAAAAAGGTATTAAAATGTGTCTAAATAACAAAAAAAAGGTCCTATAAAAAAATAATAAAAAGATCTGTTGCAGAATTTAAAAAAAGCTTTTTAAAAAACCGTGAATCAAAAATGTCATCTTCAAAATGCAAGAAGGTGTTTAAAAAATAAACAAAAAGGCTTTTTGCTGAAACTGAAAAGAATGAACAGTTGAATAAAAAAAAGAAAAACGATAATATTTTTTTACATTGAATCCTATGGGATTCGCCTGTTTAAACCTGTCGAACGGAATCACCGAAAATCAGGGCATTTCTGTGCGGTTCGGTGTCTCTGAAAAGATTAACCATTACTTCTCTATGAGACAGTTTCGTGTCGCCGAATTGCAGTGATCTGCACTGTATTTCGTTGTCAATTTGCGAATTGACAGCTTTCTGAATAGATGAACCGCTCCAAAATTCACTGTTCGTTGCCCATCGTTGGCAGAATTGGTCCTTTCTGAATAAACCCTTAAGTGTCCTGCATGTTTTGTGTAAGAGAATTCAAATCCTGAGAACTTTATTACATAAAAAACACAACACACTATGTACGGCGAGTTAATCACTCCCATTATGGTATCACAGAGGAGGATAGTAAGCTAGATGCTAATTAACAAATATTTATGTTAACCCTATGGGATTTATGCAAAAAATCTGTGGCTGGATCAACAATGAGCTGGTAAAGGTAAGACGCAAATGGGAAATGTTTGCTTCAGCCATTTTCCATTTGCGGCTCGCCTTTATCGTCTGTATTACATCCGAGCTGCATTGCCAGCAGCTCGCGTCATAATACTTATGAGTCGCAGGGTGATACCACCGTGGCACTTAGCGCTGCTGGTGTTATCAGCTCCAGGAGTCTATAGGACTCCACTGAGACAGGGCGAGCCAGGTTCAGCTTGGGGAGCGGAAGGATACGTGGAGGAACAATGGGAACTATTTGTTCCCATTGTCCTTCTACCTATGGAGCTAATAAGTGGTGGATCACGTCGCTTTCTCCACCTAGGGATCTGAGGTGAGTATGGGATTTTTTGGTGGGGTTTAATTAATGTGTTAAGTGACTACACTTCTGCACAATCACTTAAAACCAGAGTTTGAAAAATAGATTTTTTTTTTCAGCATAACATCAGGTGCGGATGGAGAACTAGCTGGTTGGAATCACACATCCTCCATCTGCTGGGGGCACATTATTATCTCCCATACAAAGTATAGGAGATGTTAATGTACAGTGACTAGGCGCAACATTCAAGATGCAAGCTCGGCTTCCGGCTTCAATGAAATAGAACGTTGTAAAATTAAGCATTGAGCTCTTTGTCTCCGTCTTTGTCTTCCAGTCGCGGCGCCCGGCAGCTCCATCCTCGCTGCTTGCTGGCCAAGCACTGAGTGACATGCCGATGAGTTGCGATCACGTAGTGAGGCTGGGGGCAGAGCACAGCATGGTTACGTGGCGGAAGCCGGGTTTAAAAAAACTCAACCGAGACAAGCAAGTTGCCTTGACGTGGTTTTACCTTTCCTCAGTGCTCGATCGTGATTTTGATTTGCTGAGTACTCATTACCGACCCCTGCTTGTCTGACTTACTATCCTGGCTCTTAACCCCTTGGATCCTGTTCTGACTTTCTCTCTGGCGATAAGACCCTCTGGCATACGGCTGACACACTAACCTGGCGATAAGACCCTTGGCATTCCTGTGACTTCTCTGTTGTTAACCCCTGCTGGTTCATTGTGTCAATTAACCCCATGTCCCTGGCTCATGAGCATCCTGGTCTCAGGCTCACGAGCACCCTTGCTGTTAACCCCATGTGTGTATGTCTATAAGCATACTCCTTTGGGTTTTGGTTATAGGTAGCCGTGCTGACCATCCTAAGGATTGGATGAGTAGGATAGTTGTTCTGCGTACAGGGACCAGTATATTAGTTATTCAGGAGCATCATGACAGTTATGCTGTATGGCTCGAGTGCTGTGCATGGGCGTCCGCAGGATGGGGCAAGGGGGGCACTTGCCCCCTCTCAGGATCAACAGGCTTAAATTATGATAATTTATTCAATGCACTACTGCAGTTCCTGGGCTCTCCACTAGGCTGCACGAGTGTCACATCCCCACTCCATCTCCAATCTACCATGCTGCCACTCACTTTGCAGGCTGGGAGAGGCAGGGCTGAGATGCAGGTGCAGTTGCTCCTATGGGCCACAGGCTGGGATGCTGGACACAAGAAAAAAGGTGATTATTTTCAAATACATTTTTATTAAGCATGATGCCACTGTCTTTATTAATGAGAGGCCCCTGATCTGAGGTCTAGTTTATCTGACTGGGGGAGAGGGACAAAAAATAATTAGTAGTAATCTGGTGGGGGTCTTTGTTAAGCTTACAGAGCTTGCATGAGGTACAGGCCAGGGCAATATTGGAAGTATACAGGCACTCTAGGCAGGGTCTTGCCTGGGCAGTGGGGATGAGGACCCTGCTCCAGATCTTACAATCTAAGAGGAGAGGGGACCCTGCTCCAGAGTGTACAATCTAAGAGGAGAGGGGACCCTGCTCCAGAGCTTACAATCTAAGAGGAGAGGGGACCCTACTCCAGAGCTTACAATCTAAGAGGAGAGGGGACCCTGCTCCAAAGCAAACAAATCTAAGAGGAGAGGGGACCCTGCCCCAGAGCTTACAATCTAAGAGGAGATGGGACCCTGCTCCAGAGTTTACAATCTAAGAGGAGAGGGGAACCCTGCTCCAGAGTTTACAATCTAAGAGGAGAGGGGACCCTGCTCCAGAGTTTACAATCTAAGAGGAGAGGGGACCCTGCTCCAGAGCAAACAAATCTAAGAGGAGAGGGGACCCTGCTCCAGAGTAGGGATGAGCCGAACACCCCCGAGTTCGGTTCGGATCTGAACCCGAACTTTCCAAATGTTCGAATCCGAACCCGAACTCAATACAAGTCAATGGGGCTGAAAATTTGGTTTTTAGAGTGCCCTCCAAGAGGGCATATATGCTAGATATTTGCCATAAAAGGTGTATGGGGGTCTGGGTAGTGCCCTGGGGGACAGGAAACAAGGACAAAAAGTAAAAAAAAACAACGTTTTTAAAGGGGCAGTGAGTTTTCCATGAAATAAGGGTTAAAAATAAATACAAAAAATTCCTTCAAATATCGTGCCTAGGAGGTCCCCATAACCTGCCCGTGAAGTGGCGGATTTGTAGGATGTATAGAAACACTTAAAAACAAAAAAATTATCAGGGTTATCCAAAGAGATTCGAAAAGTCACCGCACGTTCGGTGACTTTTCGTTCTCTTCAATTCGGTTCCTTTTGCCGATTGCATTTCGGTGACCCTGCGGTGTATTCAGCAAACAGCACAGGGTCCCCGAATTGCAGGGAAAAGCTGCCGAAAACCTGACGAAAACTCACCGAATGCACGCTGAAAACAAGCAAAAACATCTGGATTAACCTTCGAAGAGGAGCCGAACAGGAGCCGAAAAGGAGCCGAATCACACAGAGCCGAAGCAGCTGTGACGTAGAGGAGGCAGTGAATAAATTAGAAAAACCATTTGTATGAATCTGGGAAAAAGAAACGCTGTTTGCAAAGAAACTACTGAGCGAAAATGTCTGAAATTTTCACAGGAGGTCCAGGGAATGATAATAAAGAGGGCTGTTACAAAAAAAATAAGCAAACTGAAAAAAAAAAAAAAAAAAAAAATCGGACTTTTAATTTTTTTTTAAAAAATTCAGAAAAATGCTTAAAATATCCTAAAAAATCTATAAATAAAGAGACTTTTTGCTGCAGAATTTTATAATGAACGGTTTATTAGATATTGAATTAATACGGGAATATTTTTAACATTGAAGTCTATGGGATTCTCCTGAATAAATTTGCCGAATTAAACCACCGAATGGCAGAGCATTAGGGGAACCTTTCACTGCTGGTTTGTGTTCTCTGAATAGCCGAAGCAGTGCTTTTTGATGGGGATTTCACTGCCCTCGAACAGGGACCGAACAGGCACCGTATGTTCAGGCAATTCGACAGGATTTGGCGAATTGCCTGCTCTCTGGATAGCCGAATGGCCAGGAAAGGTAACCGAACGCTGATTTTCAGCGTTCGGTTACCTTTCTCAAGCAATTCGAATCTCTTTGGATAACCCTGTATGTTTCAAATGACGGTAAATGCTTTTCCTTTAATCTAACCATAAACAACTGCTTGGGGCGGCAGTCTGTATGAAAAGAGGAGATGTTTTAGGAGTCGGACACGCAGAACAGGTTTAGTGATTTTTTTGGCTAAATTATTGTGAAACTTATGCAGGCTTTGGATGAAAGTAACAATAGGTGCTTTAAGGCTGGGGTCAGACTAGCGCACTTTTAACGTGTGTTTAGGCGCACTTAATCACTGCCGCAGTAGCAGCAAACGACACGCAATGACGGCCAATATACGAAGTACGGCCGCACGAAAGTTCGGCCGCGTAACGCAAGTGGAAAATGAACGCATTTTTTCAAGAACGCTGAACCGCTAGTACTGACGTACAGAGTGCTCTGCGTCCGCATAGCGGCGTGTGTACGTGATTAGGAGACGTCAGACGCTGCTCATGTCCGGCCAACATAACGTCCAGACACCCAAAGTTTCCTGGTTTGGATCCGTAAAAAATCACGCACAAAAATGCGCATCGTATGACCGTTTAAGCGCTTTCCGTGAAAAAACACCTCAATGCATTCGGACGCACTTTTTGACGTTCGCTGCGAAAAATGCGTTTGTTTTACCCTAGCCTAAAATTGGGCCTTTAGCGTCGGCAACAGTGCCGTCACACAGTCTCACCCCTCTGAGGATATGAATCTGATACAGGCGTCAGTGGCAGTGCAGCCAAATATTGTGCCTTTGGTGCCAGGCCAGCAAGTGCCATCATACAGTAACCCCTCTGTGGTATTGTGGAAGAGTGCAGCGGTGGAACATGCGGTCAGGGCCGGTGCTAGACTATTTTGCGCCCTAGGCAAGACCAGCTACTTGCACCCCCCAAAAAAAAAAACATCACAACATGAAACTGCTAAATTTCTTTTTACTTAAGAATAAAGTTTGAAAAGCACCAATAGTAAAGGTAAAATAAATATAAATAAACTGTATTAAACCATTTTAAATTAACTGTATTGAACAAACTTAAATTAACGAAAAAAATAAATAAAAGTTGTCACGTAAGTTTCAATTTCAGACACATCAAAATTTCACTTTGCGTGCCTTATCCTTTGCAAATTTTCATCATGCATTTATATATATATTGCCCAGGCCAGCTCACATCATGCGTATATATATTGCCCAGGCCAATCCCCTGGTGGAGATAGGGGGTTCATTTGAACCCCGATATCTCCAGGCATCTAGTGGGTCATGGAGGGTGTCAATCGAAAGGCCTGAGCATGGTCTTTCGAATGATACCCAACATGACCGGGTATAAAGTAAAAAAAAGAAAAGAAAAACATGTATTTTTTTTGTGTGATATTTTTTATTAATGCAGCAATATTGTTCACATTGCAATTCTAATGTGAACGATGATGCACTAATGATATTTTTCTATGGGGTGTGTTTGCTATAAATCACGTAATTCCCCCCACAAAATGTAACAAGTCCCCATTTCTAATTTTTGTACAAGCGCACCCCATAGAAAACATAACCGCAAACGCTCATGTGCTAAAATGTGAAAAGAAAAACAACACTTTACACACTGCAGATGATTAAAAATTAAATTTTTATTGCATTTTTTTCATAATATACAGCCAGGACAGGACGTATACATATAAAAATGATATATTATGAATCCGCAGAGTCTGCTGGAAAGGACGATATCTAACATGTCGGTCATTTAACAAAATGTGGCTTCAAAATCGTGTTTAAACATGATGATCGAAAGCGGTAAAAATGAGCTGAGCACACAGCGGTGAAATAGAGCATATTAGAAGTTTTAGGAGGGAAATTAACACTTCTCAAATCTCAATCAGAAGCAGACACCACCCCCTCAGTATAGTCTACAATGTATCAAATTGATTAGACCAGACTAAAAACACCTGTTATGACGTTTGAAAAACACAGGTCATTCAGAGTTAAGAATCTTTGCACATACACATTAGTTTTTAATTTAATATCTAATAAACCATTGCTTATAATATTCTGCAGTAAAGAGTCTCTTTATTTCTCGATTTTTTTGTATTTTTTTAAGCATTTTCTATACTTTTTTCAAAATTTCTTTTTTTTGCGAACTCGAACCGACACCCAAAAAGTTCGAAGTTCGCGAACTTTCGAACAACCAAAGTTCGGTTCGAACTCCGAACCGTCCGAACCGAACAGCTCAGCCCTACTCCAGATCTTACAATCTAAGAGGAGAGGGGACCCTGCTCTAGAGCAAACAAATCTAAGAGGAGAGGGACCCTGCTCCAGAGCTTACAATCTAAAAGGAGAGGGGGGACTCTGCTCCGGCCCCCACACACTTCTTCAGGCTGGCTCACACACTCGCTGGCAGCACTTCCCCTCCTGCTTTCTCATGGGGGCTGGTGTGTGTGTATATGTATATGTGTATGTTTGGAGTGGGAGGCCTGGTGTGTGTGCCAGTATCTGTGGGCAGGGCCGCCATCAGGGCATTACGCCCAATACTGCCGTAAGGGGCACGGGCCCGGTGGGGGCCCGGGCCGCCGGGGCCTGGGGGGAGGATCCCGGGCCCCCGACGGCAGCGGCGTTGCCCTTTAACAGCTCCGGTATCGGACTCGATGAGTCCGAATCCGGAGCTGTGTCCCTGCTGCTGCTGCAGGAGCCGGAGGAGACTGAGACACTGTGTCTCCTCCGGCTCCTGGCAGCTTCACTTCCTGGCTGGGCGGGCCAAGCAGCGTGTGAGGGGCCTCCCAAGCACGTTGCTTTGGCTCCGCCCCTCCACTCAGTGAAGCTGCGCGCCGGAGCTGGAGGGGCCGGGAAGAAGACCAGAAGAAAAGAAGAGAAGATTAAAGAAAAGGTGAAGAAAAGAAGAGCTGAAGACAGAAGAAAAGAAGATAGAAGACAGCGAGTGGTGAGCCAGGGCCCAGACCCTAAGACCCAGACCCCAGGCCAAGACCCAGACCCCAAGGCCCAGACCCCTAGGCCCAAACCCAGGGCCCAGACCCCTAGGCCCAGACCTCTAGGCTCAGACCCAGGGCCCAGACCCCAAGGCCCAGACCCCAAGGCCCAGACCCCAAGGCCCAGACCCAGGGCCCAGACCCTAGGGCCCAGGGTCCAGACCCCTAGGCCCAGGGCCAAGGCCCAGACCCAGGGCCCAGACCCAGGCAAAGGCCCAGGGCCAGACCCAGGGCCAGACCCCCTAGGCCCAAACCCATGGCCCAGACCCCAAGGCCCAGGACCCAGACCCTAGGGCCAGGGCCCAGACCCCTAGGCCCAGACCCCAAGCCCAGACCCCTAGGCCCAAACCCAGGGCCCAGACCCCCTAGACCCAAACCCATGGCCCAGACCCCAAGGCCCAGGACCCAGACCCTAGGGCCCAGACCCCAAGGCCCAAACCCAGGGCCCAGACCCCCTAGACCCAAACCCAGGGCCCAGACCCCAAGGCCCAGACCCAGGGCCCAGACCCCTAAGCCCAAACCCAGGCCCACACCCCAAGGCCCAGGACCCAGACCCAAGGCCCAGACCCAGGGCCCAGACACTAGGGCCAGGGCCAAACCCCAGGGCCCAGACCCCCTGGCCCAGACCCTGGGCCCAGACCCCCTAGGCCCAAACCCAGGGCCCAGACCCCTAGGCCCAAACCCAAGGCCCAGACCCAAGGCCCAGACCCTGGGCCCAGACCCCCTAGGCACAAACCCAGGGCCCAGACCCTAAGGCCCAGACCCAAGGCCCAAACCCAGGGCTCAGACCCTAGGGCTCAGACCCTAGGACCCAGACCCCTAGGCCCAAACCCAGGACCCAAGGCCCAGACCCCAAGGCCCAGACCCTGGGCCCAGACCCCCTAGGCCCAAACCCAGGGCCAAGACCCTAAGGCCCAGACCCAGGGCCCAGACCCTAAGGCCCAGACCCAGACCCCCTAGGCCCAAACCCAGACCCTAGGGCCCAGACCCTAAGACCCAGGGCCCAGACCCCTAGGCCCAAACCCAGGGCCCAGACCCCAAGGCCCAGACCCAGGCACTAGGGCCCAGACCCCAAGGCCCAGACCCCAAGGCCCAGACCCTGGGCCCAGACCCCGGGCCCAGACCCCCTAGGCCCAAACCCAGGGCCCAGACCCCTAGGCCCAAACCCAGGACCCAAGGCCCAGACCCCAAGGCCCAGACCCTGGGCCCAGACCCTAAGGCCCAGACCCCCTAGGCCCAAACCCAGGGCCCAGACCCTAAGGCCAGACCCAGGGCCCAGACCCTAAGGCCCAGACCCAGGGCCCAGACCCTAAGGCCCAGACCCAGGGCCCAGACCCCCTAGGCCCAAACCCAGGGCCCAGACCCTGGGCCCAGACCCCAAGACCCAGGGCCCAGACCCCAAGGCCCAGACCCCAAAGCCCAAATACAGACCCAGGGCCCAGACCCTAGGGTCCAGACCCCATACCCAGGGCCCAGACCCCAAGGCCCAGACCCCATACCCAGGGCCCAGACCCCAAGGCCCAGACCCCAAGGCCCCAGACCCCAGACCCTAGGGCCCAGACCCCAAGGCCCAGACCCTAGGACCCAGAGACCAGGGCCCAGGCTAGACCCCAGGGACCAGACCTCAGGGCCCAGACCTCAGGGACCAGACCCCAAGGCCCAGTCCCAGGGACCAGACCCAGGGCCCAGGCCCAGACCCAGACCCAAAGGCCATCATACACAGCCCGTTTCTGTGAGATTTATTGCTGTGGATTCTGTGATATGTTCAGACACACCGCTCATTACTGTGAGTTTTATTGCTGTGGATACTGTGATAAGCTAATACACACTGCACATTACTGGGAGTTTTATTGCTGTGGTGCTATGTTATGTCCTTTTTTTTTTGAAGGGGGAGAAAAGCTGTTAGAGGTTGAGGGGGGGCCCTGGGGGGCCCCATCGTGAGGTTTAGTAAGGGGCCCCATCATTTCTGATGGCTGCCCTGTCTGTGGGGGGTCATGGTTTGTGTATACAGAGATGGCCTTATGAAAACCCTTACGTTAGTGCCTTGTTAATGGGTGTGTGACTAGCGTGGTGCATTAAATAGCGTTAACAGACTAGAAAATGCAACACTCAGATCAGACACTTACACCTTTATTCTTCTATTAGACTTGCATCATGTTTCACAGCCTCTGTATTACTACGCTTTATTTTATGACTGTCCCCTTCATGACATTGTCAAAAGGGCAGAATATGGATCCCCCCCCCCCCCCGGAAAAATTTCTGCGGACACCCATGGCGCTGTGCTTAGCGTCCCGATTGTGATCTGGCCTCTGGATTTCTAAGTTAACTTAAAAAATGTACACCAAAAAGTATTAATCTTTGGATTTGGCATAAATTTTGCGATTCTCAGTTCGGTTCTCTAACTTTCCTACGTTACTGGAGAAAAACATCTATGTAGAAAATTGTATTAGAATAAAAATTGTTGAATTCTCCCGGCTTACACAGCATGATAGGGTAGGGGTAGTAAGCAAATATCCTGAGCTTCTTAGGTTGCAGTGGTTTAATTATATTATGTCTTTACACTGCCTTACAGCCTGAATCCTACCCCCCAAACTTCCACGGGTTCATAAAACAGTATAATAATCCAATACTTATCAGAGTGTCATGTCCCACGCCTGCGGTACCCGGCACCCGGCAGCATCCTGCTCACTGCTTGCTGGCCAGGTGCCTTGGTGAAGAGCAGGATCAGTATGGTCACATGAGATGCCAGGGGGCGGGGCGGGGCACGGGTTGATGACGCAGCACCCACCTGAGTTTTTTAAAGCCCAGCGTCCCACTCCAGTGCCCTGACGTGGTTCTCATATCCCTCAGTGATTTCATTTGTAGTTGGCTACTCTGTGTATTTGACCCTGGCAATTCCTGACGAACCCACTCTGTATACCAACTTGGCTATTCCTGACTAACCCGCTCTGTGTACCGACCTGGCAATTCCTGACGAACCCACTCTGTGTACCAACTTGGCTATTCCTGACTAACCTGCTCTGTGTACCGACCTGGCAATAACTGACGAACCGGCTCTGTGTATCAACTTGGCTATTCCTGACGAGCCCGCTCTGTGTACCGAACTGGCACTGACGAACTCGCTTTGTGTACCGATCTGCCAAATACTGACGAACCCGCTCTGTGTACCAACTTGGCTATTCCTGACAAACCCTCAGTGATTTCATTTGTAGTTGACTACTCTGTGTATTTGACCCTGGCAATTCCTGACGAACCCGCTCTGTGTACCAACTTGGCTATTCCTGACAAACCCGCTCTGTGTACCGACCTGGCAATTACTGATGAACCCTCAGTGATTTCATTTGTAGTTGACTACTCTGTGTATTTGACCCTGGCAATTCCTGACGAACCCGCTCTGTGTACCAACTTGGCTATTCCTGACAAACCCGCTCTGTGTACCGACCTGGCAATTACTGATGAACCCGCTCTGTGTATCGACTTGGCTATTCCCGGTGATCCTGCTCTGTGTACCGACTTGGCTATTCCTGATGAACCCGCTCTGTGTATCAATATTGGCAAACGGCTGACTATCTCTCCTGGTACTAAGATCCCTGTTATTCCAACCAAGTATATCATTGTATTCTGGTGTCTGTTAACCCTTGCTGGGTACGTGTCATTCTGTTCACTGAATATAGTTAGCTTTACCGACCACCTAAGGATCGGAGGGGTAGATAGAATACTGTGTACAGCAGCATAGACCCAAGGGGGATTCGTGACACAGAGTAGATGATTACTATGGGTTCTGATCGACTGCAGCCATTAATATGGAACGGTCAATGGTCGCTTTCAGCACGAGCCATTAACCAATAGTGGCTCCCTATTACTGGCTCTATTGCAAGTGAGCCACTGTGTTAGCGAAACGGCTTGACTCATTAGATATAAGAGCCACCAAGAGATACTGGCAGTGGCACAGGGTGCTGCCATTGGTAACCTCTCTTGGAGACGATAGGACTCAATGGTGACAACAGAGCCCTCTACGAGATCATGTGTCCGATGGAAGGACACTGGGAACTATATCTTCTCGGTGTCCTTCTGCTGGCCATGAGAAGAAGCAGTGGATCACACCGTCCTCTGCACTGGGGAACCAAAGAATGTAATGCTGGGCCATTAACATTAACGAGTTAGCCATTAATTATAACGGAACAGGAGAGACAAGTGCTTGATTTTAATTACTCCCAGCTTCAAGGACTAATCGTTTGTTTGTCAAGATGATTCATCCCAAACAAAATAATTTATATTGATCCAGCAAGGTTCTGCTAAACATATTAATCTGATTTGTTTTATAACAATTTTCTGTGGGTTTATAAAGAACACATACAGTATATTACAGTTTCCCTGTTTTGACAGCTGTGCTCTCCGGATTCCCCACCCAACTTTTATTGCTTCTTTTCAATGGATGTATTTGTTAATATATATTTGTATTTTTTTCCATCACATTCCCTTTTTTTCTGCATTTTATACTTCATGTTGCTTTTGCTTTGACTATGAAGGACATTTTCAGAAACTTTAGATTTTGACATCTTGTGGCTCGCTCACGCACCAACTCGTTTTGTGGAATTTAAGTAATAAGTACATTTATAACCAATTGATACAAATTATTATTACAAATTAGGGTCCTTACTCCTTGTGAGCCCTTATGTTTAACCAGCGAGTTGTTACGTATAACCCACTCGCCCCTAAGTTCCATTTGTTAGCCATAACGACTCCTCTTCGTTTGCAGTCGTTTAGCGTGCACCCATTGTTGGGTTATAGAGATTTTTTGACATGTGTTTTTGTGGTTTCGTTGTAGTTACTTAATTAAACCAATAAACCTTTTCATTTTACACCATCCAATGGAGTTTTGTGAGTTTTTGTGGTTCCTAATCTGCCTGCTCTTCTCATGGAGGCGGCCATGTTTTTTGCTTCCTCTGTTTCGTGGGAGGGATTAAAGCAAGGATTCTTCTAATATTAACTCTGATAGCCCCCCCTATTCCACTGCTGAACTGCAATGCAAACATTACACACACAGATATATATATAGAAACATAGAAAAATGTCGGCAGCTAAGAACCTTTCGGCCCATCTAGTCTGCCCAATTACATGGATACTTTACCTGGATTTATCTTTTGTTTAGGATAGCCTTATGCCTATCCCATGCTTGCTTAAATCCAATTACTGTTTTGGCCTCTACCACTTCAACTGGAAGACTTCCCCCAAAAAACTATATTTCTTTAGCTGACACTTGCAGCAGAAATCACAGCATTGTAAGGAAGGGTTAGCAGTTGATCCTCACCTATCATCCATGATCCCTATCTGATCATAAATCTGTGAGTCATTTGTAAATCCTCTGAGTCTGTATTGATTTTTAGTTCAGTGACAGCTCTGAAGGGTTGTAAATTACGCTGTGAGAACCATAAATCCCGCACAGGGAAACACATCATGCGGCATGCCGCAGCACTGAGAGCAGACAGGAAGCTCAGTGAGATTACATTTCAATCCTTTTTTGGAAAAATGATCCATCTGTCAGCAGTTTGGCTAACACAATGCATAGACAGATTTGTGAGATCTTTCAAATGAGTTCACGTTGGTTTGGGTACAAATGGTGCAATTTAATTTTATTGTGCCTTTACACAAACTTGCAATCCCCCCCTCCTGTTTGTAATCCCCTCACCTGTCTAGATTGTAAATTCCCACGGGAATAGGGCCCTCGTGTCCTTATGTATCTGCTGGCCGGAATACTGACCTGCCTCCTGTATGTATTGTAGCGTTGTCCTGTCTTTACACATTGCATCTTTTGTACAGCGCTGCAGAATGTGTTGGCACTTAATAAATAATAAATAATAATAAAAATATATTAATAATAACCTTACAGTGAGACGGATATGGCCCCAGACCTTTATAGGTTCCTACACAGCTGTCACTGTCCAAAACTAACAGGAGTCGGTGTTATATATATAGACTCTAAAATTGTCCAAATAATATGTAAAATTCTTGTAAGGCTGGCGTCAGACGAGCGCACTATGTGCACCCGTACTGACGTGCATTCTGGCGTCTGTCACGACATTGAGACGCTGCGTCGGGGTCAGTCATTCGTGTTGCGCGTGCAGGAATTGAGCGCGCAATGGTGGCTGTGCTGCGTCCGTGCAGCAGCCCTCTCCATCAAAGTGCTAGGATGCGCGTTGACGGTAGAGATGTGCAATTCGTTTCGTTCCGAATTGAAATTCATCATTTTCATGGTTCAGGAGCATTTCCGAAAACGAAATATCGACCACCCGAAATTTCGGATCAAACCGAAATTTCGGATCGATTCGATGATTCGGATCATTGCTGGGTAGAGGTGGAGTAGAGGTAACATCACTGCTCTGCATGGAGAGAGCCTGTGAAGTCATGGGTTCGATCCCAGCGAACACCTCTCCAGTAAGTGTCCTTGGGCAAGACACCTAACAGTACATACTCGCCACCCAGGACATACTTGAAAACGAGAGAAATCTCAATGTATCTTTCCTGGTAAAATCCTTTCCCTTGTCGGCGATTCGGATCATTTCGGCGATCCGTCTCATTTCGACGATTCGCCTCATTTCGGGTGATTCAAATCAGTTGGTTTTTCGCTTTTTTATGAGTAATTTTGTTTTTTATTGCTTTTTTTTTTTTTTTTTATAATTCTTTATTTTCCATTTTTCAAATACAAAAAAGGGCATCTTATCACAAAACCACAATGTTAGAGATTGCTACTGGTTAGCCCTGAGGAGCCCCTGCCAAAGGACCGCAGGGGGTAGACCCGAGGAGGGGGTAAAAGAAGAAATTAGAAAAAGATCAAAGAAACACAAACATGGAGGAAAAAGAGAGAGGAAGAGACCTCATAGGGAGGGAGGAGGGGGAAGGGAATAGGTGCCGCCCCAAAGGAGTACATAACCCAGGTATCATAATCCGCCAGAAAAACAAGCAGTCCAGCTCTTAACCCACATCAAACTCCAGCCAGGGGTCCCAAATCTTACTATGTTGGGGCATGGTGTCATGTACAAGAGCCGATAAACGATC
The DNA here is from genome assembly GCA_009667805.1 of Leptobrachium leishanense. Classification (NCBI taxonomy): domain Eukaryota; kingdom Metazoa; phylum Chordata; class Amphibia; order Anura; family Megophryidae; genus Leptobrachium; species Leptobrachium leishanense. The sequence continues at coordinate 16,238,597 of CM019066.1, forward strand.
CATGTCCATATTATCTCTGATCCGAAGATACACCTGCGCCATAGTCGGAAGGGACACAGATCTCCAGCCTTGGGCCACCGCTCTTCTAGCCGCCAAGACCATTTTATGCACCAGCTTATTCTCCCGTCTCGATAGGGCGTCTGGGTGCGGTGAAGAAGGAATGTCCATGGGTCGAAAGTCACTCCACACTGTAGGACCTCTTGAATGAGAGCATGAATTTGAAGCCAGAAGCGTCGGATCAGGGGGCATGTCCACCACATGTGGTAGAACGAGCCCTTAGTGCCGCAACCTCTCCAACATAAGTCAGAGGAAGACCCGTCCATGTGAGAAAGTTGTGAGGGGGTAACATACCAGCGAAACAGCATCTTGTAAGCCTGTTCCTGATGGCCACATTGATGGAGCAGTGTGCCACATTGTCCAAAATATCCTCCCATTCTTCACTGGGCAGGGCATCCCCCCCATCTCGCTCCCAGCGTGCAACATAAGTTGGGTCCCCCCAGATTGGAGAGCCTGAACAGAGGGAGACGTAAAGCGAGGATATCATTGATTTCGTGATGCGAGCGTCATTACAGCGAGCTTCAAACGCCGTCAAGGAAGACGTGGCAGCCGTACGGACTTCAGGCGTCCGCGCATAGTCCATGACCTGCAGGTAGCGAAAGAAGTCCGCTGGTCCTGCCGGACCTCTCTGTCGGATGTTCTCAACTGAAGTGGTGCCCCCGCTGAGTAAAGGTGGTGGAGCCTCTGAAGGCCCAAGTCCTCCAGAGTTGCAAAAGGGCGAGGGCATAAGCCCGGTGGAAACTGTCGGTTGCGGAGAAAAGGCATCATAGCTGAGTGTTCTTTGCTAAAGTGAAGCGACGGTTCACAGTGTCCCAAATGTGGAGAGAGTTAATGGTGGCAGTGCAAGTGGAGCGAAGGATAGGACGATAGGTTTTGGGAAGCCAAAAATAGAATTGCGGCAAGTCCGGAGCAAAGAGATGCGACTCTAAGTCAGCCCAATGGT